>LUCM01006116.1:117298-287099 GCA_008360955.1 Fasciolopsis buskii
CTATATATATATATATATATATATATATATATGGACATAAGCTAACTGCAGGAATTTTCACGAAGTAGAGATGTTTGGAAATCTGACAAGATTTTAGCAAGTGATTCGGGAAAAATTAATGGAGAAGCAGATCACGTGTCGCACAGTACAGATCAGGACAAAGCGTCGCACTGATGGCAGTGGAATAGGAGTTGATTTCAGTGGGAGCTGGAAAAATTGAACGTTCATTTTTCAGGAAAATTGAATCGACGGGGTTTGTCCAGGATACTCATTTATTGTTATTCTTAATATTTTTCTCGTTTAGGGAGAGGTCAGGTTTCGAAAAAGACCAAAAGATTATAATGTTTTTAGAAGAGAAGCAAAGTGTGAGAGCACTGAGAAAAATTAGGCTGACGTCTGAAGTGATAAAATCAGTTACAAAATGAATGATTGGACCTGTTGGAATGGGGAACACGACGAGATGCAAGGTGAAATTAACTTTTACAAGCAAACAGTCACTGCCGACCGGTATGGGAGAGATGCACACTACAAACAGGAAAGCTGAAACGACTTTCTCACCCTGTAAGACAACATAATGGAGAAATCAATCAATATTCAATCAACGGAATATATTAACAACGACCAGGCAAATTATGTGGTGCATATATTCGAACTGACCTAACGCGTATATTGGCTCACTGGCCGACATGTGGACTAACCGTCCACAAGAAAACCTGGTAGCCCAGAAACTAGAAAACAGCAAATTGAGGAGAATTTTCATAGTCATCAACACGCCATGAATAAGGCGTTGTTATTCTAAGCGACTGTAACAACTATTGCTACAAATAGCATAAAATAAGAAAGGACATTAAACCGTAGCTACTCGACTCGTTACGATATTTGACCAGACTCGTTGCCGTCTCGAGTTTTAAATCCATAAAAATCTATTCTTCTTGATAGTGCAAAGAAATTTGAGGGCTATAGAATATGTTTCGTCCAATGAATTCGCCCAAGACGGCTGACAAAAATGGTATCAGTATTGCGTGAATAACAGCACGCATATAATTTCTCCAAAACAGTAGTCAGATTGTGTATCTCAGTTAAAAGTCCACCGATAACCGGGGGAAAATAGTTTCATGTGATTTTTTAAGAATTTTCGATGACAATACGTTGACCAACAGAGTAGAATTAGGCGTAGAAAATTCAACTAACTTAATGCTAAAGAACACGCACTATGAACTCTTCACTGGGCGATCACATACGAATACCGGGCGCAAAACACTAGGGGGGTGATTCACTCACTACAGAGACAAACCCATGTAGTATAGTCGCGCTTGTATTAGTGACCAACCAACCGTACGTCGAGTAAACCAACTGCTGCGCAACTTACCATTTCTCAACGATAAGCCGTAAATTGAAGAAGCAACTCAGTCAGAAGAATACGAAAAAAGGAGAACGGATTAGTATCGTCCGATTAACAGGGTTTGAAACTATTTTAAAAAATAAAACCTTTGTAAAAAAATAATGAACATCAGAAAATTTGCGAATCCGAAAAAGATGACATTGAGTCCCAAATAACATTCACGAAATACGCTTTCTGGCGTCAACAAAACAGTCTGACTGGATTGAACTGAATACAACTGTAATCTTTATTAATTGAACGACAAATCATCTACAGAGGAGAATGATCAAAGTACCCCAATGGAAATTTTGCTGCAAACAGCAGCAATGTCTCTTACGAGTTGCATCTCGATAGGTACGATTCCTTCTACCGAACTAAAGTCGCATTAACTCATCGAAACCCCAATGAAAAAATACGAACGAATGAGAGGAATCGAAGTGCGGAAACGGATAACGGTCCAGACAATCAACACGGAATTACGTGTCAACAGTCAGTCGACATACTATTTGGTGGGTGGTCACTGGGTGGAATCTGAGCGTCAACGTCAAGCCAGATAATTGTTTTGTGCATCTAAGTGATTGGCTATCCAACGATATAGAGACAATCAAAAGAAACAATGACAAAATGCAGATCAAGAAGAATAAGCAGAATGAGAATTTTTGCATATCAGGCCAAACGCAGCCTTAGTTCATTAAGTGTTAGTTGGGTTACACAAAAGGCGGGGAAGGTATGGAAGACTTGAGCATGGGCGTGAACTGATTTGCAGCTCCTACATGCAGATGACGAGGAAATACAATTACTAGGGTCCTCTTGGGAAAGGCGTTGTGAGAGAACTTTTCAAATGTTTTGTTGTGGTGGAGTATAATAACATCCGTTGAAGTTTTAAATTCTAACGTCCTACGATAGGATAGCTTCCTAAGTGACCTAATTTCGACGATATCCAGGTAAGATAACACGACAGGAATACAATCAAGGTGACCATATAAAAGTAAAGACGAAGTGTTTGACGAGATTCACAGGTACGGACATTGCTCGGGGATGCATTAAGTGGTAAGGGGATCTTCGTATGTTAAAGATGACAAAAATGGCATGATTGGAGCAGTAAAGATTGTAACGTAATGTAATAATGAGATACATAGTTGACAGTTGCCACATTACAGTGGTGGATTCAAATCAATGTCAGCGAGTGACTCAGCAATTGTCGCATATGAATAATCTGTTAAGAGAGGAAAACAATATCTATGTATTTCCGGAGACCAAAGGATAAGGCGATAGTTTTTGGACGACTAACGAGATCAGAAAGACCGAGCTAGAATGCAGAGGCAGCAATGGCATTGGAATGAGGCAGATCGGTCGCAACACCACCACCATCCTCAACGGTTTTTACGTCTGCATTTTGTGAAGTGTTGCCTATTTGAAAACATTGTAAGAACTCAATGGTTGAGGGTTGAATACCATGGCTTGAGAGAATTCCAAGCTTCTGTCTGTCACCACTGCTGAATGTGTCACTATAGTACGGGAAGAAGGTACGCGCATTTTGATTCCCTATCCACTGAAAAAAATGTAGAGTGAAGGGGGAAATGATATCTAAGGCAGAGAAAGAGTGACGATAAGCTGAGACGAGCCATTTGGTGCTAAATTTTCGGAGGTCCCGGAGCAATGACTTTTCGAAAATCTTTGAGATAACAGAGATGCATGCAATTCGATGAAACATGGTCCCTACTGGGAAACGGTGTGATTGAAGCAGTTCTCCAAAGGTGGAAAGTCAAAGGACAACACAAGCGTTCGTGTTGCAATGTACACGTAGTGCTGGAAAACGTCCGGAGGTCAGCAGGAACGCTTGCCTAGTAACAACTGAGGTTATTAAGTTCTTTGAAAATAGTCTCCGAAGATATCCCACTTTTTAATGACATGCATGAAGCATGGGTACGCAGAGGAAGTGGCGTGTCCCACGGATAATAGGGCCCATTACAAGGGAGAAGAGCTGGTTTGGCACAGAACTACGTAAGGCTTCATTAGATCAGGTGCGGCGACAAGCCGAGCGATAGCAAGTTGCTTACGATGGAGCCAATGATACCAGAAGTGGGTGATGCGTGCGGAAAACTGAAGATCACATTCACAGAGTAATTTATGAAATTATGATCAGATTTCCGGAAATCTCCATCCGGAAAGACTTTTCAATGAAGAACCGCCTATGTTTCAGGGATTTCCGAAATTTTCAACAGCTGGTGTTGGTCAGCCGCACGCGATCGTAGATGACACTAAGCCCGCGTATCAACAAGGTAGTGTGATCGAAAGTTCCAAGAGGAGCTTTTTATGTGGCCCGTAGTCTAGAAGCATCACAGATTCGATAAAAGAATGGTCAAAATCAACAAGCACAAAATGTGAGGAACTGCCAAACTAGGGTAGCAAGGTGAAAGTACCGGAGGTGTCACGAAAATTTCTCGGTGCTCTAATGGTGCTTGAAGGCAAAATATAGATGTTTTCGACTGCTGGTGAACTGATATAAGAGTCCGAGTGTGCACTGATAGCTTAAACCAAGTGTCCTGGACATAGATAATTATCCTTCCTCTGTGTATGAAGAAACAAAATTCTGATGAAGGCATGTAAAACTTACGGGTTAACTAATTTCACCTAAAACTTCATCAGGAAGACAGGATTGTCGAAACCATAGGAATCAAAACTGATTCTATATTTATGATGAAGTACAAAGTCCTTAAAACCATCAAAGTTCCCGATGAACGAACGAACATCAGAGCCCAGAAAAACCGGTAAATATATCCGACAGCTTCAACTGCCGAAGGACCTCTATGGCTTCCCACATGAAAAACTCTATACTAAGTTCCTAGCTTTTTCGATGGAAATGTGCGATAGTATCGAGCTTTTGATCATTTCCAAAAAATCTCCAAAGTAATGACATTCTTGGACAGAACAACAAGTGTTGCCGTACAGAAGGTTGGAAAGCACGGAAAACGGCCTCGCTACATCAGAATTATGCTGCATGAATAGAAAATCGGTTGGGTGGAAGAAGTGTAGCCAATTACAAAAGCCTTCAACATTCAGTGAGGAAGAAGAACCAATTCTACGTAGACCGCAGCCAACTTGCGTAGACGATAAGTTCATGGAATGACAACACTAGACCACCATAGGCACAGGAGAGAACACATCGGGTACCGTTAAACCCCTTAGTGCACCAAACGAGAGCGCGTCAGGAAAATCCAACCGATTAGAACGGGTCATCTAGGTCACTTAAGGGTTTTAACCAGGGTTCGAAAGATATGCCAGATTCACTGAATCCACCTCGTTGACATAATCTTAACGGTCATCTTTGTTTGGCAAACCATTCGCAAACTCCATGTTGACGGTGATTTCTATCTGGAATGATATAAACCACAGTCGAGTGAATTAATCTAACCGTAATCACGTGGATATGATGTTAAAATTTAAACCAGGAGTTGAAGATCACAAACGAAACCATTGGCTACTTCATGACTGTCCGTGTGTGCGATCAGGGACAGGGAAACGATGCTGAATTCAAACAAGAATTTCGGGTACCACGCATTATCTTACACCCTAAGCTACATAATTCTATCATTATATCGGCTGAACAAAACATAAACAAAGACTCAATAGAAATCCACGTGCTGGGTAACCCGGGCTAGTACAAATACGACTCTTCAGTCACAACTGAATATTGATGTGTGGACAACGATTAAGTAAAACATGATTCCTTGCCATGGTGATGTCATACAAAATGAAGTAATACTCACGGGGATTGATTAGGAGAGCCGATCGACGTGTGAGCGATTAGTTTGCAATGTATAACGCCAATGATATATTGGCGGTATTTCATGTTCGCTTAGATGGCCAAAAAGGCAACTGAGATCGGCATGTCCCACATATGTAGTCTGATCTTACCGGACCCATAATTATTAGTTTCCTATCAGCAACGAGTACACGATGGATTTTCAAAACCCGCCGGTACAACGAGATGAATCTCAATACTGATTATCTAGGAGTAGGCGATGTGTTCATTGTTAGCCTCAAGGGGGCTGAGCTATTTACCTGCATTTTGGATACCAGCGATGATTGAAAATACCCATATAATCGTATACATTTAATGAAAAATTACATCGAGGGTAAGTAGAATAAACTGGTGTGCCCATTAATATGGCATATTTTAACTTCGTTGATGTTATTAAGGCCAAGAAGAAATTGTTGTTCAAACAGAGAAACCCCGAACCGGATAACATCAAGCAAAAGAACATTCATCCGGCATGAATGGGAATAGACTTGAGATGCCAGATTATCGGAAAAAATTCAGAAGTCTCCATTAGACCAAATAGATCGCAATCAATAGAACAGAAGAAAAAACAGTCCCGTGCGTTCGAAAAAGACAGGAGGACAAAGACAAATTAGTTGTCAAAATGTGACAAACCTAATTGTCCAACCACTTTAAATGTCACATATCTTTATTTCAACGATAACAGGAAAAATGTTCGGAACCTACTGCGACTCTGTAGAGGTCTGAAATAATTCTTTTTTTTTCTTTTTTTGCCCAAATTTAGGGCTACTTCGAAAATCAGGAATTTCGAATTTCGAAAAACGTCACACAAACTGTGATTGTGGCATGCCGTGCGGTCGATCTATAGAACCCGATTTAATTTCTTATCCTGGTTCTTTTCCGAGCCATGGTGCTTTAGATACGCTTCGGACATCAAAAAAAATCATTTTCTGTTAAAGGGCAGTCGGAAAAATTTACCTAAATTTCTTGGTACATCTTAAGACTGCGAAGGGAAACTGGGATCGATTTCATTTCATAGTCGAAGTTAAGAAAACATTGGTAGGACAAAATGGCTGTTGTTGGTGTTACACAAACCACCGTGTTTTCCTTGAATCAACTTAGTTCTGTAAGTGCAACCAATTAATACTACGCAAACATCATACGATTCATTACATGCCACGTAATAGCTAGTGAATATAGAAGTAGTCCTGTCTGTCACATCGAGACTACACCTTGACGTGGTGTGATGGCTTGCGTGCCTCCATGACCCAACGAGCTATATAGGATGGTTTATCTCAAGCCGAAGATCCAGTCATGTATGGAAGGTCAACGGGTGGAGGCCTGACGAAGTATTCACCTGGCACTCCAAATCGACGATTGATATCAGTAAGCAGGTCAGTCAGAAAAACGTGTGAAAGAATAACTAATAAAAGTAGATGGGCTTCCACTTAGCTATATCCAGCTGCTTTGTGATCAGGTACTTATCAGAACAAAAGGCTTTGGTTGAGAACCCTTATCGTTCTTCTGCTTAGCGGCTGGACTCTAGTAATACTCGTTCATCAATACCCATGATTTACACATCTACAAATAATTCAATACTGCATCGGTCGTCGCACAGGATAATCAGGACCGCGCTGCCCATTGCATCGCGCGCTGGTGGGGTGGGTAGTGATAAGTATGCCACTGCTTAGAGCTCCCGCTTTTATTCAGTCTGTCTCTGCTATCCCAACCAAATATCTGCCCGCTCTGGATACCCATAAAGACCCCACCGGTAACCAGCCCGATACCCGCAACGGTTCATTATCAAATAGTGTAGTAGAATGTTTGCCCTTGGGTTGTGCACATTGAACTAACCCTCGTCAGCCTCTGAATCTCGGTTCGTTCAATGTGCGCACTTTAATGCAGGCTGACCAACAGGCGTGTTTGACTCTGAGAATGGACCCACTTTCCATTGATGTCTGCGTCGTCAATCGCAATCCGGAAGGATAGTTGTGTGAAGTGCAGTTTATTTGTCACATAGGCAGACGTCCCAACAGACTGAAGCGCTGACATTAAGAAAACAAGTTTTATGACGAACTGGTCACTCTTGTTCGGAAGAGCAATACCTCTGACAATTTAATGGTGACAGGTGAATTATTGCACAAGTTGGAAAACTTAGGGCACCGGAATCCTGTTTAGGTGAGTGCTATGCTTTGCCTGTTCAGCGAACAGATAACGGGGAAGGACTTCTCCAGTTTTGTGCAGACAACAACGTATTTCTATCCAGTGCGAATTTCTGAAACAGTTCGCGTCGCACAGCGACATGGCGCTCTAACTCGACAGGTAGTCTCAGTCAGATCGACCATATTGCAGTAAGCTATCGTTGGCGTGGCTCTGTCCAGAACTGTAGATCGTACTGGTCCATGCACGTCGAATCGGAATATGCGTTAGTGTTTAAAGGCGATTTTTGATGCAGCTCAACAGCCATCGACGCAGGCCGCAAATCCGACTGGTTACCGAACGTCTGTCTGATTCGGATTTTCGCAACAGCTACGAACAGAAACTATCCGAGGAACTAAGACCTTCGACGATCTGTCATATAGACCAGCACTGGGACAAAAGCAAGCAAACGATGCATTTGGCGCAGATATCACCTGTGATTGCAGATCTGGCGTTCATCAAAGACACTGGATTTCACAAGGGGCGTTCGCACTAACGGAGCAAAAACGTCAGCTTCCTAACTGCAAAGAGGTTATTAAGATGCGTGGACAACTGCAGCGTCAATTGACGATAAACCCTAAGAATGACCGTAAAAAATGGTGGGTCAAGATATCCGAAGAGATGGAGGAGGCGGCCGCTTCAGGTAACAGTCTAAGACTGTTTAAGCTTATGCCTAACACCGGCGGGCGGAAATCTTTGGTAAGTCAAGTCGTGTGCGATAGAAATGGAGAGCTCATTCATGGTAAACAACAAAGGCTGGACCGTTGGGCTGAACATTTCAAGGATCAGTTTAGTTGGCCGCACGCTGACGTAATTAGAACGACTTCTGCAGCTGCGAATCCTTGGGAGTTGCAAAGTGCTGTTGCACGATTGAGCAACAGCAGTGCCGAACTTGGTGCTGAGCGGAGAGAAGCGTTTCACATACCTTGGTAGCTGCGGGTCGAACAATAGTAGCTTGCGTATTGTGTCGCAGTGCGCTGTTCTGTTGTACGATTACGAAACAAGAAATATTCGTGTGGGAGATGTTTGTCGGTTAGAGGTTTTCGACCACCGATGTCTACGTATTATCGTTAGTATTGGATGGAGTGACTTGGTGAGTAACCTGGAGGTCAGGAAACTAGAATTAGGCGCCAATTCCGAGAATACCTTATTTCAGCGCATGAAACTTAATAGAATACGTTGGTCAGATCACGTGTTGTGCACGGGGGACACTCGTCTACCATACAGTGCCCTATTTTGTGTTCTTCCCAAGGAATAGAAGCCAAGTGGAGGTCAACGATGACATGGCAACGTCGGATGAGAAAGCGTGCAGCGAACTTTGGTGAAGTAGGTGTCTCGAGTCTTCGTGGTTGGGGTCCGAAAGACCCGTCAACTGCTTGGCTGAAGACATTGAAGGATATGACAGTGAACCGTGAACAGTGGCGATCATGTTGTCATTTTCTATCGAATCAGAATGATTGAAAGAGTGCGTTTGTACAGTTAGACTGAGTTCCGTGTGTTGGAAACAGCAGCGTCTTATTTTTCCCCACCTGTGAAGGTCCATTCCCTGTTCCCCTTAAATATTTCCTCTTTTTATTGAAACTTGTAACTTTGGGGAAAAGGCAGCAATCACTGTGGCTTGCCTTGCTGTTTAACGCCAAGCGATGGTGATGATGATGATGATAATTAGTCCTATCCATTGTATAAGTAGTATAACGTAAAAAGCTTTGAGAACACTTTACCTTGTGTATACACATACACGCATCTTTGGTCAACCTCAAATTAATAGTGACCAAGGTAAAATAAGAATGTGGAAACAATGAGAAAATCACACCTTTGAACGTTCATCGAAAATTCTATTTTGTAAAGGAAAAGCGTGGTGAATACTATTGGTCATAAGTGAGGAGCAAAGTTACATGCTATCCGACGTCACCCAGTGTTGCGGACAGGAGAATACTCGTCATTTGTCGTGGTTAACCGTGGATAAGGTGGAATCATACTAACCGAATAAGCAGCCCCAGGGCCAAGTATGTGAAGGGTTTTCACCTGTCAAGCGTCCGTTTGCGATACTGTGATGTGAAGAGTGAGACCTGCCAATGAAATAAGATCATGGGTCATAGTCTCATTTCGAAACAATACTTTTTCAGAGGAGTACGAACCGAAATATTTAGTTATGGGCTCTGATGTAACTCCCGGCAATTGTTAGGCCTCTGATCTGAAGCGATCAAAAGGCGTATGAACCGGATAACCAGTCACCAACACCCAATGGCTTGTAAGCGCCGCACTTCATTTTGCTGCCTTCCAGGTCACTTCTCGGACCTAAGGTTTGGAGAAAGACCTTCCGAAACAACCCTTAATTCGGCTGGGGAAGTGGAATGGTACAATGTTCATAGAGGTACGGACTTGACGGGCATTCGATAAAGTTGAATAGAAGTCAGGAAGAGATAAGGTGCGTGGCAAGCTGTATACAAGCGTACTTCTTTCTTTTTCTCTCGCACACGATTTGTCAGCGGATAAGCGCAAACTGATAAAGCAATATCAACGAATCACAGTTGTGGTTCTTCTGTGGACTCTTCGATGAAGAACATCCATGCACACTCTTAACGTTACAAAGTATATTCTGGTGAGACACAAATTCAGAATGCACAAATACAAGACTGTTGGGACAAGAGAGCGCCCGGCACGCATACCTGACGAGCGATAATAACCGCGAAACTGGTCGTGTGTTCCCGGACAAATTTTATTCACTCATCCAGACACTCCTTACAATATATATATATATATATTCTTCAAACGCAGGACTCCTTGTCACATAAAACTCAGAAATAATGGATATCCTCCTCTTCAGCTGCTATATTAGGCCCTCAGATCGGTCGCCCCGGACACAACATACAGTGAGAAGCGTAGATCCCAGAGAAGTCAACTGGTCAGGAGTCTGAAAAATGACCAGGAGCAGCGTTGGATAGGAAAGCGGAAACAAATGGGAAGGGCTGCGGCTACCGGAAATAATCGCAACCTTTACCGACTGATTAGGATTACCGGCTCACGGAAGCCGAGCGTAAACAAAGAAATTATGGAATCCGACGGCACACCGATGACTCGAAAGAACGTCGGCTGGTGAGTTCGGTAGAACACTTTATGGAGCAGCTTAGTTGCCCCGGTTTCATAGTTGGCCTTCCACTTGTGCCTGCAGGTGAACCAATGCACGTGGATACCAGCCCTCCATCCGAAACGGAAGCGATGAGAAAGATAGGTTTTCTCATAAGGTATAAGACGGCTGGACCAGACGGAATGCCGCCATCCTACTTCAAAGATGGTGTAGAAATGTTAGCATCGGAGTTAACAAACTCTTGGGGTCAATCTGGGAAAATGAATTCCCTAAGGACTGGTGTGCACCGCCGATTTACAATAAGTGGTAGATCCTCATGTGAAAACCACAGAAGAATTAGTTTGGTAAGCATCGCATCTAATCTGCTTGCGGGCATTGTTCACCGCCGACTACCTAATACTCACGAAAAGTAAATGCGTGAGAATCAAGCAGGTTTCTACCCCTATCGCAGTTGTAGACCGTAAACCCACGAATTGCAGGTTTTTTCGATTATCTGAACCACTGTGTAGGTATATTTGGAATATGTTCAGCACCGTCGAAGTGTAAAATGTTGTTGCAGGACTGGATTGGTTCAAAGCCGAATCCTTCTCTTGCATGGAAGCAACTGAGTGAGATGGGAAGATTCAGCCGCTTGAGTAGTTGCATCTCACCTGACGGTCGAAAGTGCTCTCAGGCATACAGAAGGCCCGACTGGTATTTGCTAATTTGGGGTACCTGTGGCGTCGGCATGACATCCAGTCATCGATCCAAGTTCGAGTATGCACGCAGTGGTGAGGTCAGTATTGCTCTACGATTCCGAAACATGGCCTTGGAGAACAAAAGATATGCGAAGACTTTCGGTGTTTGAAAACCATTATCTTCGTAGTATTGGTAGAACATGGTGGGGGAATTTTGTGAGTAACTCACACGTCAGACGTAAGGTAATGGGTTTAAGATCCAGCCTTTGGAATAGACACTGAATCAGAATAGGTTAAGGTGGTTGGGACATGTGTAGCGCATGTCCACAGAACGCTTGCCTCGTTGTACCCTGTTCTTCAAAGCAGGTAATAGTTGGAGAATGGTTTGGGGTTGGTCAGTAGATGATATGGAGAGAAAGTAAGAAAACTTTAAGGTGCATTGGTTCGTGCAGGCGCATTTAGACGGTGAGAATAGGCTCCCAATCCCCCAAAGCAACGGTTGGTGACGGCAGGTGATGTGGTTCAATGTCGCAATCGGTGGCACCCTTGCGTTCGAAACCCTTCATCTTTTGTATAGTTTTTCGACTTAGTATTTTGCAGTCGACCTTGCATTACTTCCCGTCCTTTTTTCTGTTTGAGCAAATGATGCTGTGAGGTAATACCCAAAACCAAAGTAAGTTGATACAAGGTTAATGACTATCTGAAATGAACTGAACTGGCCGCGAACTACTGAGCAAAAGCGACTGCCGGCAACCATCGGTGCTAATCAAGGCGACAGATTTTTCTTGTCAACTGATTCGATGCCCAAAAGCTACAGTAGCCGGTAGACGGCAGCGCTATTAGCACGAATGTGATCACCGCCTCCCCATACGTGGAATTACCGTTACGCCACTGAAACAAAAGTAGAATGCCAAAACCGACTTCAGTTGACACTTATTCAGAAAATTTTCAGTGAACTATCCATGAAGCCAGTTCATTTTCGGAAAAACTAGTCAAACAGATAAAAAAATTAAAATAAAGGAAACAGCCTGATTTCCCCTTGAAATTTTCGACAACGTGTGGATATGCCCGATGTAGTCAACACATGAATCTATACACGAACACACATGAAGGGAGCCCAACAGGGCTAGAAAAAATATAAATTAACGGGTCGAAAGTAATCTGAAGGACTGATCGGAACAAAAAAGGCGACAGAGTGGGTGTGCGCGTTCCTATCTCTCACAATAAGAACACTGGCGATAACGGTAATATCGATAATACAAATATAGCTCACTCACCAATTACGACGCACGGACGTTGTAATCAGAGGAACCTCACAGCCACCGCCACTGCTTTGGAATAGACGGGCAGTCAGCTTGTTCTGAAACAACCGTAAAATAAGAAAGCAGATATAGAAAAATCGAAACCCACTAATCATCCAGGAAAAATTCAATGAAACAGGAGCGGACAGAGCAAGACAACGCCAAAACAGCAAACAAATAGCAATACTGTTTAAGAAACAAACCAGAAAGAATAAAAACTCAAGTTCAGTGGGTCATACACAAACCTCGACCAGGACGAACTACAATTCAGGCTGAAGGAACCGCAAACTATGCTTTGCGCACGGTAGGAAAAGAAAAAAAAGAGGAGAAACTGGATGAAGATATCGTGAGGAGGAAACGATTTGAGCACAGGAACATAACAACAATAGGAACTTTCCGCGAAAATTGTCCAACAGTTAACTCAATGGGTCCTGCAGACCTCAGTCACGTTATAAAGTCTATCGAATACAGTCGGAAGAAACCATTAGTGGGATACCTTGAAATACTTTAAGAGGTTGAAAAGTGAATTGCATCGAGATTCAATTTAAAGATATATATATTTATTTATTTATTTATATACATGGCACAAATCTGTTTACAGTTCGTGAACCATCGGAATCATGGAGGATTAAAACGAGCGCGAAAGAGTAAAGAAGAAACGATGTGCAGAGTTTACCATAAAAGTTAGTTTTTTTTATTAATCATATTTATGTCATCGGCCATCCATCTGGACCCACGATTCCTTTCAGAGTTTGACACTACGCGACTACCCGAACCAAAGTATGAGGTTGACTCAGGGAGCACTATCAATATCATCAATGTTCAGCGTTCAAAAGCAAGGCAAGCATCAGTGACAGCTGCCTTTCTGCAAGAGTTAAGTATCACTATAGAAACTGAATATATGAGTAAAGGAAGTGGATCCACAAAGAAAGGAGAACGAAAAGTATCGTAGTACCTACCAAAAGCAATACGGACACTTTGTCCACTCTTTCTGAGATGGCAGAAAATCATATGATTCCGACTGTTAACAGTTCAATGTCATATCATTCAGTGTCTCAAGCCAGCTAATTAAAGCATCTTTCGGAACCCAAAGACGAAGGCGTGGGACATCTATTTTACCATAGTTCGCTGTGCATTCCCTCCACGTTGTCACGTCATCCGCTGATCTCCACGAGACTTCTTCCACTCTCTGGGAGGAACACAAAGTAGGGCACGGTATGGCAGATAAATGTTCGCCATATCCAGCACGTGACCTAACCAATGAAGTGTAATACGCTTCACACTCTGAGATGAAGGGTCCTCAGAACCAGCACCTAACACGAGTCCTATTCTCCATATTACTTACGCGATCATTCCATCCAGTCCTAGTGATATCTACACAGAGATCAGCGGTTGAAAACCTCAAACTGTCGAACATCTTCGGAACGCAAACTCCACGTCTCGTAACCATACAAAAGAAGTGAGCGCACTGTCGCACAGGAAATGACGTTTCGACTCCAGTGAAATAGGATGCTGCTGCCGCCGCAAGCGCTTCAGTCTAGAGTACGCCGCTCGAATCTTGGATATGCACGTGCTCATCTCCAAGGTGTGCTACCACCCTTCGCCATACAGATGCATACGTAAGTGAAACGGTCCACAACTGGTAGTTTCTCCCCATCCAGTCTCAAGTTCGATTCTAACGTCGACCAGGAATAATATGATTGCTGTTCACACGGAAGGGGCAAAGCACATACCGAATCGAGCTACAGAAGTCGCGAGTCTGTCCAGTGCACCCTATGCACGGTCCGCGGATTCAAACAGGCACACAACGTCATCTGCTTAATCTAGATCACACAGCTTCCCTCCATTTCTCAGTTCGATTCATACATCCCAAAGACCATCAAAAGCACCTTCCATCATCTCATCCATCGCAAAATTGAAAAGGAATGGAGGGATTGGGGACTCTTGTCGAACGTCTCTTTCCGTTTGGAATGAACTTGATAATTCACCGTATACCCTCACGCGACCATAGGTATGCAAGTAGAATACTCGCAACAGATTCACGAACAACGCTGGTATACCGTTCCATTGAAGAGCACTGAATAAGGCTGTCCGATCCACTGAGTCGAACGCGCCTTTCAAGTCCAGAAGGACTGCGATCGAAGAGCGGCAATGTTTGTAGTACGTTGCGAGTATTTGGCGAAGAGTGAATATCTGGTCGCTGCAACCTCGACACGGACGAAATCTGGCTTGCTGTTCGCGGAATGTACTCTCGCGAATCAAATGGCGCAGCATTATCGAAGCTAAGACATTAGTAATTAAAGGAATTGAACTAATGCCACTATGATCGTAACAACCACTCTGTCTGCTTTTCTTGATACACCTCACGATAACGGAATACGTTCTTCGTTCCGAATATCACGAATCAAGGGGGTAAGTGATTTCATGAGGGCTTCTCCGCGCAACTTCAAAAGAACTGGAGTATGTTTGCCAGGACTGGCTTCTTTTCCCCTTTTCAGAAGCCAAACATTCGACTATACTCCCACTTCCGTTGGGGGGTCGACAGACACCTCCCAAGGATTCGCAGCTGCAGAATTCGTTCTAATTACGTCAGCGTGCGGCCAACTAAACTGATCCTTGAAATGTTCAGCCCAACGGTCCAGCCTTTGTTGTTTACCATGAATGAGCTCTCCATTTCTATCGCACACGACTTGACTTACCAAAGATTTCCGCCCGCCGGTGTTAGGCATAAGCTTAAACAGTCTTAGACTGTTACCTGAAGCGGCCGCCTCCTCCATCTCTTCGGATATCTTGACCCACCATTTTTTACGGTCATTCTTAGGGTTTATCGTCAATTGACGCTGCAGTTGTCCACGCATCTTAATAACCTCTTTGCAGTTAGGAAGCTGACGTTTTTGCTCCGTTAGTGCGAACGCCCCTTGTGAAATCCAGTGTCTTTGATGAACGCCAGATCTGCAATCACAGGTGATATCTGCGCCAAATGCATCGTTTGCTTGCTTTTGTCCCAGTGCTGGTCTATATGACAGATCGTCGAAGGTCTTAGTTCCTCGGATAGTTTCTGTTCGTAGCTGTTGCGAAAATCCGAATCAGACAGACGTTCGGTAACCAGTCGGATTTGCGGCCTGCGTCGATGGCTGTTGAGCTGCATCAAAAATCGCCTTTAAACACTAACGCATATTCCGATTCGACGTGCATGGACCAGTACGATCTACAGTTCTGGACAGAGCCACGCCAACGATAGCTTACTGCAATATGGTCGATCTGACTGAGACTACCTGTCGAGTTAGAGCGCCATGTCGCTGTGCGACGCGAACTGTTTCAGAAATTCGCACTGGATAGAAATACGTTGTTGTCTGCACAAAACTGGAGAAGTCCTTCCCCGTTATCTGTTCGCTGAACAGGCAAAGCATAGCACTCACCTAAACAGGATTCCGGTGCCCTAAGTTTTCCAACTTGTGCAATAATTCACCTGTCACCATTAAATTGTCAGAGGTATTGCTCTTCCGAACAAGAGTGACCAGTTCGTCATAAAACTTGTTTTCTTAATGTCAGCGCTTCAGTCTGTTGGGACGTCTGCCTATGTGACAAATAAACTGCACTTCACACAACTATCCTTCCGGATTGCGATTGACGACGCAGACATCAATGGAAAGTGGGTCCATTCTCAGAGTCAAACACGCCTGTTGGTCAGCCTGCATTAAAGTGCGCACATTGAACGAACCGAGATTCAGAGGCTGACGAGGCTTGAGAGAATGTGAGCTAACAGACTGAAAACCATCTACTACACTATTTGATAATGAACCGTTGCGGGTATCGGGCTGGTTACCGGTGGGGTCTTTATGGGTATCCAGAGCGGGCAGATATTTGGTTGGGATAGCAGAGACAGACTGAATAAAAGCGGGAGCTCTAAGCAGTGGCATACTTATCACTACCCACCCCACCAGCGCGCGATGCAATGGGCAGCGCGGTCCTGATTATCCTGTGCGACGACCGATGCAGTATTGAATTATTTGTAGATGTGTAAATCATGGGTATTGATGAACGAGTATTACTAGAGTCCAGCCGCTAAGCAGAAGAACGATAAGGGTTTTCAACCAAAGCTTTTGAGTCTAACAAGATCTTGTCCGCAAAGTAGCGAGGAGTAGCTGAGTAGGAGCACCGGATCAATTATCCTTTGAATCAATTATCCAAATCGATTGCCAGCTGAAACCAACAACCAGTCCAGAGGTTCAGGACACTAGCTCGTCAGCCAACCTGGTGGAGTGCGTCAAGAATTCGTCATCGTCTTAACGCTTTATTAGGAACACCATCGCGAGAAGGGAGTACGTCAAGCTTCCTCAGCAAAGGCTGTTTGAGACGCAGGTCGTTTGGGAGCATTTCGAGAATCGCTCAGCGAGAACAGCCAACTCCAAACCTAGAACAACCAAGCTTCGTCGTAGTTGTTTTTATGGCAGACTTCATTTATGAGTGTAGTAGACCGGGCATACCCCTTAGCCACTAGGGTCCACTACACATAGTGAGGGGAGCGGGCAACCCCAACCCCGAAACCTAAAATAGCACAGAACCACATAAGATCTTAATATGTCAGGTGTGGTAACGAGTCGGGTGACACCGAATTGTCATCCGCCATCACAGTAATCAGTCGAGCTAGGATTCAAACCTCTGGATTTTTATTATACACTTGGCCATCTCCGGTCGTCTACGACACTCGCTATCAAAACATGAGGTTCACTCCAACCCCTGCACTATGGAGATCGACCCTCTTTGCCAAGCCGATCATCTGTGTTCCACTTCCTGAAGGTCAGTTACAGCTACTTGGGGATGGTAATTTTCGCCAGGATAACGTACTTACGATCCTTTATTCGTTGCTAGTCTTCTGACGTAACCCACTCCTTCATAAATCAAGTTGCTTCCTATTGTCTGTACCTCAAATAATAGCAGAGCTCCTTGTTACCAGGCGCCACCCTGGGTTGCAAATAAGGGAACCGTTACTACTCCGGTGACCAACCGCGAATAAGGTGGATCTAGTTTTGTCGAACAAACGGCTGCGGACAAGCAGTGGTAAGGCCAACAGCTTGTTGCATTTTCGCCTGGAAAGCGTGCCCCAAACAAAAAATAAAAACATGCAGGTGGCATTGAAGTGGCGAATGTAGCCTGCCAACTAAACAAGACCTATATCCCTCACCAAGTTCCACCTACCCAAAGCGGTTTCCCATAAACGATAAACCGACTACCGCTTTGTCCGAAATAATTCTTTTGTTTTGCAGGTCGTGCTTGGTGGTGCAAAGGCTAGAGGTGGATCTTCGAACAAAAACGATTTACTCTGGACTGGGAGAACGAACATTATAATAGCTCAAAACGCATACACATGAATATGTGACCTCATAACGAACGTTTTACATTCTTCGTTCCTTCAAAAAGCAACGTTCCGTGGCATAAACCTGTTTGTTTCTCTAGTAACTCCCACCCAATATTGTCACATTCATCCAGAACTGCAGTGGGTCGTGCTAGTGTTAGTCTCACTGGTAGTTCTGTTTCCGTTCTCTCGCGTTCTCATTCAGCTAGCATCCAAGTATCACTGAGTCCGCTACCGTGGCTGATGGTCTTCTTAATCTTCGATGGCTCTTCAAAAAACCTACATCCAATGTGCGGACACATACATGCAGGACCACGGACGTGTTTAGCTCATACACTGGGGTTGAACCATCAACATGTGCTGTATCCAAGACAACTGTACCCAAGGCTCCATCTCTGTTGTTCGATTGACCTCTCAATCCAGTCCTTCAAGGAAGCTTCATTTGCGCCTTTCTGGGAGCCCTGAGGCTGTAGGTTCCGGTTTTTCTGACATTTGCGTGGCTCTCAATGAGGGTTAAGTTTGTCTTGCTTGACTGGCTCCCAGTCGACAGCCACCTAGGCGCAGTGAGACTCAGAGATTCGTGCAAACTGAACAACCGTCGCTCCGATAGGCTTAGATTGCGTGCCGCCCCACTGTACGCCTCTACAAATTGCAGCTCAGAAGCATTCAAGGGGACTTTCTACTAAAAGCAGCATGTCTCCTTACATACAGCAAAACATCGTGATTTTGGAAGGAGACTTGAATCCTCTAGTGGGTCGATTGTCCTCCAACAAGAGGCATCTAGGAGGCTCCCCTGGTCTCGATTCCCATCTTTCGGACAACGGGGAATGGCTGCCGACCTTTTGGTCAGACCACCGATTGTTTCTAACTGGATGGAACTTCTGGCGCTCCAAACGCCGGTACACCACCAGCCATCCGTCTCTTCTAGCCAGCGACGACCCGGATGAACCACATCGCAATTAGCTACAAACACCGCAACTGTTTACAAGATTCTCGGCTATATTAGACTACTACCCTGGATTCCGACCACGCGTTAGCCTTCGCCAAGCTGTTTATGTGGTCTGGCGAACAAGTTGAAAACGCACAACGTAACTTCGGTATGGCTGCGACAAGCTCTCCGACCCGACTCGCCTCTCGATTTTCCAATATACGCTGTCTGGGAAGCTATAACTGCTCCAACCAATAGAGACAATGCGCACTGAACGCTCATGCAGAATGCTCTACATTTTGCTGGTTTGGTTAGTTGTGGTCTGACCCGTCGCATTATGACACCCTGGGTTTTTTTGACGCACGTCAGTCCATCCCGGCCAGTAGACAACACAATGCAGCACGGCTCAAAACGGGACGAGAACCTAAAGCAATCTTACGCAGGGATCACTAAATCTGGTGGTCTCAATGGCATTTACAGATGGGATGCCCTGTCGCCAAGGGAAATTCTCAGAAGCTGCTCCACCTGATTGGACGCGAGTGAAACGACCTGTGAGGCCGACGGTTAGCTTATCCACAATTAGCAACTACTTCACGTACGCCGGACGGAACAATTCCGAACACAACTTAGCTGGCCCTCAGCGTCAGCTTCCATAGTATTTCCAGCACACAGGCAGAGATCCACAAGAAAATCCAGGACTTAGAGCGTCACAAGTCGCAGGAATCCAACGACCTCCCCTCAGCTTTATTTAAAGGTGAGGGAATGTAGCTGAAAAGAGAGAGCTTCAGGTTCTGTTCTTCTTCAAGAAAGCATCCTCTTTTGAGGGGAATCGACTGCTGTCCCCATCTTCAAGAAGGGTGCGTGCAATGAATATTTCAACCGACAAAGACAAACTCGCCAGCGTCCGTCATTGTTTCCACATTCTTTCCACCCTTTGTGGTGATTGGTCAAATGCATTTATTGGCTTCAAGTACCTCGGGAGCCTGATCACACCTGGCGGTGTTGAGAATGAGGTCACATCACAAATTGCGAAAGCGAGAGCAGCACTGGTGATCCTGCGATATTTATGGTGCTGCCATAACATCCCATTTTCCCTCAAGGGAAGGGCATGCAGTGCTCCAGTTCGTAGTGTTTTGCTTTGCGGTTGCCAGATCTAGCCTAACGGCGTTGAGGATGTCTGGCGATTCGGTGTACTCGACCACTAATGTCTCCGACGCATTGCTCGAGTCTGATGGGACCACCGGGTGAGCAGACGTGTGTTGGATGTAGACAATCGTCGTCTCAATGAGGTAGTCGCTCTACAACGCAGTCGGTAACTTGAATATGTATTGCGTAACAGGCCATCGTCTAACCTTCCGTGCTCTTTTCCTATACGCTCTACAAGGCTGGAAGAAGCGATGTCACGGTCAATCTACGAGGAAGTTAGCCTTAGTTTCGCCATTGGCTGGTGCTTCCCGCCTTTCTGGTTCAACCAAGAGATGAGGATTGCCATAAAATATATACAACCGTACATAAATCATTATATCTAACCACATTTTTCAGCACATCGATGCCTAAATACATTGCGACTCTAGTATAGCCAATATATCGCTAGACCTCAACCTCACCATTACTTCGATTTGTATCCCTCGGAATCTACCTCAGTAGATTTTCTTTATGAAACCTTTGTTTATTCCTTACACGTGCGGCCAGCTAACTATATAAGGCTCCGAATCCATGGTTTGTAGCTAACAGTATTCAATATTCTTCTTACCCTGGAACGGAAACCCATGGAACGTTCGTTCGCCCTTCAATTCAGCTTCAATCCGGTTCTGTAGAAAAACACCATCAATGAACTGGTCCTTGTGCAAATCCTTCCAAAATCCTGTCTCAGTTTGTTTTTGACAATGGTATATAGCCCTTTTACTGCACATTATCAAACTCTTGGTGAAAATACGTTTTGACTATTGCGCCGCAAACTAAGAAGAATGTCTTAAAGCTTACTGACAATGACTCAAAAGGAACAAAAGTTCTCTAACTAGAGCGACTAAATTACAGTAACATCATTGAGATTAACCAGAAGAAATCTCCCTAAATACATGGTTCATCCGTTGATATTAAGAGAGATCTCATGAGAACGCAATAAGCGTCAGTGAATAAAAAGGGAATCGTGCCTCGCAAATTGCTTTACCTGACGACAACCTGGTGTGTACAAAGAACAATGGAAGAACCGCGGAAGCGGATGAAGTAATATTGGCCACTGGACTGGACCGACATGAGGAATTTCTTCGCCGTGAGCTAGTCCCGTACGGGAGAACGGAACAAGCAACGGGCATGCTTTGTGAACAGCTTCACACATTTCCGCCTCAGGCAATATAACGTGATAGGATGGAGTGCCCGAACCAGTACTGTCCCCATCACCATGGGGTCCATCGGATCTAGTCGGTTTCAGTAAATTGAGCGGACCAGCCAAGACCGGATGATTCAAAGATTCACCGGTGCCAGATCGATTTAGTGAGGAGACAATTGGGTTGACGACCGAACCAGAGGACCGATGCGATTCGATACACTCCGGCATGTAGATTGAACAAAGAAAAAACTGAAACAAAGTGGAATACGAAATAAACTCAAACGCTTGAAGCACATCATGAGTAGACTCGAGAGTGAATGCTGATGTCTTCTTACAAGAGCAAAACAAATTAATGAGAATGGATAAATATTGGATCAAATGAAGAATGGACAACAGCTGAGTAATGTTCATGAAACTGAACCACTAAGCGCTCACTCAACATCTCAAGTCAATCGGTACAGGTACAGCGTAAATAAGTCCAAAAACCCTAATCGCTCCAGACGGCAGGATTTGAGGAGCGTTACACATTTCTATGAAGATTGTATCATGTTCTCGATTACTAAACTGATGTCCACTTTGAAGGACAGTCTACGAGGACAAGCAGAGCTAGACTGTTTTTCTCACCAGGCCGACTCTATTGTATATATATATATATATATATATATATATGTATATATATATATATCATATCGGAACCATGATTATTCGAGAGATACGTCTAGTTCATCGAAAAGCTCCCCTGCATCGATGGTGCCTCATCCGTCAAATCTACGCAGTGGTGGCCGGAGGTGATCAAGTGGATTAAGCGCCTGTCATCAAAAGGGTCAAAAGGTCGAATCCAAAATCTCCCGATCACTGGTGGTAGACGACAACTTCCTATAGGGCGGTTCCTTACCACACCTGCCATGATGAAACTGTATGTGGTTCTGTGTCACTTCAAGTTGTGATTTTTCGCTTCTTCTCCTTGCCCCGGTACCGTGGACCCTGGTGGCTATGGGGCATATGCCTTCCACAGCACTCATGCTTCAAGCACTGTGTAAAAAGTCGACCGATCTGAGTGGTTCCTGTTAGACAGCCGATTCGGGGTATACGAGAGCCTATCAAGCAACGATCAGAAATATGAGGTGATGCGGCTAAGTGTCACAGCCAGTGGTATTCTCGTACGGGAATAAGCCATATATACAGCTTGGGTCACCAGATCGCTTGAACGGGATTTTAAATAGATAAATCAAGTACAAATCCTAGAGGACAGGCGGAACATCGCAGACCATTCTTTTGTGCATATCGTAACATGCTTGTTAGGCAACGAAAACCGATCTGACAACCCCAGACGTCCTTTCCAGTAGGAAAAATAATGACTTTCTTCAAATAAAGGCTTATTTTTCTTGATTGGTTTCAAGAGAATCCCTAAATTTCTATCCCTAAGGCACGGTCACAACAACTAATGGGCTTTACCATTAAGCACTTTTGATTGTGATATGAAAGAATTCACCCACAGTACAACTTCTATCGAGTTTCGTGCAGACCCGCACATATAGTACTTAGAAAATAGCAGAAAAAGATCAGCAAGCAGTTTGGTCGATATGAAAAACGCAGCTCACTTGAAGTTTGTCCCAGCATGCCGGTATCGCTCGAAGCGCCTTCCATAGTTCCAGATCGTACCGAGAAACATCATCTACCAGTGGATGTGGTGACGTCAACTTGTATGGCAATCGGTTTCCCAAACATGTCCGATTGGAGTCCGGCGCGATAGGGACACAGTGAGTTGTGGCTTTCGCACACTTTTCGCTGGGGGGAAAAAATTGGCAGCAAATGCAAAATACGGCACTGGTTTTGCCATCTTTATGCATGACTGCGAAGCAGCCGGAGTAGAAAGTAAGCAATCGATTTGATGGTGGTTAACGCCTTATTTTACTAAAGACGATTTTCTTCTTCACCATTTTGTTCTTGTTAGCACACGTATTTCCTCCCAATTATGTGCAGCGCGTGCAAGTGACAAATCGCCGTTATAAAAATAGTCCTAACTTTCCGCACGTCTGCTTTTGATCTACCAGCAATTCTTAAAACTACAGAGTTGTGGAAACACCAACTCCATTTCACAATTCCTTCGTAACGCATCTCACGCGACTATTTGCAAACCAACTCTCTTCATTCAAGATCCCCCAAACTACCATAGAGTATAGCCCAGTAAAAAATCAACGCATACATATTTTCGGACAGATCGCCAAACCTGGGCAAATATTAGTATCAGTCACACAGAAACAGCTAGAACTAGCTGAAACAACCACACCAAAGATAAAAACATGAATTATAATCAGTTCAGTTCAGGAAAGTACTAAAAACACCAACTTTATAATACCAATGTGCTGCTAATTGAGACCTCACTGGACCGTCAAACCAACAGGGAAATGGATGAAAAACTGTGGCCGATTAACTGGAGGGCAAATACCTGCAAACTACAAGGCTATAGATAGTTTTATATGGAACAAGAACAATTGTGAATGAATGCCGTATGACTCTTTGTTTTCAACCACCAATTAGACGGATCTCATGAATTCCAAGTCAGTCCATTGGTCAAAGTTTCCGTACATCATAGTCATATCGACTGAACACCTCGACCAATCTCCCAAATATTACCTGCCTCAGAGGAGACTGTACAGCGGGGCAAGTGTTTTGAGGGCATGTGAAACATATCCAAACACCATAATCTATTGACATTCAGTGTCACTTCGAAATGTGGAACCTTAGGGTTAAGTACTTTACACCCAACTTCTGAGTTACTGAGGCAATTCTTCCATCAGAATTTACCAAAACTACGAAGACAAGTGTTCAAGCACTGCAAGCCTTCTCACATCTGCCTTTAGCGATCGTGTTATTGAGCCACAAAGCAGGGCCAATCTTATTGCTACTGTCAAAATCGATCCTTGCTGGATAACCGGGTATCAAGCCGACGACCAAGGCACACTAAATTGGTGAATGCAACGATACGTCGTTCGATATAAGGCCACCGGGAGAGGTGCGATCACTCAGTTAATTAAATCAACCTATTTCGGACAGGTCATCACTGCGGATGCAGCATTCCGTAAGCCGTGCAAGCCCAAAAGAAGTCAACTGACTAGAAGTTTGGGAAGTGATGGATAGGGAAGCTTCAAGAAGTGAAAGGGCCTGCGGTTGTTGGCAATAGTCGTCAAGCTGTAGAGGGTCACCACTTCATCGGCCCCAAACCTCTTACGTACGCACTGCATGCTGTGTGGTCGTTACTCTCCACCAAGAGTCAGACACTTAGATTACATTTCTCAGTTCATGACGGGCCTCAAAAGTGAGCCGAACTGCGGTGTAGATGGGTTGTCACAACGCCTCTGGCTCTGGTGGTTCTGTCAAGGTTGTATCCCAAGCAAAAGGTGAAGTTAGCTCGGACGTCCTCGCTCCAATGTCGTCAGGTGCCACTGGCTACGAGTGCTGGTCCCCTACTCCGCGACATATCTGCTGGCTTGCCTCGACCAGTGGCAATTTCTCTCTCACTGCATGGATCTTCGCAGCCAGGTATCACAGTTAGCTTATAATTAGTCACCACATGATACGTCGGGCCTTATACCAATACATGTGCCAAAAAATAATAACAGTTCCAGCGACCTAAACTGAACAAGCACGTAGCTTCGCTTGAATGTTTTGACCAAGTTGTCAGCCCTTTGACACCACTACACGGATATACCTATTCGCTGACAAACATCGACCGGCTTACTATATGGTCCGCAGCTATTGCCATCCTTGTTATCACGACCGAATTAGTGGCCCGACACTTCGTGAAACGATGGGTGGCTTTATACGGTTCTCATCTACCGTTACAACCTCCGAGGGCAATGACTAAAGTCCTATTACCGACATGCTAGGTACGGAGCGGACCCGTACAATCGCTTACCAGCCGACATTGAAAAGTCTGGGGGAACGCTTTTTAATCGCCAACTAAAAGCCGCTCTCGGGTATCATGAAAATCCTGATGGGCGTGAAACTACTACCAGTTTTACTTGCTTAAGGGCATACATCTAATGGCCCGCCTCAGGGCTTGTTTGCAGTACGACACTGTGATTCCAAACGCCTCAGCTTGACCGGAGGTGGGTGTCTTCGGCTCAAAGTATTCCCAAGTGGCCGGCATCTCAAATGACGTCTGATGGGAAAGTCTTATAGACAGCTTTCCCGCGGTGTTCCTACTAAAATGGCGGGATGAAGGCCCGACGTCCAGTAATGGGTTGACTGGTCACTGGTAATCAGTCTAAGGATTCAGCTAAACCCTGATTCCAAACCAACCACGGGCGGTGTACGAAGCACACAGCTGTGTTCACCGGTATCCGTGGTGAAGGGATGTATTAGGTATCCATCCGGAAGGCGCATGAACTGAATAATCAGTCACCGGTCGCTAGTGAGTTACGTGACCTTCAGATCTTCCTGCTGCCTTGTGGGTTAAACCATTTGGTCAGAGACTCGGGGTAGGATCCCTCAACTTCGGTCTGGGAAACCTGGTAGTACGAAGTCCGCAGAGTACTCATAGATCCCGATGGATGGTCGGTAATGTGAAGATGGGGAATAGAAGAACTAGCATGTGTTAGGAACTACATATTATTTCTTTTTCCTTCCTGTTTTTCGCTCATTGCTTTCGTCCTTCGTCATGATTTTGACGGCACACTAACTGTACTCAGATTTGTGTAGAATATATATACTAAACCGTTGGTATTGATCGTCGCAAAGTCCCTTACGTCTAGAATAAGGGCATTGCCAACCATACGACACTTGATGCTAGTCCTGTGAAGTTTTGTCATGACCCTCCTTTGATAAGACTTAGAGAACTTGGTCTCACGTTCAAGCTAGAAGCCGATTGATCCTGCGACGTCCTCTAGCGAAAATACCGCTTAACGTTTAACTCAACGGTGCATTCGCCCATGAATGAGGCTTCAGTTTAATGTTCAGATCGAAGACTGTCCGTTCAGCAAATTTTCAGCGTCAGGGCAACCAATACCTTTTAACTTATATTTGCTGCACAAATGACAATCACTTGGTGTTATTATTTCATGTACATCACGGTTGTTACAACGGCTCTCGTCATTTTTGTTTTCATGGAACTCGGTCATTTGGTTTGCCTGCTGGTTCCACAAAATCCTGAGAATTTTGGCTCCATCGATCATCCCGAGACTCATTTTGGTCGCCTTCGGCGGTTTATTTACGAACCTTTCAATCTGGCTTCCTGAATTTTCAGTCGTCCGGATCGTAACTGTATAGTAGTAACTGGATAACGATTTTCACAACCGCGTCGCTGGCAACGAACCTGGTTAATACTTGAGCATTACGGTGAAGCTTTTGCACGCCAATGGGGACTCTAATCAACGTCTTGCAGAACGTTACCTACGCTCATGTGGCATGTCTTAGTTAATTTAGGATGAACGAGGCTTTCTTTGCAGGACTCATTTCGCACAGCCATACGTGCACTCTTTGAGCTTTCTAGCGTATAGATTCTATAGTGGCACCGAAGACAATTGGCCACTTTCGAACATTTTTTTCCACTATATATTTTCATGCTTGATTTCGTGGCGTGTGAATGCGTACGTCTTAGCAGACACGAAATGTACACAGCTCCGATCGTTCCGCAATATCGAAAACATTCGCTTCTGAATCGCGCATACCGCACGACTTTTTCTTCAGTGGCTCGCTTTCGTATGCACTGTCGCGTCGGCGCTTTCTCGAAACTATGATGTGTGTCTGCTTTTTGCCGTATTTGGTCGCTGGCTAATCTAATCTACCGGCCCAGAGGACTTCGTCAAGTGTAGCTTCGAAATCTGACAGAAGACACGCCCAAAGGTCGCGCAACTAACGATATCTACAGACCTGAGAAATCGACGCATTCGCGTAGCAAAAAATTACTACGCGTAAACGTACACATTTCAAATGCATGAATGTTACCGACTGCGCCTTTTCCCCTTCTCTCCAGGGTTAGGTATCGTACATCCCAATCCGGAAGTGTAAATCGACCTAATCGGGGCAGTGAACTGATTACGGATCTCGTACTTTTCTCCGTGTCAAGGACTGGAAACTCCGATTCTCCCATAAACCGTTATGCTTCGAATAGCAACGCATAGCGAAGGCGCTAATCCATACGCATGCCAGACTTAATTGCAGTGGAACATGCATTTGCCCTTCCGGATTGCTTGTTTAACCAAACGATGATTGCCGAGCCTGGTTGCCACCTGCACGCTGCTTAAGCACGCTTCCCTCGCACGCTCTCGTCAAATACACTCAATTTCTCAATATGCGGGTGCACTCCCGACTGTTTTTTGATGTACCGGTCGAGTGTTTGGGTTGTTCTTATTCCAATCGTATAGCCCCGAGTAAGAGAATGACACATGTGGTCATAGCGGTTAAGGGAAAGCAAACAATACGAGAACCGCGTTAAGACAATCGGTCTCATTGAAGCCCCAACTACCACAGCTTATTCAAATTCAGCGGCTGCAGACTGGTTTGCTCAATCAGCTCGTCTCTGAACTTAGTGAGAAGATACCATTTTTCTTGTGTCACAGCTACATTGGGACGAAAACATCATCAGTGCAAGGAACTGCCCGATTCAGCATTCTTCACTCGGTTCTAAACACAAACCACGACCACAGGAAAACCAACACATCCAAACATAACCGAAAAATCGCTATTCTCAAGCTATACCGGACCTGACAGCTATGCAGCAAATCAGTACAGTGACTACTGGTAACTTACTGATCAGAAGACCAAAAGCCCAGGCGTACTGAAGGATCATCCGTTGAAGAATCAGAGGTAGCATTCGCTGCCAAAAACAGAGACACAAATAAAGCAACATGCCACATGCACCGCGAACAGGTACCTCCGCAGATCAAACATATCATCTGTCAAGTAAAATGGCAAAACATGCTTCACCGGGTGGCGCAATGGATCCTGTAATCCGCAACGGATGACCTTGAGATGGCCCCGAAAACAAGACTCAGAGGTTTTACGTGGTTATCTTCACTTCCTGAAGTATTGCATGGACCAAAGAGAGAGACTAATATACCTTAGGTCTCCTAATGCCTTTTGTTCCGAGGTCTCTTGCACATTCAGTCCCAGAGGCTGGGTTTTCGCTGAAAGGAAAATATATAGAGCATTCATCTCGCCCTCGCCTCACGAGAACATCGCTGCATGAGCGTTCGAATAAGTATAGCGCGGCACCAAAGCACAAACTCCGTAAACATATACATACAAGGAAAAAAACGTCGAATTTATGGGAACACAACTGCTTTTTCTGCTATTTTTGTTTCATTTCTTACTTGAAATTTTCCCCTTTTCCTCCATATTTTAGGAAGTCGGCGGTCGTGATATAACATGTGGTATACTGAAAAACACATCCAGTCTAAACTTAGAGGATTCTTTATTCTGTGTTTTACTAATTTCTTGGGGTAAACCGCTCCAACTTGATAAAATTCGGTGGGCGAAAATGGTTTTTCGCACGATCGATTCAGGGCAATGCTTGAACAGATTTTGGAGTGCCCTGGACTAGTATCCACGTGGTGGCGCGCAGAGGACAAATCCATCGGACCATAGGAAAACATATTAAACATGGGACACAAGCCACCCTTCTGTGTTGTAAGTTTCCAGAGGATACATACCAAGGTAGGTCAGACGTTGAGAGTAAGAAGTACCAGAAAGTCTTTGAAGTTGCCTCGCAGTCTTCCTCTGTACCGCTCACGTTCAGCAAAATCTCCGGCCAGACCTTAATGTGTAATCTAGCTACCTTATACACTCTCATGGCCAATATGGGTGCCGTATAGGATTTGGAAAGCCAAGGGGATTGATGGAAACTGAGGTCTTGCCATGTCGGAGAAACGGAAAGCTGATTTGCTTGCTTGCCGTTTGTCGTGGGAGAAAAATGACATCTTACTGACCAAGAAACCTAGGATATTTTGCCGCTCAACATTCTGGAGCTGGATGCTGCCCATAGTCCAAAACTGTGCGACCTGAGCTTCGCCAAACGACATTTGTCATCCTTCATCGGTTGAATGGATCCGTTGCCGAGTGAACAACTGCTGGTTCAGTACCCCAAATGCTGACGTCATCAACGTCATAATAACGTTCCCTAGGATGGTACGAGGCAGGGCATATATAAAGATAAGGCATAGAAACGGGTCAAATACTGATCCTCACGGCACTCCATTGAGGATTGGAGAGGGACCGGAGAGTGAGGGACCAGCCTTGACATTAAAAAAGCGACTTGAGATAAGAGTACCGATGAGTCAATACCTGGCCAGAAATATGAGTTCAGTTTATACAGCAGATGAATGGCCGGCACCCTGTCAAAGGCTTTTGCAAATTAATAGAAGATGTAATGCGAAACTATCCTGGCATCGAAAGCTTCCGTCCAGCAGGCCATAAGACACGGCATGTATGAAACACAGGACCTACCATGCAAGAAGCGGTATTGGTAGAGGGAGAGGACATTGTATTTTCGCAAACGTAGCAGAAGGCTTCCCTTCGAAACGCGTTCCAGAAATCTGCTGGATAAACTAGTCAAATAATGGAACTATTTCTAGCTGTATCCCTTTTTTAAAGTTGGACTGGCGATTGCTCTCGCTCACGATATGGAGCCGGCAACAGCTTATGTTTTCAGCTGAGGGTGGATAGATAGAAGGGCGAGACCTAAAGATGCCCGCCACTTGAGAATGTCAGATTCCTGAAGCCCCGTCTCCAAGGTAGGGGACGGGAGATGTTGCACTAAGCTTCTTTGTACCCCACCTAAGTTAAAAAAAGACTGACAAGTCTGAGAGCGCCCGAGAGATGTATGAATTACTCTCTTGTCCATATCTTTCATAAGTTGTGAATACTTTTACATTGACGTTCGTCTCACCGTAGTCTTGTGAAACTGCACCTAGCGAGTCGTTTAGGGCATTCATTCAGGAGGCACCCGGCGGAACAACAGACTTGTGGTTTTCTCTTCTGCGATACTGTTCTTCTTCGAAACTGCAGACGGCCCCTCTGCTTGATGCAGTCCTCCATGGAAATTTTCAGGGCCCACAGGTTCGTGTTCCAAACTACAGCCCGTATATGGCGGGCTGGAAAGTTGCTCAGTTCCCGAAAGACACTTTTGCTTAAGACTTGAGGGCTTCTGCATTCATGTGGGCTAATAAATGATATAGTCGAAAACGCGAACGACTTGCTCACCTTTGATTAACTGATTTAGCAGCTTGACTGTATCTATCTGCTGATCTCCATTGGAAAGTACTAAGTACGGGGGATAGGGACTGTGTTCGTCTCCGTACCTCACGGCTTTGTTAACATGCTGCGGCCACGACGTGTCCCTGACCAGTTGCACAAGTGCCTGGCCGAATAGATTCGTGGGGCTACCCTTCATCCAGTAGAGAGACGGAGCACTAAGGTCTTCTGGAACATGGAAGTGAGGATAGTGACAGCCGCCACGCAACCCCCCAGCTCCTCCACAAGTGCCAGGGAGTTCTCATGGTTGACTTGCAACGGCTGGTATCTAATATCCGCCGGAACAGCATCCCAAAAGGGGCACTAATCTTGGCCCACAGTGGGTCAGTAACAGGGGCTTCGGCTGGCGAGACAAGCCAGTAAAATGGAAGAGTGGTTCGAAGATGAAATAACACCCTTTTTCTCTAGTTTAGTCTTTTAGGAGGGGTAGTGCAAAAGTTACTAGCTATCTCTCCATCAATTATATCCGCAGCGAGGCAGGTAGTGACGAGCTTGCCACCCTGAGCCGATGGTTTACTGTGACAAAGGGTGATTTGTCGTGTGAACCATTGTCGCATACAATTGTGCTGTTTTTGGCAAATCTAGGGAGTAATTTTGCTTCATTTGTTCTTTGTTTTAGGAACCTCTGGACGGCTCAAATCAGTGCGCAACCAGAATCCACATCGGATGTGATCTTAAGGTTTGCCATGATTGTTCCGGCTTACAGGATTGTTGTTGTCGTAGACCAATACGAATGTTTTCAGCAAAACCATATATTTCTCGAAACCTCCGAGAGACATGCTTGGTTGCGTGATCAAGCGTTACAGTGGTATAACACAACACATCGTGGAGCGTAGCTCAAAGATGGAGTCAAAAAGCCGATGAGGTAATATTACGCAGGCTATCACGAGTATTGATTCGTCCATTGCGTGGGGTTCAGATCCACCAATAGCACGTTTCGCGGCGCAAAATTCGGTTGGAGGAAAGCGGCAGATGCCGAAATGTGGCGGAAGTGTTCAAAATTCACCAAGTTCATACGGTGTCCTCAGAAGGAAATCTGCGGGAAATAAAATCAGTGAACCATGAACGGTGGGTGAACAAGTTGCCAACCTGGCTAAAACGACTGGAGGAAAGGACAAATGTAGATAATAAAGAAATAACATCAAACTGTGGATGTGAGCTAGAGGTCATGCACGGGGCGGTGAATTCTGCAACTGAGGAAATAGACAAAACCCGTTTGGAACTGTGGGGTGGAGCAGAAGGATGAAGTGCATAATGGTGACCCATTGCTTGGAAATGATGCGGCCTCCAGTTCCAGGCGGATTTATAGTAGGGACCGTAATTTGTCATTGGCAAGTCATACTGGCTGACGTCAACGAACTTTTCTAGCAGATCCCAGAAAAAAGAGTTTTCAACGACTCGAGTGGTGCGCGCAGTGAGTTTAGGCAGTTGAAATTAGTGTATGAAATGCAAATCAGGAGAGCGTTCCAGCTGAGGGGTTAAGGTGAACGGTAAAAATGTAAATGAGTACGTAAAAGAGCCAAAAATTTTGAGAAAGAATGTAAAATTCCACGGAATTTACATGCCTGCTAGTTGGACGGTGTCAGACATAGTGGCATGCCAAGGGTAGATCCACGATTCAGAGGGATCATATTACTCCGTTTGCCCAGCGGCCAGAGAGGCTTAATCTTAGGTATTGTCCATATTACGCTAGCATATTCGGCTCTTTCCCGATTTCAGATGGAGTGGCATAGAACAGAATGGCCAAACAGAAATAAGGGCGATGGTTTGGAGCGTGGTTCTCAGATAACTTGGTGAAATCAATTGGGTCAGGAGGTGAAATGCGCATTTGGGCCTTGGAGAATGCGAAGTTCAATGGGGTGAGGGTTATCCGAAGGCTCACTGCGATGGGTGAAATATAGAAAGGTGTTCAAATGAGGCCTTCGGCCGCCTAGTATCAACAGGAGGGAAGGCAAAAAGAGCGGTTCATCGCCAGTGATTGAGAGCAATATGGAGAAGGCTGGATGGGGCTGTCGGTGGTATAGTTCACGGATAACAAAATGAATCAGGGACTAAGTCGGAGGTTCTTCCCTCAGCTAGTCTCAGAAAACCAGTATTGATTGAACGTTGGCATTCTTCATTTTACCTGTGTGATGGTAAGTGTGCACCTTTGACGGAAGACAAATGGTAACCAAGAGAGTGTTAAAGGGTTCGAATGTGATTATACGAAGGCCGTTGTAGGAGATATGAGCATACATGCCACGAAGGTAGTGTTACTGGCTGGAGACGGTAAGAAGGATACAAACGGGAACAGGCAGGCAACTTACATGAGACGGTAATCTCTGACCTATGTTCAATGCCAAGTCGTTACCGTATCTGTTGATACCAGATCCAGAATTCATCATGCGGAATGTGGCGTAGAAGAGTCAGAGCGGGTATTTAAAAGTCGTTGGCTGACTCAAAAGCACGCTCTTCCGAGATATGGGCGTTGGTTAGTTGAGTAACTCGGTTGACGCTGAGGCAGGTATTTGGGGCAGCCTCAAAACTGGATTGGTTCTGTATGCATCGGATGGCGATGTGTGATTTGTACCAAAGTTTGTTATAAATATCAAGAAAAAAATGCGACCTTAAAGAGGAGTTGGCTATTTCTGCGCAGATGATTAGAGACTTGTGACGGAGAAGGTAAGGGCTAGCGGAGGAGAGTACAGGTTGGTCTGAGGAGAGCAAACGCCTGTCAACCAGGTTATGTAGAAAAGCCATGTTAATTTTCAGTCGCCGTAGCCCAAGTATCTCAAGTTTGAGAGCCGAACGGTGATCCTTTTAATTTGGAGTCGTCGACCAGCCCGTCGATTGTTTTATGAAGCCTCTCTGAATACTTTCAATGGGAATCATATCCGACTTTGACAAGATGGAGTATATCAAAGCGCCTTACCTACGGAGCGGTCGAAATTGTGTTTTATAGGTGCTTACGATGCTGTCGGATAGTTTTACCGTGCGAAACCTCGGGCTTACAAGTATCCTAACTTTAGCCGACTGAATAACTATGTGCTCTGAGAATATTAGAGAGTGGTTGAGACGAAGGTCACGAATTGTGGGTCCATATGCGATAAGAGATCCGTGTAGCGAAATTGAGAGTTCGGGTGATGTACACCCGCATAAGTGCTTCGCTGTTGTCGGTAGAATAGTTCATCATCCGGGAGGCACACCAGTCGTCCAAAGCAGACAAATGGGTATAAGTTCCTCTAGCCGCAGTACTAAATTCACTGGGCTTACGAAGGTGAACTGTTTTATGTCATCAGCAGGCAAGAAACATAAACTGTGAGATATTGAATTTCCTCATCATTATACATAAGATCAGGGGACCAGGCACGCTGCCCTGTGTGACGCCACTAGCAACGGGTCTGGGATTAGAGGTAATGGCGTCAATGAAGACCACGTGGTCTTTGGGTTAGATAGGATAGAAGAGGCTCGGCGATGCCAAAGGAGCTCACGTTGAACAAAAAGTGCGAGCGACTGAAACGGTCAAACGCCTTGGACACATCAAGTTAGACGACTGCGAAATCTATACCTCGACTTACTAGATGTGCTACAAAGTTAAAAAAAATCAAATTGACACGTGGAGCAAGAAAATTAGTGGGGAAATCGGTGCCGTTTCGGGCTAAAGAAGTTGGAGACTAGGAGGTTGTCCACGATGGAACTTTGAAAACCTTGTGGCTAATACTAACAACTTTAATAATATTAATGAATATTTCCCGATTCGCGAGAAGCATGCGCAGGAGAAGATAAAACTTTCACAGTGATGGCGTTCAGGAAGTGCGAACAGAAGAAATCGAAATGGATAAGGGGATGAGTGCTACCTTGAGTCATTACAGAAGCACACTAGGAATTGAAGTGAGATGCTGCAAAGCAGTGCTGGAAGTACAAATATGCCAGTAAAAAGCGAAAACTGGAAAACAAATTTTTCGAGACCAAACAGAATTTCCTGGGACTGTTTGGAAGCAGCGAACTACGAGTCATTTCGCGTTCGATTGCACTTAATTTGCGCAGTGCTGACGCAAATCAGGGCCGGGGCACAACAACGGGTGCTGAGATGTGGCCGAAGTCCCCAAACGCCAACAGTGTTACGTAACGGATGCAGTCGTTGAGCTGAGAACAGAAGAAGCAATGTTGAACCGATAGTTGAATGGAAATGGTGGAAACTAGGCAGAACGTCATGCAAAGTGGATAAGACACGCATTTGACAGCAACAAACGGCCGAAAAATGCTGAGGGCCGAAGAAGACTGTCAAGATTTTCTCAAACTGTCAGAAGAATATTTTCTGAAGCTTTGGATATGGAACTTCCAAGAATAGTGACTATATTTACATGTGGATGGCGATAAGCTGTAGTGGGAGGTGCTTCAGATAAGAGGAATTTTGTGTAAAACAATTCTTAAATGCACCAGCCAAGAATGTCATTTTTGTTGTTGTAGCTTTCCATCTCAGTCAGCAGCACGGTAATTGAACTGATCATGCAATTACCCCTTTATATGGCGTGGGTTTATTACAAAATGATTGCAGTTGACCGGAAATAAACCAAAGTTTGTTGAAAATGTAAAGATATTGGGCAGTAGTAAGCCAAGGCCACAACAGACAACATATGTTGGACGGATGCCATCAGGGCATTAGCAAGTCCCTTGTTTGAAACTGCCTAAATGTCGTGCAACAGTCATTACGTCAAAAGACACAGTGGGTAAGACGGAGTTATTCCATGTCTTCAGTTCGGGCGGGTCACTGGCTGTAGACGGGGCAATAGAGGAAATAAAATATGGACCGAACGCCTCATCTGCCTTTTGAGGTTGTCGCAGACTCGCCATTAGACAAAAATGGGAAGTGTTCTGAGGGACTGCAATCATGTTATCTTAATTTATAAAGGCATCATGGGGTGATTTTTATGCCCCAGCGCCCTGGCTTCCTTAAGAAGGAATGATCCGCTTAGGCGAGAGACAATGCCAGACAAATGGTGCAAAAGAATGCACTTCGAAGATCATGTGTCAGTGAAAAATGTCATTGCAATTTGACTTATTCGAATTTCAGGGGGGGCAAGTTTTGAAGTCTTGTTTCTGTCTATTCATTCTCTAATGGCCAGATTCGAGTTGGAGCTGGTCATGTTACGATAAAATTCATCTGCAGTCCCCTGTGGTAGATCGCTAAAGAATAGCTTCCCCATTCAAGTTGGCTTAGTGTAGATGGTAAGAGCTGCCAGTTAAGATTGAGTGGGCGAGTTGTGTCAGTAGGATGATTTGAAGGAAGCATGGGCATGAATTCTACCGTGATCTACACTGTGGTCGCTCCCTGGAAACTTACTTCCTACCTAAACCAAAGTCTGGTGATCAGTATGTGTAAAGATGAGCTCTAATATATTATTTCTGGTGGTTGAGGCTGCGTGCTGCATCAAGTCCCCATAATGTAGGTGGGAGAAAAACGATGTTAGGTTTGGTGGAGCCGTAATCGTGGACCAGGTCACGCCATGAGGATTGAAGTCTCTGGTGATGATTTCGGATGTTGATGGGGGGGAAGCATGTTGGTCCAGTGCGTCCGCTAAGAGGGGTAGCCCAATTTCAGTGTGAGGTGGAAGGCGATAGGCACAGGCAATATGGATAACACAGCACGACAACTTGGTAGTGAGCCATGCCGATTCTCGGATCAGTTCAACTGTAAGATACGTTAGAACAGAGACCAACAGGCCCTGCCTTACATAGGCGGGGCAACCGGCTCCACGGCGGTCATTTCTGGTACTTCTAAAATTCTGGTAGCCCGCATGCGAATTCACACTATTAAGCATATCCTGTTTAAGCTGTGGGTCAGTGATGAATATTGCATCCAGGTTGGAAGACGCAGCATAGCTTTTAAAGTGGCTGAATTTATTTAGGATAGAACGACAGTTAGGTGGCGCAAAAGAAAGAGCAACGGTGCCGTCGAGGCGGAGTGCGTGGTGGGATTGCGAAGACAGAGAGACGGTGCGTGAAAAGTCGCTCACGATGGAAATATAGGGGTAAGCAAATGGTTTTAAGTATATTTCAGTGGATGTTGAATGAGATACAACAGAAGATGGAGGCGAAAAAAGAACAAAGGCATACAAGGTTCTTCGTTGCGCTAGTACTTGGGTAACCGGAAGTACTGGGAGGAAAAGTGCGGAGGGAGGCCGAAGGGGAGTAGACTTGGATAGAAATAATGTGATGGTTCAGGAGGAAGGACAAGGGAAGTTTCTGGCTGGGTAAGTATGGACGAACATATGTATGAGTGGGATGGGATACGGTCATTGCGGTTGGGTCGGGACGCTGGAAAGCGGAGCATGGTTATGGTACCGATATGACGTTGGAGGTGTGATTGATGGTGGCCACAGGCAGGTGTCCTGTGAAACTTGGCGCAAAAGCGAAGGCCTTTGGCCAGAATCAGCCGTCGCATTGCGGGGTCTTTTACATCTACACTGCTAGTCGGTGGATTTTTGGCTTCGAAGTTCTCTCGGCAGTGAACTTACGGTCTGCCTGAAACGACAAGCAGGCAAAAAGAAGTCATTGCAGTTAGAACCAGGCAGTTGATGCACCAGGGTGATGGAACTAACAGAGGGCTGACATAGGAAGAGGCCGTACTAATTCAGTTGCTGGATTGGTAGCACCGGCATTTTTCCGCCAGGGAGTGGTGTGTGGCTTGTTGCGGGTACAGCCGCGGGTTCATTATCGGTACCCAATGTCTTGATGCGGCAGAGCGAGTTTCGATTTACGCTAGATATTTTAGGTTCGCGAGGAAAGGAGAGGTCTTTATGACCTATCGAAAAAGTCGTGGAAGAGTGGTTTATATGTGGACATTTTTGGGAGGGACGTGGCAAAATAGTTGGTAATGAGCTGCCTAAGTCAGCACTTGCCTATGGCTATTTTAGGGCCAAAAAGAACGGTCGGGATACCAACCCCCCAGCCAACCCGGGTAGCTTAGCAAAATTTTTGTTTGGTAGAACCGTTCTTGGTTCCTTACGTGCAAGTAGTCTGAGGGCCTGACTTTGAATAGGGGTATTGTCCGCGGTAATTTTGATGGAATTGAAATGGGGTAGATAAGGCTATCTTGACTTCATTCCCTAAAAACTTCTTTGCAGCAGCGGGACTAATAAACTGAAACAGTACTGGATATGATCTGTCTAACTTTCGCTTACTTAGCCTAAGTCAGTACCAAGGGTTTCCTGTCAAATTACAGGCAGATACGGCAATATCGTTAAACAAGTAAAGTGTAGTTCAGTTGAGAACATTAAAAAACAGCGTTAGACGCCTTATGTGTTGTTGACTGGTCTCTAAGGATATTGAGTAGATAGCCCGAGAGACGCTAGCGAGATACTCGCGTAGTGAGTTATCGGGCGGTTTCGTTGGGTAGTTGAGAGGAAGTAGCTTTCCGATCACTGTATCTCCCAGTAAATTTCTGTTGTTTGTCTTGTGAGTCGGTTGCTGTAATTTTTGTAATCTATTATCAATATATACGAACACGTTTGTGATAATAACACTGGAGGCTAGGGGATGGGTTGTGAGGGCGTTGATGCGGTGCGACTAACAGCTTATGATCTTGGTACGTTTAGGCTTAGAGATTGCCATTTCGACGAAGTGGGACGACTTTTATAGCTGTATATCTGTGTGCTAAATGACGCACCTAGGGGTGCCAACTGTTGTATCAAGTTGTAATGAGGAAACTGGTCTCAGGGTCCTTGATCGACCCAGTGATGTGTCTAAATTGAGGTTGTGCCTGTAACAGCATATTGACAGCCAAAGGTTAGTCGAAATACAGTTCAATAGAAAAACTTCCAATAATTTATGTAGAGAATAGAAGGTCTATCCGCATTAAAAAGGCTTTCAAGCGATATATAATTGATGGAAACTATAAAACCACGCCACTTCCGATGGCCCCTAGAAAGGAGGGTCGACAACTGCGGAAATACGATGATACAGCAAAACTGTCCGGCAGTCTAAGTGTCTCGTTGATTTTGGGCGAGAAACGGTGTCCATAAGTGACGGGACTGATGAACGGGAAAATGAGTAGACGGTCCACTGAATGCAGTTATTTGTGAAAATAAATAAATGGTTCTTCAGCGCTAATCGTGTTTAATAGATCGCTGTGTCGAAGCTACGATCGTCACATGTAAATCTGAGGCGCGAAATCAGCAGAACTGTTACGATGGGCTCCGGTCCAGTTGAAGTGTCCAGAAATATTCAGTAAATTTTCTTGCTAGGCGGAGACTCTAAAGGTGTTATGACTACCACAAAAACACCATGGTTGATAAAATACATGGAAAGTGACCCACTGTTGGGTGGCGGTTTACCGCACTCATAATTTTCCGGATTTAATTTTCTTTCGGGATGAACAGAGCGAAAATGGTCGCTGACAAACCACCCAACAGCCTGGTTTATAATAGTTCTTTCGATGTGAGTCTCCCCGGAGATATTTTTTGTAGGATTAGGGTCTTTGGCGGGAGATTACTTTGTTGAATCCTCCATGAACGTCTTCGAGGATATCCTGGCTTCTGCTGGGGTGGACGCCCAAGCTTGTACTCCGATTTGAAAGTGTTTTCTTACAATCGTCTTGAATGCGGGACCATTACCCTATGGTCACTTGAATCCGTCGTTCCGAGCCGTGGATACAACGCCTTTTTGTCTTCGTTGCTGTCCAACAGCGGGGCAGGAGTTTGGAAGGTCAACTTGGGGCAGCCTCTCTGGATCCTTAACATGCGTATCAGCTGGTGGTCTCTGAGGTTTACTGGGTTGGTGAGCCCATTTCTAAGTGCCGGAAGAGGCATCAAGTGTCCGTGTTGCCTGCACTGCGCAGTAGTTTTCATCGCTGAAAACAGTTGTGCAATGTATTTGGAGGTCCTTTCACTGATTCATCCGACGGAATTGCAGCAACTTTGGTGGCGCCCATGAAGAAGAGTAACGTGTAGCTGATCTGTGACGCTGGATCCTTTAAGAAATCCATACCTGAACCCTGGGTTACCTGGCAGTATGAGACCGCCTGAGAGGATATGTCCTCAAATTATTCACATCGATTTCTATCTCGGATAGCTGCTCACCTATCAAGTTATTGACATGACAAGGTTCAGCTACCGTGGCCTGACTACAAATCTGCAGCTGATCTAATCAAAGGCCTCCTTTACATCTAATCAGACTACCTCCACATGTTGCTTATCATCCTTTTCTCCCAATTCATCGAAGTCTGACGGCACCTGTGAGAAAATGCCTCACATTATCTAAGCCACTCTGCCGATAATTTAGTTGGCTATTCTCGCACGGGTGGTCGGCTAACACACCACCGATTGCTCTAACTGATGCCTTCAGTACCATGGTTATTCGGCTAACCAACTTGTAGGTCAAGTCTTGCACCTGGCAGGAACTTGGCCAGGGCGTAGGCGTTTGGCACTTCTGCTGAATCCGGCGGTGTTTGAAACCGATCGGGGCATTTATGCTAATGAGTGGAAGCAGCGTGGGCAAATGGCTACTATTCTGCCCCGTCTTCTTACGGCTACCCAGATGCCGCATATTTGTGTCTGCATGCCACGCTGCGGGCATCTCATCAGGCATTTAAAGTGCTCGAGGCCTAGATAACGCCGTTATGATTGTTTTGTGATCTCGCACATAAAAGTCCCCAAACCAAAGCAAAAGAACCAATCCATTATTGGCAATGTAACATGCTCTCCAAAATCGGTTTTTAAGTTTCCTAATGTAGCCCTTTGAATGTACAAAGATGGAATGCACTTCCGGACATTGTTATACTCGCTTGGCTGGTGAAAAAGTATTGTAGTTTGGATCGCCTGCACTCTTTATTTTAGACGCACGCGGCCCCCCTGAATTGCGTGAGCTTGTATTTAGGCCAATCTTTTCCCAGGCTGTGCCTCAAGACCAGCCATCTTTGACCGTGGAAGTTGACCTTCAGGCCGGATTTACTTAAATGGTACACATTCGTCCATTAGTAAGGTCTGTTTTCCCTCACACACCATCCACCATTTTGGTCCAGAGACTGACTTTGCAGGCGTTTGTCCTGAAACGCGGGCTTTCATAATTGGCTCTCCGAAACAAACGCTGTTAATTGTCAAGTAAACTGCCAGTGCTCTTTTTGCGGAAATCACGAGGCCTCGCGATCGCTGCGCTCCAAGGGTGCTTTAGTCATAAGGGTGCTTCAAAGTGACTGTTTTAAGAACCCTTCCGTTCATCCACCGACCCCGCCCAACGGCGAAAACATTTCGCATTCAGCCTTTTATAAGGCCCGTCGAATCAGTGCTTTTGTCACTCGGCTTGCTTGTTTTGCCGTTTTGAAAAACACCATTTAGTGTGTCGCTTGAGTCCTGACGTGACTTCGGTAAACATTCAGAATGGAGAGGCTTTCCCGTTCAATGAGCGCCTGAAAGGTCATCATATGGGTACACAGAGAATTCGCAAACGGTTTTCGCATTCATATGGACTTTCTTCAACGGTTCACTCCATTTATTGATAGAACTGCAGGCATTATTACAGGAAATATCCAACCTTTTTTATAGCCACCTGTGTACGCCCACCCTTTGTCCGACTGCGCCCGAGTTATTTTCAAATGCCTTCTCAGGTTTTGCCTTACCAGTTGGTCACAGTAATTTTGAGGGTTTTTAGGGGTTCTTGCTATCACCCGGGTGCGCACGGAGTGACCATAGGTGTCCACGGCGCCGGAGTGTCCTGTGGTAATCTCTGTTCCGTCAGAGGTCCCGTGAGGAGTGACGCTTCCGCAACTAATGAGATCATCTGTTGAGTGGATTCTGAGAGAGCTTTCCTTGGTTGGTAATCCGCGACTGGATTATCTTCGGGCTTTCCACTTTCCGTGTTGTCAGATTCAAGGCTGATATGCAAGTTATTTTTCTAATATAGGGAAGGCTGTTTAAAATGTGGGTCACCGGTTTCCGCGGGCCTTGAGCTTCTGCTTCCCTGGCCTCCGCAACCTCTCGTCTTCCACGGTGTCTCTTGTCCTTCCAAAATTAGTAAAAAGTTTTCGAAGGTTTCGCTTCTTTTGGTGAGGCTTCGTACAGGGAGCACCCCGCTACTCTGCCCGCTGCACTTTGTCTACCCAGGGCGATTTCTGCATGGAAATCCGGCTAGGTGATCGTGTTTGTGAGTTTCCGAACCTTATTCTTTTGTTGGGAGTTGATGCAAGCGATCTCTTCACACCGGCCTCCACTTTTGAGACAGCCCATTTTCGTGGGATTCTTTCTGGCCTCTAGTTGGCGGGCTTCCTGATCGCCTCTTGAGCCTCTTTTGGCATTTCAAACTCCACTTTAACGAAAACCGAGAATACCGGACTTACTGCGTTTTACCTTCCCTCTTGCTAGAATGACTGGTTGATTTGAGATCACATTTACAAAAGTCTACAAGTGCTGGGAAAACTCGTTGAATTCATTCGTGCGTCTTAGCCAGTAATCTGCTGTAGCTGGGAAAGTGCTAGGCCAGACGTAGATAACACTAAATGTTCGATGTTCTACTTCTGAGTAGGCTTCTCTGCCACAAGAAAAAATAGATGTAGGCCATCCATTTTCATTCAAGCTTTTGGTATGACGGTGCGGTGTTCTGGGTTGGTAAGCTTCTGCAGAATCGCTGATCACCTGACGGAAATATACCTCTAGTGAAAATTAATAGTAACTCCCTGGTTATAAAAAGTATGGATGCGAAGTGTCTAATAGTGAAGTGGGGTTTTGCGTGGGGCACCATTTAAATCCACTGGTAAATGCTCGACCGGATCCGGCCCCTTCTCGATACTAAGGGTCTTGATACACATAATTAGCTTCTTGGAATTTTAACCCCTTATCACAACGTTGGTCGACGCAATTGCACTTGAATGGCCGGTCATCAGATTCGGGAGCCAATACGGACGGGAAACAAATACTTTCATCTTTTTGGTGTATCTGTGGTTGTTCCGAACTAGTCACTTTTGTTTCCGTCGCCTTTTTGATTACGATTGTCAAAGCATATTTCCTTTTTCTTGTTCTTTCTCTTCAGTTGGTACCATCCCGTCTCGTTACTTGGACCGAATAACATAAAAAGCATGTTTACCGAACATAGGTCCAAAACCTCGAGTGGTTTCGACATTTTTCCCTCTGAAGGTGGCGGGGCTTCTCCTGTTATCTTAGCAGAAAGCTTCTGGGAGGGATCATTCCTAGCCGATATAATGTCCACTTTATTCTAATCTTTTAATCTTTCTGGGTTTAGCCTCTACTGTGCAGCGCTTACATAGCGGTGCGACATGTAGGATACATTAAGACTTTGCCTGCCATTCTCCATTCAGGCCTTCAGCCTATGAGCCCTTATGGTCTGGCAGCGCTTTGCTGATAGAAAACTCAATAGACTCTCATTACGTTGGCTGACACGTCGTCACTAATTCCTTTCTATTGCAGTGGTTCTATCTTGTGCAATTGTCTTTATTTCACAGAGATCTCAGAACGCCTCCGCACATAAGGCAAGCAACCGATCTGTTTATAGATAAGTTAGACTATGCTGCATCGCAACATGCTGCAGTTAGTGCAAATCTGCCAATATTTTTGTTAACTTTCTCTGGTCTTATTGAAGCAAGCGTTCAGCTGGAACTGTGCAGGTGTGACCAAAAAGACTAAGCAAGGCGCCAGAATTTTTAGGTGGCATGCACGGGTTAGCATCGTCTTCGCCAGTGTTATCTTTTCATTATCCCTAATGATCCAGTAGCTTGGTCGTCAACGCACGCGAATTAAATATCTGTCTCAACAAAGCGAGAGCGTAATTCACATTTTGCCTTTCAAATGGCGTCGCACCATTTAACGACAACGCAAATAGGACAGCATACTGCCCGGCAATCTGTGTCACTCATGTAGCAGTGCAACCACCCTACACTCAGTAGGTTCTTTAATAGTTGCCAATTCTACTCTGAATAGCTTGTTCAGACTTGCCGACCCGTTTTCTGCCCCCGTAATTGAGTTGTATCCCACTCTCAACCCGAACCTATCTCTCGAGGGTTGTATACGATCGGTTCCGCTCTCAGTATATAGCATATAAGCATCATTTGCTTTGGAAATTGCCAAGCATCTTGGTATCTCAAACTTTTTAATGATACCGCGCTTTGTACTGTGCTTTCTTAAGGCAAAACGTTCCGTAAATTTTAGCCTCATTCGATAGGGTTTTTCTGTCCGTTTTATAACAACCAATTTTACCGACGTCAAGCGATTTCTAAACAGGTCAGATGTTCATTGGAATTGTGTCACCCCACGTTCACTTCTGCAAGTGAGATTTGGATTCTACCTAAGTAAAGGAATAAAAATTTCTAGGGCCCCGCTAAAGACAGCGAACTTTGGCCCACAGAGAATTCCTTCGGCAAATTTTGTGGCCCTCTCAAATAGCTCCCCCACTGAAGTCCTTAGTTTCCTTCTTCCTGAGCCTATCAGCAGCCGAGCCACAGTACGAGGATGTCTTGTGTCATTCTGCAACTTTCATGTGGCCTCAACATAATGATAAAAATCTTAATGTATTTTTTCTCTAACTGTGAGAGGCACGCGCAAGGCAAGATCAAATTTTTACAGGGATGATGGACAGGAAATAGAAATAATATAAATCGAAGATGAAAAAAGAGTGGGGGTAACCTTAAGGTATTTGAGGAGTTAGTTGGTTTAAGTATATTACTTGACTTACGAGAGTCATGCTCAAGGCAAGATGAAAATTATCCACGGTAGGCACAGTGCAGACACGGAAAACAGAAAACCAAACAGAAAATGCCATGTGTTTTCGCTCGCAAGAGCATAACAGGCAACGCTGTTTTCTGGACACGGGTTTTCTGGTTTCAAATCAAGCTAGATAATGAGTCGCAAAGATTTTTCTGTGGCTGATCACCAGTCCTGTTCTGCGAGTAATACTATGTTTGAATGTATTAAAGGTGCGTATCGCGGGCGCAAAATATGACTGGAAGGCAATGTCTGCGCCGCCAGTTGGCCGGGATCCTGGAAAATCAAGAGAGTTTTATGGTAAAGACGAGGATCAATATGGATATGATAACGGAACGGATGTGTCAAAACCAGACGGAATATCATACGGGGCAGAATAATACGCAAAAATCTGAAATTCTTTTCCGTTGAGCAAAGAAGCGGCGACAAGGGATGGGAATTGCAAAACCGTAAGACTAATCCATGAGGTTTGTTTTGAGCTATTTTAAGTTCATGAATTGAAGCTTGGTCCAGAAATGAAGGTGGGGTTGGAAAAGAAGAAGAACCGGAATCAAATGGGGCGAGGTCTGGTAGACTCGCCTAGAGAACTGTTACCAGGCGCGTCGGTATATCGCCGAAATCCGCAGACCAGAATAGAGGTTGACGAAAATGACGGTCCTCAGCTGCTTTCGAATGTCAAGGTGCATTGTGAGCGTCAGTTCATATCAGAGGCCAATAAAAATACTGTCCATTCGTCAGTCCGTTATATATGGTTTTGGCAGAAGAATTTTGGGAAGGAGCAAGAGGAAGCCAGCACAAAGCGGTGCACGTGAACTTATAAGATAGAGTGCTGTTTACCACAAAAGTGCTAATGGGTGGGGGCTACCGAGTGCTGACCACCCAGCCTGAAATCGCCGTTTGCGGTTGAACGCAGGAGGTGAAATCCGCCAACGTAGTTTCACCCGCACACCGCTGAGGCTGAGATTCCCGCCCGATGTGCGCCGGCCAAAGCGGTGGAGATGACCGCAGGATCACCAGAGATGCTCTTCCTTGTGATCTCCCTCTGAACCCCACAAATTGTGATCAGAGACACCTAAAGCGTTTGAATGCATCTGAACCGTCACCACAAACACTGGATGCGGACACAAGCATCTGACGTTATTGAGCAAGCGCCTTGCATTTTGAACGCGCAAAGTATATATCGAACCTGGATATCTCAGTCGTCAAGCATATTACCAAGCGTTGGATTGACTATGCATTTTCACTCAGTAAGACGATATCCTCGGCACACTGAGTCAAAAACTTTGTTCCCCGGAAGTGGTGTATTTTCATCTTTTAAAAGACCAGAAAGAACGTTTTGAAGGACATCGTCTATGAAAAAGGCTAAGAAGAACTGAGGCTATAAAGCCTCTCTGTCGTCTTTCGATGGAGACAACAAATTGGGCAAAAGCGTGTTATGAACTCTAACCCGACGTAACTTGTGACGATACAACTGTTTGAGGGCAGACAAACGGTTCTCCAATGCATTATTTCTGAACAGTCTTTCACATTGTTTAAGAACACGACGGTTGTTGGCTTTCGAGAGGTAATACGGTGTTCAAGCAGCTTTCGGAGGGCGAAGATTCAATCGAGGTATCTGCTACTAGAGCGAAACCCAGCTTGTTCTTCACTACTTTTCCCGCCATGCGTTGTGTGGTCTTCGATGAATGACTCATCAAAAGCAGCTTAAGTGTCATTGGAATTGGGCTATTGCCTCGATGGTTGGTGCAATTATTACGCAACTCTTTTTATGACTGGAACAGCGTTCTATATTCTCCTCAGGATTGAGAGAATCTCTCAAATTACCAGATCTTAGTGAACAAAACACAACGGGTTCTATTTCTTCATCTCCAAGTATGGCCGGGAAAGCCCGGAGAAGCCTGGCCATTTATGACATTCTTAGATTTGGGTTTCCATGAACGCTTCAGCGCCTGCTGGCGGATATGTTCTAACAGGCTACCGTAACCCGCACAGAATGATTACGTGAATGTAACTATTAGGGCTAGGCAATTATGCCCGAACGTGCTTCGCTTAGCACAAGGGGCGGCACTGCCATCGTGGATTACCGAACCATCAGCTTCACAGATCGTTTCGCCTAAACCCACGGCATACTTATCAATTGATTGGATGAGGTTAAACAGCGTGCGATAATTAGGTCATGGCGGCGGCGTGCTCTATCTTGAAGCTAGTTGAGACCACCGAATCTCGAGATCCAAACCGAAGTTTGTACTGAGTTCATGTCCTGTTGCAAGTAGTGCTTTACTATATTCGCTGACAGCTGGCATGAGCTGGAGGAGCATGAGGTCTCAGACACCCGGCAGAACTTCAGTGTGTTAAAAATTGTCGGTTCGGCCTAAACTCGACTGAGACGGCAGAATGTGGGGCATTCTCAATATGCCATCGATGCTGATTAAACGTTTTGGGTGGTGGAAACCTTTTCTTTTTAACGATAGCGCTTCGTAAGGTAGGTAGGCTATCCAGATCAGATTGCTTGTCGCAATCTAGCCCAAGTTGTTGTGCATTCGCCGCGTCCACCAAAGCACTACCTCGAACAGGGTCCATCTATGAATGACGGCTTTGGCTCTAAAGGGATTTGGGGGCTGGGGCCTAAATATTTTCCCCTGATCATCTTCCAGGAAGAAGGGACGGCATAGGATAAAAAATATGTTGAGCTTTAGGAATCATCATCCTCTGAAGCTCCTTGCCCCAGGGATAAAATAGGTCAGGATAGGGGATTTCAGAGAAATATCGTATTGTTATTCTTTGGAATACTTGTACCCGCTGCAGGCGCCGCAGCTTGTGTGAGAATCCAGAATGCACTACGTGCCTAAAGTACTTTAGTAGCGGGCAAATGTAGATGCCATACAACTTGGAAAATTTCCCCCTCGTAATCGTTGGTAAGGAACCTCAAACCGTTCAGGCTGTTTTACAGATGAGCTCCAGGTGATTGGAAAAAATCAGGGGTTATCTACCCAGAACATCAGCACTATGTGGCCGTCTACTTTCAGTAGGATAGCGCTGTGATTAATGAGAGACTACTTGCTGGGTCCTTTACCTCATGACACACCCAAACAATTTTAATTGCTTGCAAGGAGTCCCCACCCGACTGCCTGAAGCTGTGCCCTATTTACTGCCTCTTGAAGTCAATCCTCTTATCCCATGCGGACAATCTTTACGCGCCGCATTTCCAAACGGAGGGAAGCAGCGGGGCTGTTGATACAGATGAGAAATAATAGAGGTCCAGTAACTGAGCCCAGATGCACGCCACATGAGATCGGCAAAGGTCTGGAGAGAATAACAGCACTGTGGTCAGTAAGAACACTATGCAGCGGTTCTAGCAGAAGAGTTGAGATCCAGGATTCCCCAAGCTTATGCTGTAGTGGGGCATGGAAAAACCTATCAAGATTTCCGGAACCTATGAATGGAGTATGTGAAATCTGTCCCACATCATAGGCTTTGGTGCGTTTATCAACTACATCCAGTATGCTGCAGATACAATATTTGCCTAAGAAGTAACCGTGCTGAGACTTAGGAAGAACTTAGTTTCTCTGTAGGCAGGAAAAGATGAATTGTTTTGGTATGCGCTGGAAGATTCCATTTGGGATACTGGCCTGTTGCTGATGGATAGATACCGGGTAACCTTTTGATAAATTGATTCCGCATCCCTTTTTCCCAAGTGAAAAGGTAAGTGCCGTTGTCAGCGCAAGCCTAGAAATGTAAAGTGATTGAGATTGCCAAAGTCGCAGAGCTTTCCTTCACTTCTCTGGGACAAAGCCATTCATGTCCCATGGAGCAATATATACTTAGACAGAGGAGGGCTTTTGGAAGTGAACTTGGGTTGATTAGCAAGTGATAACTTAAGTAGGGAAGGGGGGTTGGGTAAATTCTGGGATGAGATAAGTCGGGGGCAGCGTTGGTCGTGCTGATGATTTAGGGGTTATAGGCCTGAGTTATTAGGTTGAGGGATGTTGTCGGAGATCCATCTGGGTTTTTGAAGCCCGAGGGCGATGGCCTCAAGTTTTCAGCTTCCTCCTGTGTTAATAGAAGTGGGCAAGCTCCAGCGCGTACAGCCTGCTGCACTGTCTTACGGTAGGCCCCAATCTAGTCTTATGCTTGTCTTGAACGAGAACAAACGTCCGTTCATCCTTGGATAGACCTGTAAGCATCAACGTAGTAAACCGCCGGAATCTGTTATCTAACCGGTGTTCTGTTTGGTGGGGTAGGCTACGCATCCTGCAGCTGGAGGTCTGGATTCTTAGGTTGCTGGTACTCCTAGCTGGAAAAATAAGGTTCTCAGGACAAACAGCCAAGTCCTCTACAACTGTGTTTGGGAACCCGTGGGTTAGACTGAGGTTCGGGAGTCTGCTGAGGGGCTGGACGATTGCCCTTATAAAAACTAAGCACATTTGGACACTGGAAAATACGGCTAACTGTTAGTCGGAGCAGATAAGTTCAAGTTCACTTTTGTCTGCTAGGGACAGGGAGTTAATCACAACACTCGAGGGCTTATCGGCTGTTATTAGCAAGTCCGAAAGGAATGAAATTTTGCTCTACCGTAAACTGGTGACCTCCCTCATGTTTTGAGTCCATACCCATTCCAGAGGACATTCTAGCAGGAGCTTCTCAAAAGTGAGCTTATGGCGATAAGCCCTGGATCAGTCAAAATCTGTCCTGTTGGTTTTGTCAGCGATTAGACATGGGTGAACTCTCCTTTTGAGCCAGTGTATCAAATTTAAGAGCAGCAAGTATTATTTGGATTTGCGTGTTAGATGGTTGCGTACGGCATCAATAGTTAGAGTGCCAGGATTAGAGAGACGAGGCGTGACGAACATGCAGTCGGCCTGTCCAAACTTCGAGAGATTTGAAATCCAGAGACAATGAGAGATTCGTCTTAATTCAACGGAACTCTGAAGGTGCATACCCTGTTTGTGTCATGCCTGATTGTTGAAAAATTAGGGCATGGCTATTTTCGAGTCACGTAAATCAGCAATCGGCCGGGTTTCTCTAATGAAACTTATATGGGGGCAACTAACTGGGGCTAGCTGTCTATGTTCGGACAATTAGTTGATAGGACGTAAGGCCTCGTTTTAAAAACAAGAGCACGCTCGAAAATTGCTGCAGAACTCCTGAAGGCATCCGGTTTGAGAATTGATAGGAATGATGCCGTCGATTTTTGAGTGAAAGAAACCTCGAGGTTGTGGGGTGCCGGGTTAGTGGATGCCAGAATTACAGCTAAGGTGAGTGGCATTTCCATGCAGGGACATGTAGTTTTGGAATGAATGTTTCAGCAATGGCGCTGGCCCTGTGTGGGATACTTCATATCCGGGTCGCTGCGATCTACCTGGCATACGGAAAGTCATTTTGCCTTTGTGGTTGGGAATCTGAGATCAAGAGGACTCCCTGCAAATTGTCTCGACGGAGAGCTGTTCACTTGTTGTTCGCTGCAAGATTGTGGTTTCCGAGTTTATAGTTCACACCCTTGCGTTTGGTTTTGCCTTCTAACCGGCATAATTGGTGTGTGGAAAGATGTAGCATTGTTTTCACTGTTTGGATTTCGAGGCGATGCGTTTGCATGAAAGGAAGTGAAACTTGTTTCCGGTCTTTAATTTTGCTGGGTTTTTATTGGTTTTGAGGGGTTTTTTATGCCGTCTTATGCTGAGGGTTTACCCTTTAGGACTCATTTTAGACGTTTGCTTTCCTGTTTGAGCTGGGGTCTCGTCGGGATTATTCTCGTGAAGTGGTGCGCAAATCTAATGTCCGTTTGGTTACGATGAATCTTGTAAAATTTCGTAGAAACTAACCAGATGCTCTGATCCTTGTTGGAGTATGGTGTGTGAGATTGTTGAACTCTTCCTCGAAAACATCCTTTAAGAAGTCAATTCCTGGGAAGCCTTTCCACAGGTTGACTCCAGTAGCCTACTTTTCGGTCTCTGATTATTTTTGCCTTGTCCAGAATTTCCTTTTGCCGTTAGTACTGCCTGGAATAACTTCGATGATAACTTCTGAGAACTGAAAATCTCATTTTGCTCTAAGTTTGCCGCCGGTTTTGGTAAAGGGAGTTCCTTTATTTATATCCATGTCTTCGTCCCAGATGTTCCTTGCTATTTTTGTTTACTGTAACCACATTTTTGTCTTTGTGTTAGGGGGGTTTATGTAAGTATGGGTTCTTAGTCTTTTTCAGGGATGGTATCGTCGCTAGAAGACAAAGCCTTGGTTTAATTACTCATGTCAGGAGTGCATTTCATTGAAATGTTTTACATAACAATGGAAAATTACTAATAAGAAATTCGAAGTACAAACCGTGAAATATTTCTGCAGAAAGAAACATTTGGCAAGACTAACCGGCCTAAGACTGCCGCAGACCCACTTCTCATTCGACGACAACCGACCAAGTCGAACCTTCACAGCTTGCAAAGCCAAACTTCGTCCCGCTCTGCTAAAGAAGTTCTGCAACCTTGACAGAAAATGTCATTGACCGTCTTTGAGCTGCACTGTGCTGGTGCATTTCCTGAGGCGACTAAAAATTTACGTTCACCAGAGGGACAGCCGTCAACTTGACGTTAACCTCTAAGTCTCACTGCGCACAGCCACCTGTTGGCTTGGATCCAGTCAAGAAGCGCAGCCTCAGCTGTTTCACCGAGAGCCACAGAAGGGCCATCAAAACCAGAAGCCTCGGCCTTCCCAGAAAGGCGGGGATGAAACTTCAGGAATTAGATTGAGATACCAATCGAAGAACACAGCTGCAGCTTCGAATGAGGGTCCCTAGGTTAGCGCATACTTGAATTGCCGTGTATAAGTTCAAAACATCGGTCGATGTACGTGCAACGATTGCCGCACACTAAATGTAACTTTTTAAAAGTTACGTCGAGAGCTGTCGAAAGCAAATTTGGTGGGATTTCGCTGTTCTTCGAGGGGCACCCCGAGGAAGAGTGCGGAAAGCTTATTTCAGCGCCACTACCACTAGCACAGTGGACTGCGGTTCTCAAATGATAAAGAGAACAGCGCAAAAATAAGAACAACTTGAAACAACAGGTAAAAAAGTGGGTCATGAGGGAAGGTTGCTTTTGCAATTAAGAAATGACATACAAATCCGGGTGCGAACATCTTCTAGTGGATTGTCTGGTTGGGGATTTTAAAAGTACCCGTCAACATTTTTTCCCCTCGCCACTAAAAGATTTCTGCAATTTCGCATAACGGTGCGGCCTCAGCTTTTTTAACCCAAATATCTTTAGTGACTTCCAAAGACTGTTGAAAGTTATTTATGTATCAGCCTGATTCTTCCGTCGGAGATTTCACGTGTTCGCGATTTTTTTGCTACCGAATGTGCTGGACTTCTGGGAGAGAAAAGGATTAGCCTTCGCAGGGTAACCTCCTCGTGCACTTTTCGCACTTGCGTAGCTGTGCAACTGTGAGGCCATCTGCCAGCACCTTTTCTCTTTTTATGCCAGTTATGGATGGAAGACCCATAATCCAAGTTGAAGCTGCCATCGGAATACGGTTCAGGGATTGCGTGGATCACAATAAGCAGAAACAAATACGTTCCCTTCAAGCAAAGCCGAGTAAGTGACCCCAGAGAATATTGTAATTGTTTTGCTATCATAGTGCGTTTGTTTTGGAGCAGCTCGCTGTAAGCACGCGAGATTTGGGAAATAATTCTAACAAGGTGCAAAAGCCGTTGGGAACATAAAATTGCGACGGATGAGAAGCTGTCTCATTCGATGAATGCGGATCCGGAGTAACTTAGTTTGTTTGTAAAATTGCGGGCTCCGAGGTCCGGTGACTTTCGACCTGCCAAAGGTTGTTGCCAAAACAAATCTACTACAAGAGGTAATCAAAGTTACTACGGTTGTCTTAAATGAAATAATTGTCCGTCCAATCTGGGAAACTAAGCCACTGACTTGCCCCACCATCTATATTCCTGTAATTATAACACTTAATTTGTCAGCCACTTTGTTGCCTGTCAACTCTCTTCCAGAAGACAGTGTATTGATGGACAATAATATTCTATAGGTAAGTCTTGTCAGGCCCAGCAATTTCTTCCGTTCGGAATGTGTTACTCACCAAGTATGATGTTATCAACGCACGTTGATTCAATTCTGTCCATCCTGGGCTGCGTGAGAACGTAAAACAAATTGTCCAAACAAAGGCAAAATTAACCAGGAAACTGAAGTATCCACGAGATATGTCCTTCGGTGATTATCTGTGGTACTGCATAACAATAAACAAAACGCATAGCAAAGAAGTATTTCCAAGACACGCCCCCTAAGTCGGTAGTTTCCTTTATCGCCCACGGTGCCAGAACAAAGCAAAAATCGCACGAACCACAATTTTTATAATTATTGAAAATGTAAAATAGCCTGAAAATCAAAACACCTAACAACCAGAGAAAACCAAGTGCTTGCGTGTGATAAAGTATGCATTCCGACCCGATTTACTTAAAGTGCATGGCTAGCTTAACGTATCATCACTGTCCTCGACCCTGTTGGGATACATCCAACTGTCACTCCAGGTCTGCGCAGAAAATCCTTTTATATAAGTTAGCATGTTTTGTGAAGCACTACAAGTCGTGGTGACTCATTCTCCTAGCCGCTTTCCTATGAACGCGATACTTACGCCGGTTCCCTGGTCCAAAGATATATATCCTTGCTAGTGGTCAGTAAATTCTAATACACTCCAGAGCCTGATGTATTACACTTTTTTCTGCCGTCATTGTTGGGGTAGAATTATCTTACCCACAGCGGCACCGATTTTATGATTTTGGAAAGCAACTTAAACTCCGCATCCATCGAATGAGCCAGTATCCTATCGATCACAATTAAGTGCTCCAAACAGTCTATGTAGTTTGTTAGCATCTGAAACGGGCATCTTCTGTGGTTAGCTAAACTTACTTAGAATTCCCAATTTACTGCCGAAAACCAGAATGACAATAACTTCGATCTGAGGACCTGATCGACTTCCTAGATTGCCAAACGCAGACAAGAAAAACCGAGATCATCTATAAACGGCCATAGAGTGCTCCGTAATCATTCTGTAAAATTCCTCTGCTTTGCATTATGTTTACTCAATAAATTTTCACGCGAAGGCAAATCGCCGAATTTTCATCGCAAATAAAACTAGCGCACTTTTTGCTCAAATATGTTTCACTGTAGGCCGCAAACTAATTCCGTAAAAACCACAAAGTGAACTACAAATAAAGATTAGCCACAATGATTCCCCGAATCATGTCCAAGGTCAATAAATTTGCAGCAGGAAACTTACACCTGAAATCTGCGAGGAAGCTGCTCAGTTCCACATCAAGCCTCGTAGGGAGAGTTAAACAAAAGATACTACATCATAAATTGCTCTGGCTGCTTTACCTCCTCCCGAACCATTTATGGACCTTGGAACTACCGAATTTATACTCCTACAGGGCTGGAAACCCTATCCGATTTGCGACCTTGGCTCATCCTCTCGGAACTTGATTCTTATCCTCGTAAATGTTTGATTGCAAAATGTATTTTCAGGTTAGAATTCTTTGCGATTGTCCACTGAAATCTACGCTGCAGGCTACCAAACTCCGAAGCAGTTCTGGTATTTCGCTTTCGCATTTTGAATTGCCGACTTCCTTAAATCAACCGAAACAAATACCAGTCTCCATCATAATTAAGATGGCACTTAGACCTCCTGCCATCCTCCTGCCAAAACTGTGCAATCCCATATCAAGGGTGTTCAGGCGGATAAGGTGGTGACTTTTGCAAGTGAACTTCTTGGGTCCAAAGACTCTCATCACCAATCAACCTCCTCATTTTTCGGGCCCTGTTGTTTGTTGCTCTCTTCCTGAAAATAATGTACGTTACCATTCCATTGAGTGCGAAAGTTGAAAAAGGAAATTAAATTTTGCCTTCAGTCATCTGGTGTACAACCGAATCCCACCTTTCCTATCATCCTTCATTTCTTTCTTTTCAGTAAAGTTGTTCAAACCTTACCTATTCCACATTTCACCCCTGCGCAAACTGTGACTCCAAGTATTTCCGCCCACCCGTCTGCGACTGACGCACAATTGGGTATCCATTCCTGAAACAGTTATATCCTCACCAAACGACGTAAGAAGTGTATCGAAAAATCGATGCGCCATGTATTGGTTTTTATTGTGAATGATATAATATTAATAACACAGCGTTGTTGGTAGATGTAATGCGCCAACGTTTCGACTACCGTGGGTAGTCTTTCTCAAGGCAAGTTTTACAATCAAATGTAAAACTTGCCTTGAGAAAGACTACCCACGGTAGTCGAAACGTTGGCGCATTACATCTACCAACAACGCTGTGTTATTAATATTATATCATTCACAATAAAAAGTTATATCCTCATTTCAAATATCCTTCCGCTCTGCCTTTCTTCCGCTGTAATACCGGTAGCTCCTAGAAAAGAGTGGGAATGATTCCCAAAGGTAAACTCACATGAATATTCAAAGACAATTGCATACGTTTGCTTATTTCACCCACCCGCGTCTTGGCTAGAGCAAGGCTTCATCGAAGTAGACACACAATCAGAGATAGCCTTCTGCCCAGATAAACTAAGTGACATCATTTGTTTTCCTCTATGGACAAGCATCTTGGTGAAGTTTGCGATGAATTCACGTACAGTTCATGCTCAATGTCCTACTCCTCGAAGTTTATTCCGCGCTTTCCAGCGAGCACAAGTCCCCATCAGCATCCCTAAATTGACACATCCAGCGACCTTCGTTATCAAAATTACTGTCACCTCCCTCTTCAGTGCACCCTTTTTTGGTTTACGCTAATTATCTTTTCCGACCTGCCTGATCTCTGGTTGGAGTACACCTGGCAAACGGTAAAATTTTGTCCCTATAAGTTAGTTTTCAAAATTACACCCATGAATTCTCCCTATTCTTTTGTTAGTCTTCGATTAGGAAAATGGACGTGGCGCAGTCTTGATAGCAGACTATGTAGTGCTGTAATTGAAATTTCTCTAAAGCATACTCGTTTGCTCCAACAGTCATTACTGATTTTGGTGCGTCATCAATTCAACAACACTTATTTCAAAATTGTTCCTTGGTTGAACAGAGGGCAAAAGGTGCTGAAACGCGTGTTTGCTTTATTTTCGAATGCCTTATTTACCTCTGGAAGTTTTTCTTGCGGCTGTGAAGGGTGTGGTAAGTGATGAGTATATTGGTTTAGTCCAAAAATCCGTCCGAGTCGCAACACGCGACTATTATGCCGGTGCCGTTGCATCTTATTTTTATGAGCAGACCCAAGACATTCGCATGCGGGACCATGCCAGGTAATATTCTAGTACAGCTATTTATTCAACAGCCATCTCACATTTCTGAGGTACATAACATTGGCCACAAGTGGATCAGTCTTGCCTTGCTCATAAGATACTCATGCCTACTTTCCGATCAGCGGGATGTATGAATAGGGGAAGGTCACACTTGCGCACAGACAACCTTCGGAAACAAAGCATGTACAAGTTGCTTAAATTGACAGCAACAGACTGAAAATTATAGACTTCAGAGCCTTCTGGAACAATGGGGAGGGTGCAATGATACTAAAACGACGTGCAGGCCAGCAGATTTTTGAGGTGATTTTGAAAGAGATATTACAGCCGAAGAAGGAATAGGAACAGATCCGGATGGTTATGACAAGCAAATGAATAAATTACTCACCGTTTTGCGCGAAGGACTTAAGGGGGTAAAATTAACAAAGTCAAACAGCAGGTTTGCGATGGAAAGAATGGCAAGGGCAAGTCCACACGAGGATAAGATGGAAGGACGTCAAGTTTTTAACCAGTATATAACGAAAGAAAAGAGCGCCACTCTTGGAACACAGGGATGAAGTAGGTTGGTGGGCAGAATGTGCGCAGGCGCCGGTAATCACGAAGGAAGGGGTGTGCAATAACCAAACAGGGTAACGCACGGATAGAAAGGGCGCTGAAAATATTCGCAGGATATGAAATGGGTTTGTTGTGTAATCGGATGGAGGGATGAGAAATCGAATCTTTGCAGGACAAGGATATTCTCACGGATGAATTCAAGGGGTGGTGGAGTAGGTCACATGAAGCCAACAGAAACCGTAAAGGTTATAGGAGTTTTGACTATGCTAATGAGTGTATAAGATGGCGTAAGAGCATTTGTTACAATATGTAATGCTGGAGGCAAGTATCAAGGGTGGGGAAACTAGTTCCGGTGAACGAGGTTGAGGCACGCTGCCAGGATTTAATAGGGAAGATGTGGGTCAGGGTTTGGAATTTATCGAAGGCCGAACAACATCCTATGTGGCACTGTCTGGAGAATAGAGGATAGGCTAAGTTGCAGGTGAGCATGGGTAGATGAATCTTTTAGGTTCACCGTCTGAAAGTGCCACACACAGCATAATGTGAAGACCAACCTGCAAACACCAAGGTCGAACTGAACTTTATTCAGTCGTTTGGTAGATAACCAAATAGACAGTACCTTGTCAGAAGTGCTTCAAAATGTTTTACTCTAACTTCTATAATTCCCGGTCCTGGTCAGTTCTTAAGTTAAACGCTGTTCTATTGTACAGCGCAAGCGCTATCAGTCCCCTTAGATACCCGTTTATTTATTTTATCATTCGCATGTTTCAACGTCACCTGGTAACACTGATCATTAGTTCTGGTAATGTCAGCTTTTATGTTATTTCAGCTAAATTTAGACAGCGCAGAATTATGGCTGTTTGCTGGGAAATGCTTACAAATAGATATGACGAAGATTTTCGGGAGATGTGTTATTGCTATTTATTGAATCTGTTAAGAAAGCTTGATACTACAGATGATTTAACGTATCAGGCTGAAAGCGAAACGCTTCAAATGTAGCTCCGAACCACTGGGCTCACTAATAATAAACCGAATTGCAGCAACCCAAGGCAAGGTCACTTCTTGCTTCGTCTACCCTGTCAATTTTGATTAAGCAACCTTCATGTCCAGTTCTTTTATCGAACAATGTTCCCCTGCTTGCAAAACGTTTTGCATCAGCTGCCTACTTTGATTCGTTATTCATCCAAGAAAAAACAACACGGCACTTTTGACTTGGTTGAACTTGCCGCTTCCACAACTCAATGAACTCCGAAGTCGCCAGACCTACAAAGTTTGATAAAACGTGGTTGTGTTTAATTTCTCGTTTCCTTCACCCCTGGAATCTGTTAAACTTGAAATTCACGAGACCAATATCTATCGCATTGGACTGCGCAAAACGTCACGACCTTTAGTTACTATCTCAAACCATGGACTACTTCGCTTCCGGTAAATTTGCCGCCTAATAAAAAACAGTTGAAAACACTTCATTTCCCCTGGAAAATCGAAATGTTTGCAATTCTAAAGCTAGAAGCGCATCGTGCACAAGTGGGTTTGTCGGAAAACACCTCCTTCTATCCTCCATACTCACTGAATCCCCTTCAATCATTAACTAACAGCAAAACGTCCATCCAGTTCCCAAAACATTCATAGCTATCGCTGAAATCAATATTGTCTGTACCTTCGTTGCCCAGAATCCCACTAACGGTCTCCTGAAGTTCCACTGTAATCCACTTCTACCTCTGCAGGTAATGGATGCCATGGGTTAGGCCAAAATATCCCATACCATCCCAAAATTGTTCGGACTCATGGTCTGACTACTGCCTTTTCCGACAGCCAGATAGGAACTACGGAGGGGGCGATTTCTTTCTGTCTTTAACCACTTACCAGGAGCGCAAAACTCCCTTCTCAAGCGTAGTTATCATCTCTCTAGTGCTAGCAAATCCTCCTTCTACAAACCTCTCCAACAAGAAGCCCATTAAGGTGCAGACTAAACGCTACCATACCTTAGAATCAACCTAATGACGACGCAATACTTTCCGCTCACCAGAATGCAAACTGATTGACCAATGTACCAACATCCACGTTCAGGTGCTAAGTGTTTCTGCGAATCGCTCACAACTGCTATCAACTATCGAAGCGAAAGTATCCTCATGTTCCCTCGCAGCGGAGTCCTCGAACCGCTCCGTCCATATTGAAAACTCCTTCATTCCAGAACTTACAACATCCTCCATATACCGGTCAGTGTGTAGCACGATGCCTTCTTGTCCGTGCAGGCTTTTGTAATACATGCCTATGGTGGTTGGCGCACCCGAAAACCCTCAGAAGTCCTACCCCACTTCCCAAGAAATTTGGGCGTCGAGCCCAACTGACCTTTCCGCGCCGTTTTGTTTCGTCACGTGCGTGTAATTAGCAATGGCCCTCGCTTTGTTTCATCCGGTTACGATTTCTGCTTTTTCCAACAACTTGCTTCTTTTCCGTGTTTTTAACCGTAGGAATTACTTCAAAGGCATCTCATCCACCGTGAATGCTGGCAGATAAGCCGCGTCATTCATTTCGATCGTGTACTTTCCTCTGCTCTTCCGAGTCCGTCTTCTATCAGGCCACCGCCACTTGTAGGTCCAGCAGTCGCTTCTTCCCGGTCAGACATTCAGTCTTGCCTTATGCTCTGAATTTCATATCCTACGCCCCAAACTATTGCTCACTGGTGCACTTAAACAAATTGTGTACTTGTATTTCTGTCATTCTGATCTGATGCAGCTTCTCCTGATTTTTTTATAAATAACTGGTGGTCTTTCCTGCAACTTACGCAAAGTGCTCATGTTTTCACGCAGCAATCATTTTGATGAATTCCTACATATTCCTGTAAAATTAAAACCTTAATATTCATGTGCGTTTAGTCGCCCAATTTTCATCTCGCCTCAGCAAATACCGGGAAATATACACAAGAGCAATATTAGCTGCCCCAATTTTCCTAAGCAGGACCCACCCTCGCGCAAACTTACTTGCGATCAGCGTAACAATGCTAACCTACTGATCTAGCGACTCCGCCCCATGCAATCGCAGAAAAAGGCCCTATCGAAGATTTTCTGGACTTCAGCAACTGATGCTTAGCCCCAGTATGGCCAACACATCCAGCAGCGTCTGTTATCCCCATCCAGTCTATCGGTGCCTTGCAACTATATCTAGCCTACTCTAAACCCAATTTTCTCTTACACCTTCCGCTTCACTGCAGCTGACGAAGGTAATTTACTGGTCGCCCTAATTCCTCCTTCGTTTCACAAATATCCGGCTATCTGAAACATTGTATATCAATAGCAAACTCGTTGATCGTTTCCATCGGTGAGTCCATCATCTTTGAGCACTTAACTGCAGGTCAGATTTCCTCATCTGTCTACGAATTCTCCGCAGCAAGCACAGCTGGTAAGTGCCGTTGGGTTTTTCTTGTATACGTGAAGTAACCTTCAGACACCCCAGAATTGAGACTCTGATCGCCTTTCTCTGGCTCACTGTTCACAACTCAAGCTAAGTTATACTAGACTGTTGCAGTATTAACCTTATGTTTACGAATTAGCTTGCATCAACCCCTCCGATTGGGGCATCGGGCTGCGTCGATTTTCATATATATTTGAAACGAAAATGCGGTTGGCGATTATAGCACGTTATCCTGGACAGGCCCATTAAACGGACTAAATACTTGGGGTCAATTATGAAAATAAACCTGGTAAATGGGTAAAACATAAAAACACCTTGCGTCCGCCTTAGCTATCTGCCTCTTTTATGCGCAGATGGACTGTGCACACTACTCCCTACCAAAACAAACTATTGACTGTTGGCGTGGACCCTTCTGATCCATCTTTTCCACCGTGAACCCCTAAGAAGCGCCAACGTAACTCGGAGCCTCCAACAGGGTCCACGGTATTTTCTCATCAAGAAAGCCCCAGGTTGCACGATGAACGATCCAACAAGCCTCCAAAGCCGAACGCGGTTCAACCATAAACCCACTGGTCTGTCCTCATAGGCCCTCGGTCAGACCCGCAAGCGAATCCAGTCTTGTTTCGCTAAGATTATTCTCAAATAAAAACTGGAAACGCACTCTCGATATCCACTGTTGTAGGCTAAATTCGTGAACGACGGTGATAGTGCGGAAGCACCAGTCACATTCACTCATGTTGACAAACAGCAGCACACGAGGGTAGAAACATATACCTCGAAGTCAAGATCTCCAGATGTCATTTTTTGGACCTCTTGCAGGAGACAACGCAATTAGGCATCAAAAAATTACATATGTCATGGTGATGCTATGCCCACGCCCGGAACGGTTAACTTCATACCACTTCTCTTTTCCACTCTCACACATCTATCCAGTTAGCTTAATGTCCCAGCAACCTTCCCAGAAAAGGGACGGCATAACGTGAAATATTTTCAACAACTGGGTAAGGTCGATAGGTACTGATATAGGTTATAAAGCCAACTAACCATGTTAACTTATACCTCAAAAGCCAAGCCGCAATAAGAAGGTATTTAAGTGAATCCGAATTAGTCTTTGTTTAACCATGGGTAATTCTATTTCAGTTCAGTTATTGCAGTTGACATTCAGTCCTTGTTTGTCAAATTTTGTGCACCCGTGATTTTCCGGGATCTCCTGGTGCTTCTGCAATTGGAATCGAAATGTCTTCCCTAGTTTGCTCCAGTAGGCAAGGATCCAGTTGTTTTTTGTCCCTCTCGTAATCTAAAAAACTGAAATGAGATGAAGTTAGCAAGAACTTTTTGTTCAATCCCCATAGATTTAGTGAAATAACGTAGCACGGAAAAACTGTTGAGTCGAGTGAGCGGTCTCGCCCAGTCCTCTCTGGCTTTACACACCCTTTTCTGCGTCACGTCTAATTTATTTTTAGAAAATTTCCACAGTGTTTCAATGCATCGTGGTGTTTGACAACCAGTTTCCGCGTTCAAGACTCATACCGGAAAAGCATTCCTACTTGTCGCCGTTTTTACCAGTTTCGTTTTGATGGCCGCTTCAAGATCACCAAACGCAGCGTCGTAAAGAGTCAGTAGAATCTCTGTGCTTTAGAATTAGCTGCTCTGTCTGGTTGGTGGACTGATCTGCCCACTGTTTGTAACCCTGTCTGTAACTACAGACCGTTCTTTAGATATATTCTAATAGTCATCACTATTCCTCGCATAGTTGAGGCCTGCCATCTGATTTTCTTCACGGCACATGTACTGGAGGCACTTTTACTTCTCCTTATAAGATATTAGCATTTCTCTCATTTAAGAGGTAGATCTGAAGCTGCTGACCATTGGCAATCTGCGTCCAAATCATGTTGTAGATATCTTGCATCCATTGATCAAATAAGCTCAACATCTTCCTCAAACGTGAAGCCCAGAATTAATAATCCACTCGCAAGATCTTTATTATAGATAGTGGAGAGCGCAGGCCCCAGAACAAGTGCCTTAGGAACTTCACTATTTGTTCATCTCCTTTCACAGAGTGATGCCCGATCGAACTTAGAAACGTCTCCCTTTCAATAAATGCATTACCTACTTCAGTATTTTCGGCGGCACTCCAACAACGGGTCCTCGACGGTGAAATTTTAAGGTGTTATTTGGAGTGAAATGAAAACTAAACAATTCCCACTTGAACCGGCATCCTCCAGCGACATCTACTCATCTCTGGCCCCTAAGGAAACAATAGAATCACAGTCCAGAAGTGGTTTTGTTGAGCCCCGTCACACTTATTGATATATCTTCACGAGTGGAAGCAACTCAATAATTTGACCGAGGTCTTTTAGAAGAGGTGACTGCGAGAACACGTAACAACTCGGGAAACCCGACAGTAGATAAAAAGCAAAAACCATTTAGGGCAGACGACGTAGTGATGGTCAAACACCAGCACGCCCATGTCGGTTGGCAACCCTTCGATGTCGTGGATTAGGTAATTACTAGTTCCGACGGACCTGCAAAAATGGTTAGTCAGAACTACAAAAGGGACGCTTACACGCGACGTTTTGCATAAGTCTCTTGGAAAGCGTGAAAGTAGCGGACGATAAGACCTTCTTCCATAGCTGGAGGAAAGCCAGTTTGAAGCCCGATAATGGGGAGAGTGGCTTGCCTGCATTTACGGAAACATATCTTGTTTTTATCTTTTTGCCGTGCCAGCCCGAAACGGAATACCGTACATCCATCTGAGAACAGTAGTCGACTAATCCCGCTTTGTGACCAATGAATCAGTATAATTTCTTTCATCAAATACTTGCGTCCACGTCATGTGTTGACACATGATGCCCCGCAACAATCCATTAATTCGGATGTCCATCGCAACAGCCTCCAGTTTGTATTTTGTCGATCGAAATCCCGACCACTCCATGTTCATCATTTGTAGACATGACCATGCACTGACATAGTGCCCACATCCTGCATCGCCTCAGTGACTCCGGCTTTCGTAACCTTATCTCGTTTGCTTAACTTTTTGTCGTTGGCAATTATCAAGCAAGCCATGCGAGGTAACCGAAAGAGAAGCAGGTCAAATTGACAGTGCTCTGTAGGAGTGTTTAGCAAGCAGCCACCGGAGGAGCAGTATACTGACGGCAGATGGTAGGTAGGGAGGGATCCCTGGAACGTTTCTGACCACTGACGTGCTCAGTTCGGAAGGATTTCGGCGAGCGAGGTAAGGCGTGCCAGTGAAAATCCTCTCAAATACTCCCTTTGTATCGTAATTTGAGATCACCCAATGCAGATAAACTTAGCGTTATATGTTGTGCATGTCTCTGCCTGCCTGAAATTTTGTTCTTCCGCACTAACCGAGTGATCTTGGCACGCTGCTTTTGGGATCGTCACTAACAGTGTGCGCTTCTCCTTACGGTGATTTAAACTATTGATTTGAATCTTTGTGACCGCATATTTGAGGTGCCTGTATATGGATTGAATGTATAATTCCGTGTCGTAAAATTAAGGAATTGTTTGTGTTTTGACTTTGGGGTTTGAATTCGCGCGGTGCCGCGGGGACCCATGCTGTTACTGAAGTTTACCTAAGGTTATGAAGAGGATATAAGCATAAAAGAGGGCCGGGTAAGCGTAAAAGAATATTTGGTTAACCAATCAGTTTAGGAGCAGAATGGGTACTCAAACGATGCAAACTTTCACGAAAGAGGAGGCAGTGATGGCGTACCAAAATGGAGCTAGAGGCGTTCAATAGGTCGAAGAAGAGGATTAGGGGTCTTGCGGGCTAATGGTGTCGGTGTGCCTACTCGGAAGCTGGAATTAGGCCGATCTATGTTGAGAAATTAGATTACTTCCTCTGAAAGCTCATTTCGCTTATCGATAGCTTTGTGCTCTAACGCCATTCATTGCCCCATATTTCTCTATCCAATAGCCGGGCCCTCTTGGAGTAGGATCGTCATTCATTACAGAAATGGGTTTGTTTGCGCTGTTGGCGATTTTCTGCAACTGAATGCTGCAACTAATCGATCTGGACTTGCCGGTATTTAACGGGGGTGGTCCATGAGCGTGCGGAATATCTTCATGCAGCACGGATTTTTTAAACCTACACCATGCACTTCCCAGCTGTGATTGAGCATTTGTTAGTTTGAAATGCCGACCCAATTTACAGAGAGGCATAACTACCTCAAGGAATATGCTGCCACAGTTACCATGTATCCGAAAGAACACGGAATTACTCTGCTATCGGTGGACGCATAATGGGCCGCAAACCCATAGGGCTCGTAGACAACTACACTCGGGTCACTTGTCCCTATCGTCCTTCTTATCTGGCGACTTTTCTTACGAGTTGGTATCTGGTAATCTCCCGTATCCTCGGAAAACATTTGCTCTCATTTGGTTCCACTTAACTGAATTCCATGGTCACCCGCTCACTGTAGATGAGTTCAAACCCGAATGAGCGTCACTAAAGGCTGGGTCACTCGTTAATTTGTCCGTTGTAGCATTCTAATTGAATACTCTGCCACTGACTACCAAATATGCTACCTAAATGTCTTGGAGGGCTGATCCTGAACAGGTGCGAGAGTCCAGACGGACCCGTCCAACTGTTTTAAATGCTTTAGCCATCAGGTTGAGTGAACTTATATGTTATCCTCTTCGAGCCTGCATGAGACATGAAAGACTACCATTAGGCCGGACGGTACCGGCTTTTGTAAATTCCTTCAGAGGGGAAATGCGTAGGCAGGTAGAAAATCATCGACCTGCGAAATTCACGTTTAAACTGTGGGCGTGCCTGTATAGGCCGTTTTGGAAGTATGTGTATAATTGGTTGACAAAATATTTGCGAACCTCAATTTGGATCTGTAGATGTTGAAAGGGCCACCTAAAATGTGTCTTCTATCTGATTATGCCACCGCGAAAGCTTAAGCTGTTCAGCCAAAGGGACAGAAAAGACCAGAGCCAACAACGGGTTGGAAGAATTTCACTTTATATATCGTGGCGCGCAGCCAGGACTGATAAGACGATACGCTAGATCGCAAACCACAACAGACAGTTGCAGCGTCGAAGAAATTTTTAGAAAATAATATCTGAAAACAGTCGACTGTCTTCGGGTGATCCATTCCGCTGCGGACCCACGAAATTGAGATCGTGTCTGTAAAATCTACCTTGGCCCTAGAATGATCTTATGACCTTGTTTGTTAAGGGAAGGGTGGTAAAGGTGTGCCAGCTTTCCTAAAAGATTTTCAATCTGTGGATCACTGAACTCTAGTACGTATAATTCATCCTTTCGAAATAAGAAGCTCGGCAAGGAACATGTTTTCATCTTTCGCACCAAACAAACCATTCTGTTCCGGAGTAAGAAGGGGATGATTGGTGCAGCTTCGGTCAGCATGTGTGGTACGAAAGAGGTCAGCTTTCGTACCTCCACCATTTCTACTCTAAATAAACGATCTAGCGGCGAAGCTGGACCTACTTCGTCTCAGCTTTCTGGATCCCTTGTGGCTCCGATGCATAAGAGTAAACCTGGTACTCTTTAGTAATATTATCACAGGGTCAGTTGTACCTTGGCATCTCACATTAGAAACCAACTCGCGTGCACTCTCCAAATTGCGGATTCCACTGCAGCTCTCCTAGTTCCAAATGTTTTCGTCAGAGCCAACTACTTTTAATTGTTAGATATTCGTCATTATGGTATAAACTTCCCCAACAGCTGCACATTCTGTCATCATTACCTATTGCACTTAAAAACGAAGAACGTAGAGTAGTTACCGCACCCTTTCTCATTAATCTATACCACCCATACTCACTTGCGGATCGAGTGTATGAAAGTGGATTGGGCTTCTGGAAAGCTCATTGATGTCACCTTTTCATTTATTGCGGAAAGGAAAGTAAATCTCCCTACTCATGTCATATAGGAATCAACCTAGTCTCTTCCACTTCAAACAGAGCTCCGGCACCAGCACATGCCACTTAATTACATGCAGTTCCACGTCGGATGCACCTCACCGTTCCTCTGCCTGCAAAATAGGCACCTATCGCTCAATAGTCTGACTGCATATCCATAAAACTTATCGATCTAACTGCGTATAGGGATGCTCGCCCACAGCTCTTTCCCACTCACTCACCTAACTAATTTCAACACCGTCGCCGAAACGGTGTGGCAACCATAACCTGCAACCATCCTCCAAAATAAAATTTCACAATCACCCTCACTCTTACGTTTCATCAACTCTTCTCTCCATTTATATCACTCCGGCCCGTAGAAATCACCTTGTTTTTGACGAACCCAAACGGTACTCCCCAGACGAAATAAGGTCAGCATCTTGGATTCTTTCTTTCTCATTCCTCATCGGTATCTGTCCATTTTAGACAATTCAGACCTCATACTATCTCCACGAGCATAGGGTCCTACGTGGTATCTTCTCACCCCCTAGTGACCGTTTCTATTTACCATACCCTCTGGCCCCGACTATTTCTTGTTTCGAAAGGCACAGCCTCCTAGAGTGGAATATAATCCATGATTTCCAAGCGGGATTTAGTCAATCCCTAGTGCATCTATCTTGTAGCTGGATCACTATTTATATCAGCAGCAGCTGTTTCCTTTGCGTCCTACCAAATACCAGTGCATTATCGTTACACACTGCGCAGACGATCCACACACTATATTAACCAGCCCGTCTATTTAAATATACATATATGCATATAAAAAGAAAACCAGGATTTCTCAGCCATCAACCATATATTTTAAAGTGTACTATGCGTTCCAGTAACTTCTTTCTCTGAGCTGCCCGTACGATTCATCGCTTCTTGATCAGCAGCTGGCAGCAGGGCCAGAGTGCCGTCCGGCTTTCTACTGTTTCTATTCCAGGCCTTATAGTTCTGTTTGGATGGAAACACTTAACCATGTTCGGGGAAAAACGATGTCTCCCTGACCTAACCATACCATAGTTGAATTCCTTCATCCAAACCACGAGAACACCGACGTTAACACAAGAGCGCAGGGTGCGGCCATATACATTGCTTTGGCCGGCGCACATCGGGCGGGAATCTCAGCCTCAGCGGTGTGCGGGTGAAACTACGTTGGCGGATTTCACCTCCTGCGTTCAACCGCAAACGGCGATTTCAGGCTGGGTGGTCAGCACTCGGTAGCCCCCACCCATTAGCACTTTTGTGGTAAACAGCACTCTATCTTATAAGTTCACGTGCACCGCTTTGTGCTGGCTTCCTCTTGCTCCTTCCCAAAATTCTTCTGCCAAAACCATATATAACGGACTGACGAATGGACAGTATTTTTATTGGCCTCTGATATGAACTGACGCTCACAATGCACCTTGACATTCGAAAGCAGCTGAGGACCGTCATTTTCGTCAACCTCTATTCTGGTCTGCGGATTTCGGCGATATACCGACGCGCCTGGTAACAGTTCTCTAGGCGAGTCTACCAGACCTCGCCCCATTTGATTCCGGTTCTTCTTCTTTTCCAACCCCACCTTCATTTCTGGACCAAGCTTCAATTCATGAACTTAAAATAGCTCAAAACAAACCTCATGGATTAGTCTTACGGTTTTGCAATTCCCATCCCTTGTCGCCGCTTCTTTGCTCAACGGAAAAGAATTTCAGATTTTTGCGTATTATTCTGCCCCGTATGATATTCCGTCTGGTTTTGACACATCCGTTCCGTTATCATATCCATATTGATCCTCGTCTTTACCATAAAACTCTCTTGATTTTCCAGGATCCCGGCCAACTGGCGGCGCAGACATTGCCTTCCAGTCATATTTTGCGCCCGCGATACGCACCTTTAATACATTCAAACATAGTATTACTCGCAGAACAGGACTGGTGATCAGCCACAGAAAAATCTTTGCGACTCATTATCTAGCTTGATTTGAAACCAGAAAACCCGTGTCCAGAAAACAGCGTTGCCTGTTATGCTCTTGCGAGCGAAAACACATGGCATTTTCTGTTTGGTTTTCTGTTTTCCGTGTCTGCACTGTGCCTACCGTGGATAATTTTCATCTTGCCTTGAGCATGACTCTCGTAAATCGGGAAATATACATGAACAAAACCCTTTCAAATTACTTGGGTTTGTTTCCACCCACTTTCCTTCCGATTTACTTTATTCGTATTTCCTCTTTATCACCCTGTAAAAATTTGATCTTGCTTTGCGCATGCCTCCCGTAAATCGAGAAATATAAATTAATATTAATATTATTATTTTTATTATTGTTTTAAGACACGTAGGTGTGCGTCTGAATTATCCAGAGGTTTCTGTAATGGGCGGCAAAGTGGTGTTCAATTGGGCCCTGGAATAAGGTGTGCCACTAAAATCCTTGTGCACCATTCCCTGAATAGTTCTTGGTTTGACTCAAAAGAGTCTAACTGCGGCGACAAAAATTCCCTCGGAACTGGGACATAAGTGGTAAACAACGAGGCTGAAGGTCCTGCATCTTTACCCAGAGGAAGAGCGCAGATTCGGAGTGAGGAGAGCAAAGCGCTCAACATTCTGAAGGTGGTGGCATATCCTGAGGACATTTCCAACAGATCCGTCGAGGATGTTTCATGGAGTTGCGATGCCACATGGTAATTGACACCGCAGGTAATATATGCTTCCAAACGTTTACTGTGGTATAGTAGTCCTTCTTTGGAACGACCCACTAGAGGAGCTCGTATTGCTCATGGTATGAAGTCACCAAAAACAGTACTGGATAAACTGAGTTTTGAAACAATTCCGATGTTAATCTGTCTGAATTCAGGGAATTGTGAGACATGCCCGAGTGATGTGAACTTTTATCAGTATGACATCATGGAACGATGGAGGGCAGCAGGCCTATTTGCTCCCTCACCCCAAGGATGAGAGGAGGTCTGTGCTCTTTTTTTAGTTTATCGGATGGGTGGCTTCATCAACAAAACACATGCGGACTTGCAAACGAAACTGGTAATGGTGGATGCCTAATGTTGGATATAAGAACGGAGAAGTTCGGAAAGCTTGCTCGATTGTTGAGGGTACCACTGTCTTGCGCAGGAGTGGAAATGATTCTGGTTTGTTTATATTTTTCCGATGGTAAAAGGCTGTCATAACAACCGCTGTGAGAGCCTTCGAAAAATTGCCTTTCGGCAGCAATGGTTGGACCGAAATCATGTGCATGTATATGTCAGATATGCAATTGTGGGTGAGTCAAAAAAAGCTACTTGACAATAAATTCAGCTTCATACGGAAAATTAATCAATTTTAGTTACTCCCTTTAGAATTAAAATGAATGAATGGAGGAAATCTCTACAATATTTCTATGAAGAAACAGTTTCGGAAGTGCTCAAAGAAATTTTATAACTCCTTTTCTTTTTTGTTTCCCCGTTTTCGTGCATTTTCTTTCTTTTGGTGTTATTTTTCTGCAGAATGCCAAAGTCCTGGCGGTATTGTTCAATTTTTGTTTCTACTTTGAGCTTTGTCACAGCCGCGTGTTTGATTGACAGTCGCTCTACCTGTCACCCCTCACGTTAGTTTCAGTCATTGGGTTTTTCACGTTTTATGCGACTAGTGCCTTATATCTTCTAATAAGAATTATGTTCCTCTTCATTTCCGTTTTATGTAAATTAACGCTTGCTACATAAAAAAACAATTATATTTACCATTGCTCTGTCTGTTTCGGTGCGGTTTAAGCGGCTATCCCTTAAATTCAATATTTTTCTAGCAACCATCTTTTTTTCACGAAGCAACTTTATTTTCTGACTTGATTTCATAGATTCAGAGTATGTACTAAGTCCTAGAGGACAATATTTTGCGTCCTTGTTCGATTGATTAGTGTCACTTTACTGCAAGTCGACTGCTAAGGAAGTCCTTTGATAAGAATTTCGATTCCAAGAATGTAATCCGAGTTATTTTCAGGAACTACGAAGACACAGAATAGATAGGCCTAAACACCCAAGTAAGTATGTAAGAATTTGTAAAAATTATAGAATCATGGAATGCTCCAGAAATCCGGTGGGACTGCAGGGAATGCGTCAGTGCAATTATGGTAAACATGCAAAACGATTGGGGTTGAATGAAGTAATAAATTTTTAACAACCGGGGTGGCAGTGGAAACACTGACAGCCACATATCGCGCAACGATAGGCCGTAGTCTTCTTGTATTTTTGGACCTATGGGGGAATCAGGTGGCTTTTTTATGCTACCTCCCCTTGGGCTTCTTCAGGTTTGAGTAGTGTTTTTTTCAAGGCACGGTTATTGTGTAACTCAAAATGTCTTTTGTTTATACTGTTGCTGCTGTTAGTAAGTCTGAAAGATTTGTTCATTTGAATTTTTCGTCTTCTCTGCCAGAAAAACAACTCTTGGAACTCATAATTCCTTCCGATATTATAGATTTTGCGTCTTTAAATGGTCTTCATAAACGTTTTTCTTAAGTTCGCCAAATACTACCAAGTTTTAGCAGAGTTTTGAGGCTAGTCTTGCATGACACATTACGGAGTTGATGAAGAACTTCGGAGGTTTTGGGAGCAGAATTTTCTTTTCAGCCGGTGAGCAGCTTTGCTGGCCTAGCTGGTGATAGTTGCAATTTGTGTCGACTTCTTAGAAGTTTCTTCCTGATGTTCCAGGTACCGATAGGTCCATACGCTTTTAAGTGAAAAATATTTGAAATATCTTTTATTTCAGTAGAATATTTTGACACAATACCACAGGCGGAAAATCTTTTAAAGGGAGAAACCTACAAATGGGGGACAGCGGTCATTTCTTGCTGTATCAGTTGGGGAACAAAACATCTCCGCATCTTTAAGAATGCTAGTTATGTTTCATACTTCCTCCGCATCATTGCAAATCAAGAAATACCTGCCTGTTTCATTGTCATTTAGTAACTTTTGTATGAATGATTTTTTCAAAGGCTTCCCTACATCAGCCTTTTGGCCACAGTGTCTTAAAATTCCTATGGAACCCCGGAGATAAAGGTGACCGTTTACAATTACACAGATTTTGCCTGTTTTCCCGTTTTATCGGAAAGGTTACAAATAATTTTAAATAAATAAACTACTGTTCCAATATTGTTTTATAAGTAATAAAGTAGGGTGTCTAGCATGTGCGATTAAAAGGACTGAAGCTTCCATTAAAATTTTTAAGAACTATTTGGCCTCTTCAGTTGTTTCTCATTTTGATGACGTCCTCGATGCATGAATTTAATAAAGGAGCCTTTTTCTATAACTGTTATGGTTCACTACAGACCAGGGCACTCATTAACCATTACCTTAAAAATTCTGATGGTTCAGAGTCGCACAAGTTCCAAATAAGTCAAGTGGACCCACAGCAAGCTGCTCTCTGCATCCAGAAAAAGAACTGATGCAGCATTACGTTGTCCGATCAAGAAGTGTTATTTCAGCCCTTTCATGGTAACAGCTCCTGCTCATCGCAACCGAAAATTACCTCTCACAGGAGTTTAAATATTGGATGAAAATCTGCATAAAAATATATCCAAGAAAACAAAAAAACACCACAGTACACCTATTTAATATCTAACATTATTTTATTCCACAACTCCGCGATACTAGTTCATTCCAAGCACGATGTTTTACACTAACTGGGTGCTTTTGTGATCCAAATCGAAAGTCACTATTTAATTGATTTCGTAAGAAAACAATGTTTATATAAATTATTATATTTTTTCTACTGAGCACTATTGAAGATTTGCAAAGGATTTCCCCGAGAACAGTTTCTTTTGAAAAGATCATTAGTTACTTTATATAAAAACTATTTTTAAACGAAGAATTAAAGTGACATTATAGGGATGCTGGTTGGCTTTAAGATTATTGAAAATAAATGAAAGCGGGTTACGGAAAGAATAAAACGAAGATAAAGATTACGTTATGCTTGTGGAAGCATTTCACTGTTGATGCAATGCGCCCCATTAAACACGCCATATAAATGGCGTCCTGTACCTGACCGCAGGCACTGATAAAATTTGTACGGCCTGGATTGTGTACAAATCTTTTGAAATAGTGCATTTATGTTTCACTTAGAGTGTTCCGTATTAGAATGCTGCTGATTTCAGTGACGGGACAGCTTGGGAACCGAAGAACTAGTCAGTGCGCTAGTGTATTCTAGCCTTCCAAATACCTTGAACTGAAACACTTTCATCTAAAGTAAAAAGATAAGAAGCAGACTGTATCACATTTATTAAGATAAGTGAAATCAGTGAATTTTTGGATTAATTTTTCCGTTTTAAGTTTTTTAATCTTATGATCAAGCTAGGTAAAAGCGCCAAATTTACTGAAAACGCTTTTGTATCTTGCTAATTACCACTGAACACAATTGCATGCGATCATTGATACGTTCAAAGCAAGTATATGTAGGGTACTAATGTTTGGTCAAAACTGACTGAACAGTAGTTAGAAAAATGTAGCTTACAACGCCCGCTTCTGAAGATAACATCGCAGGTTCTTCAACGTAAAGCAATTATTAAAACATTTAAAGTGTTTAAGTTATGTGATCGCACTGCAAACATTCAGTTTTACACTGCCAATTGATTGGTAGTTTATGGCTGTCTCAAAATATTCAGTGTGTCGAAACAAGTTTAAATTTGATGGCAGTCTAGAAACGGAATGCTAAAAAATCAACACTTCACGTGACGCAAAACGGTAAGCCTTTGCATTTGACACTGGGGCTAGTCTGCTGAGTAAGAAATTGAGTGCATGCCACAAATCAGTATGGCAGAGCTCTGTAATAACGTTCCAGATTTAGGGAGAACGCTAGCGGCTAATTTAGCAGAGACCACTGGAATGTTTAGAGGTTTTCCACAATGTGCTAAGCTAACTAGAAACGTGGTTTAATAAGTTCGTTACTCCGAATTATGCCATGTGTTTTCATTCATCAAAGACGATAATAAACCCAGAGGAGCAACACAAACGGTTTTGTTTTGATAATAACTAACTGGTTTACTTACTTCGACAAATAAAGCAAAATCTTACTTTATTATTCGGCAGTGACAGCAAATATAATTCAGCTATTGTGAGCATTATTTATTTTTGCTTTCTAGTTAACTTACCGAAAGCAGTAAGCCTTCGAACGGTGAGGTTTGTAAAGAAAAATCAGTCAGTTTTTTTGTCATTGTCGTTATTCCTAGATGAAATAAAATCAAGCAAAAGTTTGTGCCGTACATCTTTCATACGCTTAGCATTATTTGTTTTTGGACCGTAATTTAGACTGCTGTAACAGTTTCTTGTCTCGTCTTTTTCCCACTGCTGGCATAAATTTTGATTTACTGTTACTAGACATGGTAGGTATATACTTCTCATCAAAGAGTTTGTGGATATCTGCATGTGATATCATAAGCATTTGGGTCTGTGCACAAAGTTCTGGGTTTCCCTTGAATCTAAAACTGGAATCATTTCCATTTTGTCAGCGGCTTTATTTGTCAATTTATTACTGAGTTAGGTTGGTGTGATTCTTTTGTACGGTAATGCGTTTTGTACTTACAAAGTTTTTATCCATTCCCTACCAAAAACTGTTCTTATGACGAAATTATTCATCTTCAAAACTAACCTCAGGGGGTCATTCAGTTTTGGATGCTTTAAGTTTTTCATAACAAACATTTACGGTTAATATTGGGGGAAGTGATCAAACTATACGGATAAAACTAGGCCATAGATTCTACAGTTATTTAGGAACCAAATTGAATTCTTTAATATGGGCATAGATTATATAGTGCACTTTTATACAATAATGTTTGCAAACACAGGAGTAAACAAAAGCTCGCCGGATTCTCCTAATCCAAAATCATTTTTAAGTCCTATACAAGACACGCTACCAACGTTGATTATCATAGACGTTATTTGTAGTCCGTGTGGGAGAAATAAACTAAAGTAAAGAAATTCACTTTAATTGAAGTGATTGTCCTACTTTGCCTTCAGAGGAAAAATCATTAGTCACAGACCTATTAGTGCACTAATTGTGTTCCGCACCAATAAATAAAAATCTGCTTTATTTGAAAAATGGAATTCTGTTGAATCTGTTTTGGAGCTCTGAGGATTAGTAAAGTAACGTTGAGAATACTAATGTTGATGAAGATAACAGTACTTGCAATTAACTAGTTTTTAATTGTGTAATATCATGTACACAGAACCAGACTCACACAACTCATTGCAATAAACTGCGCTTCGTGTTCTGCTGTAAGTAGTACCACAAATTGACCTAGAAAACATGAAAGGATTAGTCATTTTGTCAGATGACAGGATAGTTGTGAAAAACGACTGAAGACTGTGGCTCAGCAAAGCACAGTGCTCATTTTCCATGTAGAACTCAAAATAAGTAATAGATTTTAGGGAACTTTCGGTTCAGTTTGTTTATGAAGTACATAGCCGCTAGACTTTTATGCTGAGCACACGCCAGAAGGCATAACACAGGTCTCCCACCAACATTGCCTCTAAGTTAAGTCCCTTCTGTAGCACGAGGTAGACGGTTGCTCGTATTGAACCTAAGACTCGATTTGCCTATGTGATTCTCAGTACTTCAGTGAGCACCGGTGAGACCTTGTGTAGAGCTGTTTAACAATGATTTTAACCAGACCCTGGATATTTACTAAAACAGCAGATGACTCCATGCAGGAACATAAATTTATTTTGGTCATTTTGCGAGCTGGCACTCAATTCAGTCATTGATTCATTTGCCTGAATTATTTAGTTTTGTGTTAGTTATATACGACCTGGACTTGTCTTCACTAAAACAAGAAAATAACTGGGTTTGCGTAAATAATATCAACCAAAAATCTGTTCATAAATCCCTATTAACTGACTTTTGTGGCATGACCCATCGATTGTATCCCTCGGTATCAACCAGAGCTTGCCAGGACAGCAAGAGTAATAGGAAAAAGATTACTTTAGAGTGTAAGTCAGTGAAAGAGGAATTCGTGGCAAGTATCCCAGGAAGTAACGCCAAACCAAGGGCTGATTTAGACAATAGAAAAATCGAGATGCGGACGCTGAACTAGCTATGGGACAAGTTAGAATAGAAACGTGTAGAATGACCTATAAGCAACTGATAGACCCTAGGTGATTAATGGAGCCTTTATTGGCTGCGTGTACAGAGATAAGGCATTAGGAGAAGACGGAAAGATCTTTGTGGGTAATGGCCACGTGGAAAGCAAAGGACGGCTAAAGACTAAGGTAATCAGCTGGGGAGCAGGTAACGCGGTACGGATCAGGTGACAGTGGTAAAAGTGGTATGGGCAAAGGAAAAATAAAACGAAACAGCAAGAGAACGCAGGCGAGCAAGAGTGATAACAGAGACAGTGCGCAGTGCTATATCTGACGAAGGTAGAAATTGCGGCGGTAAAATAAATAACAAAGAGGAATGACAACGATAAGTGGGGCATTGACAAGAGAAATAAGTTGTGTCGACATGCGGAATGTGATCTTCCTGTCGTATAAATTTGCTTGCACCAAACACTGTGCTAAGGTGGAAAATAAGCTAGGTTTTGATGGAAGCCAGGGAGTATGCAGTTCACAGTCCCATACTACCAACCTCAGGACTTTATAGCTGGTACAAGATGTGCTTGGCTTCATGTGAAAATCATAACACGAAAAGACTAATTAGTATTGCCACTGTTTATACATATACTCGGAAATAGGTCTCAGATGGTGTTTACAGCACATTTAGGTGCAGCCTTTAGGATATCATGAACATTTTTAAGATGAACTATTCATCAAGGTTTAACTCATCCAGGTTCTTTAAATGACTTTATCCAGACAGAGCAGGATAAATTGCGATAGCCTAATTTAGTGGCTGGCCAAGCTGGGCACGTCACAGCCTTATGCTAATTTAATAAAAATAAGCTTGCCAGTATAAAACTCTACACCCCGGCACGGACGTCGCATGTTCGAAATCATTTGATCTGTGAGTCTAAGGTCCCTTTATTCATGGCTAGCCACTGAAACTTGTAAACCTCCTCTTTTTCACAAGAACAGCGGACTGCATTATTCACAAGGTAACTTATCAAATATATATATATATATATATATGTATACCAGGTATCTGTTATGAACCTCGTGATAAAGAGATCATAGTACAAGATAAAAGCCATAAGGAAAAATTGAAAGGTAAAAAGTCAGGCGTTTTTGCAAGCTTTTTTATATACAGTATTTTTCTCGTTTTATTTTTGGGTTTTTAAAAGCGTAGAAAGGAACAAATGAGGAAACACTAAAGCAATCTTGACACTAACGCCGGTGACTCCGATTTCGGACCATATAGGTAATCAACTGTAACTGATGACTCTCGATGTCATTCTTGGCCCAATCGGATAGAAGACGCTAGCATCTCATTAGGGTTAAACTGAAAGCCAGCATTTTGAGCTCCTTCTCTATGTCAATAATGTTTCAATCTCGGCCAGCGGGAGCAAAGAATGGACAGTATTCTTAGAGCAGAAAATTCAAGGATTCCATTGGGAATCTTACAGATGGTTTTATGAGTGACGAAATAATTTCTGTATGAAGTAACGCTAACGCTAGCCACCAGGTTTGGCTTTCTTGGGGACGTAATTTGCGAATTTTGGCAGAAGCCTACCACTTTCTGCGTAGGAAATCTTAAACTTGTGATTGGAAATGCGACTAAAGCGAGGAAAATATTGTGCAGCTGCAAACTATTATCGTGATTTCCTCCGTGACCGAAATAATGAATACTATGGCTGGTCGCTGCGCACAACTCTCTTGCTCACCGATACTTTTGGTGAAGTAGTCCTTCTTATAGCGATCACAGTGAGATAGTGCACCACAAGTTTATTCGGCCCCATGAAAACCAACGGTCATCGCCTACCGAGGGCTGCTTTTGGAGACCACGTTTAAATTCTTAACTAGTTTTGCTACCATCAATGATGGTCTTGTGTCGGTCTTAAACAAAAATTTTCCAAATCTTTCTGGATCGAACTGTTTCATGTTTCTCGGTGGTTTTCAGGGATTAAACGCTACTTCGTTCGTTTCTCTCAGGTTGCTCGGCAAATTCGTCGCAAGTTCCAACATGTTACGACATGACTGATACTTAATTATAACGGAAAGAGCATGCCTCAAAGCCATTAGGGCTCACTACAAAATAAGGGGGCAAGTAACCATGACAAAGAAACTTGAAATGAAATGGTACCCCATAAAATTACAATAAGTTAGGTGGACTAACGAGCCAGTGATACAGTGGTTCGATGCACATGCCCTTCTTGGCTCACAGTTATCAGGTTTTGCATCCATAAGCACACAAATGTCGGACAGCAGCATCAAAGACTGCGTGTCCACAGCTCAAGTCATAGCTTTGAAAAGTGTCTGAGTGCGTTTACGATCCAATTTACAGCTCAGTCCTCCGCCTGGCTGCTCCACAGAAGAAAAAGTCATGGTTATTCAAGGGGATCTACGTTTCCTATTTGCTAGACCTTAGTGACCAGTAGCTGAGCAGCTGGATTTGAGGGGTAAGCTTTTTTGTTAACATCTATAAAGACATTCGCTGCACAGAAGTTGATTTATCAGTAACTGGTATAGTTGCGGAGACATCAATGAAAAGCCGGGACAGAGCAATTTTTCATAATTTCTGTTTGTCCCGAGACCATAGATTCGCTCCATCAATTTCAGCAGTCAAATTCACTATCGTGTTCTTTTTTTCATACAGTCGTTTGCTTAATCATGTTGTTTACGATTTACTTTGCTTACAGCTGCAACCAGTATGCATATCCTATCAAACGCCCTTATCACTGTTGTCTATATATCCACCAACCAAAGTCCGTGCGCCTTCAGATTATTCTCGGAAGGAAAAAATCTCCACATGGTTATCCTTACTCTTTGCTTTTCCACTCGCTTGCTTGCAGCCAGTTTTATTCTAGTACTTAGCAAGTCTACCAAAATCGAAACTTTCATCTAGTGGTATTTGTTTCTGGTTAACATAAGTTTTCGGGCCATGTGTTACATTATGTGGCCAAAATTTCCCAAAAAATAATCTAATGACTGGTTGTTATGCTTCGAATAAGCTATTCTAAAGGAATTAACGTTTTATATAGTAGTCATCGTTCCAGTATAGCAAATTTTTATGCATAGAAAAAAAGTTTTGTCATATTCACTGGGAAGTGGGGCGGAAGTAGATTTGTGAAATAAAAATAAAATTTTATCAACCAATCTCGGGAGGCAAATCATAATCCCGTTGGTCAGCACTGTTATCATACAAGTGGACTGGGTGATTTAGGCCTAGTAAAAGTACTCGGTTAGGGTCCCCGAGCTCCATCCAGGCGATGGTTAGAGACAATAGGCGATACGGCTCAATGCCGTGGTTGGTGGTCTTCTTTCATTTGAAACTCTTCCTGTTTTGCAAAGTTCGTTAATTGGCTATATTGCCATCTATCTTCACTGTTCCTTGCATCTTCTTCTGTTTCAGCACATAGTGATGTGCGACAGTAAACAAAGACATAGCATGCCGGTGCATGGTTAGTGGCTGTACAAGCTGAACTTAACTCAGCTGACTGCATACGGCATAGGAGAGATTTTATGTCCGAAATAGTTTGGAAAATATTCCAATGGGACAAGCAATAAAAAAGACTACGAATGGAAATGTCATTTAAGGGATGAGTTGAATACTGCACCATATTTGTGCGTAGGACTAAGCAAAAATTAGTACATAGTTTGATATAGAACAACTCAATCCTTTAAAGCCCTTTTTACAAGATTTCCTTAGTTTGGATAATTTCGAAATCACACTAAGGAGAGAACCCTTTAAGAAACGAATTTGGAAGTGAGTATCTGTTCTCATCTATCCGAAATTCTCTCCGTTGTAATGTGTTTTGCCTGAGACGATTTAAAATCAGACAGTATATATGTATATATATATATATTTGTACGTGTGTTGTCTAGAACTACTACTGGCAAATTGCTAACCAAGCTCACTCAGTTGTTCCTAGAAAATCCTCTCTGTGCAGTCTACTGTAGCCGGAAAGATGCTCGTGAACCTGAAGTGAAGCAAGAGCGATTATGTGCACATGTTTGCGCTTCAGAATTGGATCCAAACAATGTCCCATAATGTTCAGCTACAGACTTATCTGTTAATAATACACGAAACAGTTATTAAAATCTTCATTCGCATATCTGAACGATGAGTATGATGCTGTCCCCAAAACAAACGTGAAACCGTACACAGAAAATGGTGTCAACCACTTCAAATTTGGGTGACCAATAAATGTAGTTCAATGACATCGTCCAATGTCACTTTATAATAATAATCTATCAGCTGAAAAACTGTAGCTTCTTGCACTGAAATCTCACTGAATGCGCAAGAACACGCGAAAGTGGCAAAGTAACGATACCAGTTAGCCAGTTTAGTGCAACTGCTAGATTTTGTGTCACAAAGTAATTGCAGATGATGAAATAATTTCCTGAGAAAATTACCACGCGACCAATTCCCAAAGACCAAAAGATCCTGCCAGTAAACATTTGGGTTGCTTCTGACGTAAATAAAGTTTAATGCAATCTATCATAGAGAACTGAAATGGTGCATAAAAGACAAGCAGGAAATTAATTTGCAGTCCAACCTGAGTACTTCGCAGATGGTCATTCATGTTTCAATTCGGAAAATTTGAAAAGCATGAAAAAATTAGAAGTCTAAAATATCCACCTGTCTAGCGGATCAGTAAGTTGATTATTCAGCAAGACAACAGGCCAAGATGGGCGAGCTAAGGTAAAATCCCCTAGGGTAAACTCATTGTTTATTGGAACGAAATATAAACGATAAAATTGGAGTGCCATTAATGGGAAGGGTCGAAAACAATTGTGACGAGAAAGGAAAGGAGATACTATATGAAGTGGATATCAATAATGTTTCAGACAAGCATACGGCAAATTCAGTGATTCGGTTCAAATTACCGCCTAAATGAAGTCATTTGTATTACGAGCTCTAAGTTGCACGCCTCATTCCATTGGTTCCTGTCATTGATGACCGAGTGACGGCCGTACAGCATCATCGAAACAAAGAAGACATATAGGGAATGTTATTCGCACAAACTTCATGATTCCCAAATTTGAGGCTGCTATTTAGGGACCGGTCACTTATAGCAGTAAATTATTGGACAGATCGTAACCTGAAGGTTACGGGTGACATTTGTTGCTAAACTAGCGGAAGCGTAGAATTTTCTACAGATTGCATTCAATATGGCAACTGACTAAGCATTCTGTTTTCGAACTCCGTGAGTGCAATTTTCGTATAGTAGACAGACAGTTAATGGAAAGAGATCAAATCAAAAAAGTATGGATAGCCTTATTCAGTTACTTGTAGCAGTACTGATACACGGTACACACCGATTCCTTAACCTACACTGCACAGGTAATCCAAAGATGAAAACCTAGTAGCTTTGTTCCATTGGAAAGTACTCTTCACTTCTTTGTTCTTAGTGAATCCTTTATCTCTTCCCCTATACAACCAATCTATGTGAAGCCGACATCGATGTCCACATAACACAAGAAAGTTGGAAATTAAAGGTCCATGCGGGGTTTCAGAATACACAACCAAATTTGTCCCGTACAGCACAAAGCCAACTGAATCGTGCAAACCACCCCTGAAAGGTTTGGATACACATGGCGAGATGGCATCGGAAACCACACATCGGTGAGTGAATTCGCGGCAGAACTTTACACTCATTATCTCATTCACATCACTAGACACATCTTGTTTAGAAGCTACTACCACATGGGACAAAAGTTTTATTATTTGATTGTGTTTGCTCCAGTTCCCAACATCTCCATGGTGACTTTTTGATTACATCGTTACAGATTGTCATCTTTTGTTCATAAGGGAGAAACAGAATAATCACTGTTTGACCTCATTTAAACCAGAATGAAGAGCTGATAGCTTAGAAAATTTCTGCCGACAGATAAACGCTGATTAAAAGTAAAAGTAGTAGTGCTGATATTATTATTAGTAGTTGTTGTTTTCAGTTTGCCAGGCTTTGTGGGTTGTTCGTAAAAGACCTCCGTTAATCTGGAATTGCCATATCAAAGTTTATCCGTCAAATGAGCATACTACTGTGCCGGAATAAGTCTAAGTTTAACGTCGTCATGATCATTGCTGCGCTTGGCCTGTTGAAATCTAATGTGGTTCTCATCGTTATTCATGTTCCAATACCACCTTTCTCGGTTGTGTTGGCTAGCACAGTGGTCCTTAGATGCTACGGACACGCACTCATCCCACAACTTTCATGTTACTTTCATGATATGATAATGTTGTCAGATGACTAACGATTGTCCAGCGGATAGTCTTCAAGGAGATTAAGCGTTTCTCAAAAGTCAGCTACTAGGAAAACAGTTTGTTTATAACGTGTACTCGTCAATGTTGAATTGCTTATTTTTGCATAGGGAGTCTTTCTTCGTGCCTCTTTGAAGTGAGACATCTTATGCAATCCACCTATAGTATCTGTTTTATATTATGCTTCTCTGAAGTGGCTTTAAGTTCGAACAACCCAAACGTTTTCTATGACGTCCGGAACTAGGGTGCATGCACACCAAGTTGCCATTTAAATACCAGGAACCAGCAAACCGCTTTGAACTAAACAGGGTTCCTGAACTGTCAGACTACATTGAAGAAAGTAAATTATCCGCGAGCAATTGACACTTATAAGGCGTACCGTTGCAGCATACAACTGGACAATTTTGAATTTCGTATATCACTTAGTAAGGAAAGGCTTCTTCAACAGGCCATCTAAAGCTTGCTGTAAGTATTGCGCCCACTGGAACTTCTTTCTAGCACAAACTATGTCGGTGATGGTTTAGGGTTTCGTACATATCGAAGATAAACTTTCTTTGTCCTTTCTACTTCAAGATTGTTGCTGATGCTGTGGTAACATGGGCAATGAGACCATGGACCCACATGCTTTTGGGTCATACAGGAATATCAGTCAAATTCTTCACACATTCGCCACTTGCTATGTGGAAAATTGTGTTAGTTGATCAGCAAATCATCGCATAGGAGACAAACTAAAGTTTAGTGATTCACCTTCTCTATAAAATCCATGATACTTTGAAATTTTACCTTTATTAAGTGGGAATGTTTAAAAACATTTCATACTGAAGTTTTTCATCCCGAGGTAATTCATATATATGTCATCATCAACAATAATGATCGTGCACAGTTTTGTAGAAATGTTGCAAGAATTTAGGTCGGCTGAAACAAATTAGGTGCGGTGGATATAAGAACACTTGTACTGATTTAGTTAAATTATTAATCCACTCACATTTCCGTCACACTTGCGTCAGCAGTATCTGAGTCTGTAGGAGAACTGGTTGCAAAATATCAATTTTTTTAAATCTTTTATTTTTTTTATTAATGAAATAACAATGTACAACATTTTTCAGAAGGGAGGCCGCGGCCAACAGAGGGTTACCAGGTGGGGAAGTTGACCGGTGGTGGGAGCATTCGAAACCGTGACGTTCAAGCCCAAACGCCACGACCTCATCCGCCTGGCCACCGCCGGCCAGCTGCGACAACCATGGAGTTGCTAGTGTGACATCAGAAGTCATTGTCTACTCATGTGCTCTCTACTACTGACGATATATATATATATATATTATATATATATATATGACACAAGGGTTGCTTTGGTGCACAAAAGTAGATGGAGTAACAAGATAAAAGTGAAAATTTCATTCATGAAAATTTTGTCATTATTTGCCAAAAACAAAGCCAAACAGGTTAACTAATCGTTTAGCTTCTTGCATTTGGAACAAATAAGTATACGACGAACCAGTGAATGTATCCATTGACAGGTGCAAAACATTTCGTAAAACCATAGCAACACATTTAGAGCGGAGTCCAAACTTATTCAGTCATTCAAATAATGTAAGAAAACATGAATTTAGAGTCGGTTTGCTTATTATAATGTGATATTCCATCCTTATAGTTACGCCCAAGAAAACAATAGGACCTGGAAAATCTAAGAAGATGAACAAAAGGAAGAGATCTTTAATGACATCATTAAAATTAGAACTGAAAACTTCTCTTCGTCTCACAAGAATTCTAGTGCGGAATAAGTGATAGATGTGGAACAGTTGGCCATCTGGTTTCATTTTTATTCCATGGAAAAATAAGAGAATGGGAAAGACTATTAGGGAATCCGACGGCATAATTATTCCCTCTTGGCCTGGAAAATGTATGGTGCCAACTTAATAACATGCAAATGGGATTTAATAGGAAGTGAGTAAGAAGGAAAAATAAAAGTAATGAACAGCGACTAACAAATTGTTTTTCGTATGTTTTCACAGTAAAGATTTTGTGATTTTGTTATTAGTTTTCGGCGTGTACTTAAGGAGACGATTTCTAGAGACAACCATACAGCAATCGCTCCATTGTCTCTGGCTCTGAGTCATACCTCTCGCAGTCTTCAACTGACAAAATGTTTTGTCTGTTGGGTCACAAACACAAAGGCGCGAGGTACAACCGGGGCCAAAATCGAAGCTTATTTCTTCATACCTCTATTTGAAGTCACGACCTGACCGCCACGTCTCTTCATCGAGCTTTGTCCAGCACGCGCAAGAAGATTGAGAACATGTACACGATAGGCAAGCATACGCAATAATTTTTCAAGCCACCGAAGCCCATTTAGTACGATTACCTCAGTCACGGGACGACTGTCTGCACCCAACACACACTGATACACCTCGTCGTTGGTCATCCGACGATGCCGCCTGACATATCTGTGGTCAAATAATGAAAATCAGCTGGTATCCTCAACAAGGATAGGCCAAGTCTCGCAACTGTGAAGAACACTACTTACTGTGGCACTGTACATCCTCTCCTTGAGGGAAAGTCGGATGTCCTGGAGACTCCACGAGTGTTGTAGGCATGCTAAAGCTGCTCTGGCTTTCGTAATTCCTGAGACGTGCTTCTTACCAACATCTCCACCAGGTGTGACTAGACTCCCGAGGTACCTGAAGCCATTGTAGTTCTAACTGATCACCAGACAGGGTGAATGCAGGCACAGGCTCCTGCCCATCTTGAGCAAGTACCTTGCATTTTGCAGTTACAAGGCACAAACCGTACCTAGGTTGCATATAGGGGAAATATCACCATCCGGGTGATCAGCCATGAATAAGGTAGACTCAGGTTCATCCAATAAGCGGCCGCGGACAAGCAGCGGCATTGCCGAGGACGCCGTGGGTTTTCGCCTGGCAAGGGTTCTCTCTAAGAATACCACAACAGCTAGCTGGTGGCAATGTCACATGACAAATGTGGCCTGCCAACTAAATAGAGCCATTTCCTCTAGTCGTGTTTCATTGACCCGGAAAGGTTCTCCAAAAGAGCCGTATGAACAGTCAGTCTCCCACCAGGTCCGATGGAATGACTCTCTTGACCTACAGGACGCACCTCGTTGCGCAAAGGATGGAATTGCATCCTAGAACAGATTAGCCTACTTTGGCCCGAAAGACCGTGTAGTACAACAGCCCACAACCCACACAGTTATGAATATGACTGATTTTTCAACCAATTTGCTCTATTGACCTAAGGAATATATTGAAAAATCGATGCCCCAAGTAGTGGTTTTTATTTTGGATGATGTAATGTTAATAACAATGTTGTTGCTAGATTTAATGCGCAAACGTTTCGACTATGGTGGGTAGTCTTTCTCGGGGAAAGTTTTGCAATCAAATGACTGAGGTAACATTCGCATACCAACGGATGTTTAGCCACCTTGAGATAGACTACCCTAGGTGGTCGAAACGCTAGCGCATTACATTTACCAACAGCGTTGTGTTATTAGCATTATATCATTCACAATTTGCTCTATTCTTTATTGAATCAAAAGCAATCTTCCATCGCAACCAAATGCTTGTTTACGCAGTGGCTCTTTTTGCCCATATCTTTAACCTCCATTTGATGCTGCATTGGGCCATGCTATCGGTGGTGTCACCGGCAGAAATTGTTCTTTCTTTTGTTCTATCGCCTTCTTCTCCAGCCACCATCAAAATCTCACTAAACTAAATTCCACAGGCTAATACACACCTTCGTCCTTAATGGACCTTTAAACTAACCACATTCAATCTGTGACCACTCATGCGTATAGGAAACCAGACTTGCTTAGCTCATACACTGGATGTCCTAGCCAAAGATGCATGTTGTATCCAAAAACCTGCATTCAAAATTCCTCCTCCTTCAAGCGACTGACACTCTCATCTAGACTTTCCGTGAAATTCCATCTGCGTTCTTCTGGGGATCCAGAGGTTACGGTTCCTGGTTTTGCCCGCGTTGGTGTGACTCTCAGTAAGAGGGCCAAGGCTGCACTGATTTGAGAGGATCCCAAATGATAGTTAGTTGTGTGCAAATTAACGGGTTGTCGCTTTGATAGACGCAGTCTGTTTGCCGTTTTAGCGTATGCACCTGTAGATTGCAGTCAAGTTGCAATCAGGGACATTTTCTACCAGAAAGCACACTTTCTCTTACGCACGGCAAATCGTATTGACATCTTGGTTTTGATAGGAGACAAATGCTCTCATCGAATGGTTAATTGTAAAAGTGCTTTTAGTCTCGATCCCTGTCATTCTGAAAACGGTTAACCGCTGTAAGCTCTTTGTTCAGAAAATCAATTGTTTCTCGCAAGTACGAATTTCAGGCTTTCCAATTGCCAATATGCCACCTGGGGCCCACCTTCTTCAAGTCGGTAGCGTACCCAAACCAACCACATCGCAATTCGCTACAAATGGTGAACTTGTCTACAAGACTACCGGTAGGGCAATAGCACCATGCTTGACTTTGATAACGCTTTAGGATGTACCAAGCTATCCATTTGCTTTGGTGGGTGAGCAGATCGCACGAAGCAAAGTAGGGTAAATCGCAACAAGTTGTCTGATCCTATTCATGTCACTTTTTCGAAGCTTGTTACTTGAGAAGCTACAAATGCCCCATCAGTGAGTAGTGGTAGTTTATCAACTATGCCTTGGATTCTGCTGGTTTAGTTACTTGTTTCCTGATCTGTCGCGTTATGACACTCCGGATTTCTGTCTAGTCTCTGCACTTTCATCTACCATTTCCCAACCCACTTGCAGAGTCGACTATATTCCTCATCCTCTGAGTGTGCAAGCCTCATGTAAGAAGGATTCCGAATATGAACCTTCTACGGTCGCATTTGACGGTCTTTCGACTTACAACAAAGAATTTACGCGTAAGTTTTCTCCAGTTAGGAGAAAATGATTCTCACGAAGCACACTTAGAAAACACAAATTGGAGAACAAGCTAGCTTTCAGTGGTTGTAAACACACCTGAAATATTGAGTACGACTTTAGGGCATGAGATCATTTTTATCAGACACTCACTACTGTTGCCACTGACTTTATCATTATTATAAACAGGTTCTGAGTCTTCACCACAAACCGCACTGGTAATTAATTTAAGGTTAAGATAAACTAATCGAGCCTTTCTGTGTGTGGTATTTCATTACCACTCAATTTAAGCAGTATGGTAATTTGTACAATTTGACTTATGCAGATTTGATAAACCTAGAAATGACTAGAGTTGAAGACATCATCATTAGTACTCTAATGCATTCACAGTTCTGTCAACTTTTGCATTTAGTCAGATGCCACGGGATTCTCACTTTAAATGATTTTTCAGTCCAAGGACCTGACACTTCCGTGTAATCCTTGATTGTATCATCACACATTTAGTCTAGGTCAGATTGAGATTTACTCCAATGAGCTTCCAGTTTGTCACAATTTGCTTCACGGACTTTGTTCAGCCAGTGAACTGATTGGACAAGCTAAATCTGATGAAGAAAAGTAGTTAGGATCGAAGACCTTCTATTGGGAATCGTTTCACGCTTCCCCATCATCTGGGTCGCGAACATTTCGTGAGTAGTGGGTGTCTACTATTAAAAATTTTCCAAAAAAAATAGTTGAAACTAATGGTGCCGGCAGGATGGTTGCACTTTGTATCTTTAGTTGTTGAGCAGATTATAAAACGAGGGGACTATAACCTATATAAGCTTTTCTGAAGCATCACATCAATTCTGACAGTGGAAGTAATCTCCAGTGTCGTAAAAGGTAATTTTCAGGCCTGCCAACTAGCGCCAGTTACTTGCTTCATGCTCAGCTATGCGTGAATACTTTGTAGCACATGCGAAACGATGCACAATGAATACGGTCTAATTTTCTTCATAAAAGAGTAATTTTGAACGAGATGAATGGTGAGTTGTGCAAAGATTTAGGTGTCTCTTAGTGTTTATTCAGTTTCTTAGTACTCTCCTAAAGCAAGATGCCAAGTAGCGCAAAAGAGCTGAATCACATTGCTGGTGTCTCTGTTGTGATTGGACGCAGAGGAAACACAATAAGTTTTTTAGTCGGCGAAGAGTTTCTTGTGTCATGGTTGCCATTCTATTCGGCGATTTCATGTACCTTAAAAGATTAATGACGGACAGCAACTCAAGAACTTTGTTTTCGGTACAATCTTAATTTCTCCAGCGGGGAATATACAGTGAAAGTAGTTGCAATCAGCAAGGTGATTCAAAGCAAAAAACGAATACTCACCAGTGAACAACACGGACATTTCACTAATATATATGCATGTATATTAGTATTTTTACTAAAGCGATAACACAAGTGACCTGCTCAGACCAAGTAAGATTGAAGTTCATAATGATTGCAAAATGTCTGAAGTGTATTTTGAGTATCCGACTCTACCACCAGAGGACAAAACAAAAGACGACCTATTCTACTTACCTCTCACAGTCAGCGGGCTATATCTATTTGCTGTTCTTATTCCAATTGCAGGATTTTAACACATTTTCAGTTGTCACACTGAAGTTTTGTTGCTCGACAAACTTCAACAAAGAGAAGTAAAACTTATCACAGAAAGCTTTCTTACTAAACATCCTTCTATTCACTTGCGACAGCAAAAGAACAGTGCCGAGCCACACCTATAAAACCAAAAATCAGAAGGGGTGTGGAAACGAAGTTTGAAGGACAGCCCACTTATCGAAGTGAGTAATCATTCTTTTCAATATGGTTTTGATCAATGTTTACATGTAGTGTGATGATGGTGTTATCTGTTGTTTAGATTTACAAGCAATAGCATCACGAAGGAGTGTGATCAATGATCCGATATAAAATCTTTTATACATGCATGAGATTCATGAAATAGCGTTCGGTTCAAGCTGTCCACGTTTCATTTCCCCTACGCGGGGTTTATCAGGGTAGATTAACTTTGGTAGGAGCTCAGATGGATAATGGCACTGAATTATACAAAAAAAGCCAAGTAAACGAAAGGCTTGATTTCAACGATTCCATGTGTATGCATCAATAGTCTTCGCTTAATTATTTCCTGTATACATGTAAAGATAAAAAGTTAACAATACGGGAGAACAATTTACAAAATAAGCCAAGGAAAATCTGGTAAAGTGAACAATGAGGTCGATCACTCGTTAGTTGAAGTAGTGCATGATATTCTTACCAAGTGGCAGTTTGCAATTGTAGTCGCGAAACAGTTAAAAACCATGGATGGTTTATCGTGTCCTCTTTTCTGGCTTTCTTCTAAGCGGCTAAGAAAGTAGGTAGTTCCTCCTTAAGGGCAGATTTAGGATCAAAATCCATGCAACTTGGGCCATATGAAATATCGTTAACCTTGCGATTTAGATGCTAAATATCTGATAACCATCCGACGTGACCTCTTGATTTCGTGCGTAATTGTTGTCCATGTTCTAATTTACTGTTATCGAATTTTCAAGTTTGGCTTTGACCTCATGATGTTCTCAGCAGGATTGTCATAAATACGAAAAAACATAGACGATTGCCAAAATCCGGCAATATTACTGTTTTTGGCGATGAATCTTTCGTCATCTAGGTATCCGAACCGGCACAAAGGTTGGCGAATGCAAGTTTTGGTCGGCTTATAAGTATTAATGTTTGTTGTTGTTGTTGCACAATGAAGCATCGAGATACCAAATGCGCGGCTATCTAAATAAATAAAAACTAATATGGCATTACATAGTAATGAACCGATATTCGCAGAAACTAACGAGATAATATTCATATTTCAATGCAATAAAAGTAACACGACAAGATACTTATGGATAGCATAACTTGGTGAAGGCAAAAAAACGGGAAAGTTTCTCACTCTAAAAGCATTCGCTCTAAGGCGCAAACTGATCATCCGGTACGGATTGTGGTATATAGCAGCGACAAGATTAGAATTCAAGTTTCCTAAATTTCACATGATTACAATCAGATATTTTTAACTGCTCACTATTTCTTCTTAATTAAATGCCTGATGATAACAGCCAGGTTTGGCATGATGGTGATGACGTTGCTACACGTCATGAAGAGACCGCATTTTGACGTGGTGTGATGGTTTGCTTGCCTCCATAATCCAACTAGCTATATAGAACGGCTTATCTCGGGCTGGAAATACAATCATAACTGAAAGGTCAGTGCGTAGAGGTCTGCTGTTCCTCCAGGTTGGGGCTAGTTTGAGTTCGGAATTCATTCGGAAGCTTTAGTAAAATAGCAATTGATACAAGCACATGGGCTTTCACTGAAACACCCTAGTCACCTTGCGGACAGGTCGTTTTAGAGTCATAGGTCTTGGATAGGACCCGTGATCGTTCTCCTGCTAAGCAGCTGGAATCCCTAGCAATACTCTTTCAAAATCCAGAAGGAATAGCTTAGATACAATAAATTCTATGCTGCGTCGCTCATGGCGAATGATAATCAGGACCTCTCTACCCACTGCCTAGAGCAGGGTGGGAAGTAATAAATATAAACCGCTGAGAATTTCCGTGCAGGGTTAGAGCCCCATTGCCTTGTGGATGACAATTTTAAATTCAAAATGCCCGTCAGCGTCCCGAAGAAAATCCTCTTCTGTGTTTTGCACAGCTTCGAAGTACCGATCTTCCAAATACCTCCAACATCCATTTTGCGGGGAACCATTTAGTCTCTGTTCCTCTATTCAGGGATCACGCAAATTACCACGAAGAATTGCGGCTCGATAGATTTATCTGTTGGTAGCGTTAGTGCAACGGGAAAGATATAGTTTGCAAACATTAATTAGACCTGAATATTTGCATCGCTCAACTGCATTCAATGTCTACACACGCAGCAAAATAGAGTTACAACCTGTCCTAACTAAATCTCTTGTCACACAAACGTTCAAACAGGATCCCACTTCCGTAATCCTTCTTCGTACCCAGATGCAACTTCAGTCCCTTACATCACTCTTCGCATATCCGATTATCTGTCTTCGAACGCTCGTGATCAAGCTGGCGTTGAGGTTGTTCGGAACACGAGCTGAACGTGCACTGGTAGACTGGATCCCAATCAACAGTCGCTTCTGTAGTTCTTTATATGCCAACGACTGTCGACTGAAGATTCATTGCTTGTTCGTCGTATCTGTGGATGCATCCACTGATTGCAGATCCCCTGAGGCGAGAGACGAGTTAGATTGGTGGTTATCTCGGTTAATTCATAATGTGTGTTTGACGAATGTTATGGTCATTGTTGGCGATTCTAACGTCCAACTTTGTCCCCTTAACGAAGACAGAACAGCACGTCGAAAGCAGATTTTCTGTCCCAGACGATCAGATCGACAACAGAGATCGTCTCACCAAGATTTGTTCCAATCACGGACTGCATCTAGTGAACTCCAATTTTTGTCATAAAAATCGACATCAGCTCACCCGGAGCCCTACTTCACTTTCATCGCGCTGGAATCAGATTGACCACACTACCATCGGCCACCAGTAGAGTGGATCAGCCAAGGATTGCCGGTCATTCTGGTCTGCACATGTGGACTCAAAGCATGTTTTACGCCGAACTCACTTTTGTTTGCACCTAGTCTGTGGTCACATAGGCAAAATAGCCACTCGTACTGCTCAGATGATTCTAGAAGATAATCACCAACTACAATTTCCATCGGAACTCCTGATGCTGTTTTCATCTCAGTAAGATGTCCAAGGTCCGAGCAAACATTGGAGTAGTTCAAAGAAGCCATCCACTCAGTGGAAACTGCCGCACATGACACTGCCAAATGAATCTCAGAAATGACGTGTATCCTGTTGGGGCAGATCAAAGAAACTCTTCATTCAACGGTAACTGCCACGAATGACTTTTTGGCACATAAACCTCAAAAACGATAGATATACTCCCCTTCAGTTGTACTATTAGATGCTCGAAAATCCGTTCCCCTGGGTTCAACATTCAATGAGTCACGCAAAACCCTGGGACATCAACTGACCAGAAGTTTGAGAAATGACTAAGAACAGTGGTGGATAAGAAGATGTCAGGATGTGGAAAAGACCGTGGCTATCGCAAATAATCGTAACCATTATTGACTGAGTAGGAATACTGATAAACAGAAGCCGAGTGTGAAGAGTAGTCAGGGAATCCGATGGCACACTGATTTGCTCTCAGGAGCGTCGGCTGGCGCGTTATGCAGAACACTTTATGGAGCAGGTTAGTAGGCCCTTCCACTTTTGCATGCTAGTGAGCCAGAGAAGGTGGATATCAGCAATCTATCCGTAGTGGAGGTGACCATGGTAATGGGTTTTCTTAAGAGATTTCTTGCATTTGGGTCAGATACACTGTCACCATCCTTCTCCAAAGATGGAGGTAAAGTGTTATCCTCGGATTTGACAAAACTTCTGGGATCAACCCGAGAGAGAACACATTGTGAATCGGTGATTATGCTGATTTACAATAAAAGTGATTGGTCCTGAAATGAAATTCACAGAGGAAGAAGTTTAGCAATCATCGCATCCAAACTGTTTGGTGGCCTTATCCTCTGCTGAATATCTAGGGCGAGCGCAGGTATATACGTGGGAACCAAGCCGGCTTCCGTCCTGTGGTTTCGGAGTGACATCCAGTTATCAATAGAAGGTCGAGTATAAACGGCAGCAGTTGAGGTCTGCATTGATCTACGGCTCAGAAACATGGCCAGTCATAAGAGAAGATATAGGAAGAATTTTGGTGTTTGAACACCGTTGTCTTCGTTTTATTGGTGAAATATTGTGGGAGAATTTCGTCACTAAATCAGAAGACGTAATTTGCTAGATCTCAATGGATTTGGAAATATGTGTTGATCAGATCTCAGGTTCTGTATGGGCTGCGGAAAAGCTGTCAATCAAACATGGGGAAAAGTAACTACTGGAATGTCCGAGCATAAATTAGCCATAAGCACGCACGACCCGATCTCTCTCATATCCGTCTATGAAGGCCAAGACGGACACAAATTCATTCTGGATAACGTTGAGATCTTGGATTAAGCATCTACGAAGTAAGCGAGAGAGTTTTTAGAAGCCTGGTATTCTCCAAATAATTCCATCAGTAGACAAGCCTAATTGGATTCTGTGTACATTCAGGTGAGAGGCAGATAACGCAGCTAACTGAGGGAACCGGGATTCAAACCATACAGACTCATGATGATGAATCTGAGTCTGTTATACGGATCTGTCTGTTATACGGATCTGTCTACGGAAATGAGTTACGTATTATTCACATATCCGGAATAAAACCAGCGGCGCACTGCTAAACGGATCGAACTTCTCAAGCCGATTTTCAATCTTTTAAGGTCAAAGGTCAAACCAGCGGAGATCAAGTGGAAAAAGGATGCATGGTTTCCAGGTCTCGGTTGTCGGGGTTCAAGGTCAAAAGCAATGGCAGCCATATAAATAGAGAACTCTGGCAACCGCGCACTTGCACTGCTGATGGCACCTGAACTGGCGATGATACGTTTGCAACCTAAACGCCAAGTTCGGTGATCAGAACCTCGTGTAATGTACTGGGTTTTAGGATCCAGTCTTTAGAACAGGCACTGAGTCAGATTAGGTCAAGATGGTTGGGACAATTTCCTCACACGACCACAGCGCGACTACTCAGTTGTACGCCATTCTGCGAGACACATAATGGTTGGAGGGTGGCTCTTGGTGGCCAATCGATGACACAGATAAAAAGTGTGAAAGCTCTAATCAGTGGGCTGGATCATGTGTGCTTTTAGACCGCTGGGTTTGGGTCCACAAAATCCTCCGAAGCGATGGTTGGGGACAATGGGTGATGTGGCTTAATGTCGCAGTCACTGGCGTTCTAGTGTTCGAAATCTTTCTTCCCCTGTGTAGTTCTTCAACTTCTTACTTTGCAGATGATCTTTTCTTATTCCCCGTTCATTTTCCTGTTTGTGCAAATGATACAGTGGGGTAGCAAGCAAAACAAGAGCACACTAGTGCAAGGCTAGTCGTTGTCCAAAAATGAACTGACTGAACTGATGACGTCGTTAAACTTTGTGTTAACCGTCTATGTTTGAAATTGCTTGGATGGAAGAAGTGAGCAGTTTGATTGTTTATTTATTTTCCCGCAAGCAGCTTGTACTTTTGCCACTCCAGTTTAATTAAAGTGCTTGAACAAAACCAGCAACTGGATGCACTTGCAATCAGTTGCTGCACAGAGCACCTGAGATAATTTGTAACTTTAAGTACATTGAAAGTTGAGTAACGTGCAGAACTCGTACTAGGACGAGATCTATCGAGGCAACTGTTGCACAGTCGAGGGAAGGATAAGATTCCAGGATGCGTAAAGCTGATCGTTCCGGCTATCTATTCAACCTTTCTCGTTTGATAACCAGTTCACGTTTGGATTGAAACGCTTTGAAATACATTTGGCGATTCAAGGTACTGCAGTGTTTTCGTAAATAAACAAACGGAACTGCAATAATTCTCCCCCGTGGATACTCAGGTGCCTATGTTCCTTTTAAGTACCATTCAGATAAATAAAACGATTCTCGGAAGCATAGAACCAGCTTCGCGTTGATTGCCGCCTATCAGATACGCGTGCTCAATGCTCTTGCGTCAGTTCACCGTCATACGCGAACACTAAGAACTTAACTTGTTGTGATATTTTATTACGAGTAATCGGATAAGCTGAATGGATTAATAGGTATAAATACCCCGATTATGAATGAATCTTGAATCACAACACGAAGTGAACTCTAGATCATGAGAGATTTATGGATATACAGGTGCCATCATTACTATCCTTGAGGCTGTAGTACTTGCGAGGTGCAAAGAAGTATCAGCGAATCCCATGAAGTCATTTACTAGTTCTTTCGTTTATGTCTGTTTAAGAACTGTAACAAGGCCAGTTAAAAATAAGTGACCTTCATTATCCAGCCGAAAGTGTCCGAACATGAAATTAAAATCCTACTGTATCGTAAAAATTTCAGGAACGTTTTTGGAAAGGCCTTGAGATTTGTCTTATTGTTAAATTCGTAAACACTAATAACCTCACGTGTACAACAAAATCACCTATTTTATCGAGTATTTCGCCCAGGGCTAAGCATGTAATCACAGGCTGAAGGTAATTAATTGGCAATTGAGGTATTTTGTGTTAACTGAGATCGAACACCCATGGTCGAAAACGAACAGAAAAATTTTCCTTTGGGAATGATCCTGATTTACATCGAAGTTGACCTCCGGTCAAGGTGTTTAGGCATGTTGCGTTAATCGCTTGTATTGTTATCGTGACAATAAAGCAGTGAAGTAGAAACAGACAATAGAATTTTTGAGTACATCATTGTGGGGAACAGGGAACTGATTTCATAATGTCGGTCGATTTACCATTTTGTGTTTAAACTTTGCAAGCATTTTAGGTTAAACACAAATGTCATTTACACCAATAATGATAGATCTAACTGTGCTAGGTGCAAGTCTTTCATGGAAGCAATTAATCATATTGAAAATTGACTGCAAAGTTAATTGATTTAATTTAAAAATTTCACGACAAATTTTCTCTTCACCCAGCCTGTCGCAACTTATTAACGATGCCTCATGCACCATCGTCCAGATAAACTTGAATAATATTTAAACACTCTAAGTCAAACCAGAAATGCGGCATGAATTAATCGCATAACGAAACACGGAATATAATTATCCGGTAGAAAATGCTGCGCGTTTCAATCTAGGGAGCCGTTAATTTTGTTGACAGATTATTCGCATGTGGTTACCTGCAAAACACTTAAAAATTGTTCATTTCTACGAGGAAATTCCTCGATAAAGTTGGCGCACTTGTCTATCCCTGTACAATTTGTCTACTCCCATACGAACAAAATATGAAACTCCTTACCAACGGATCAACATTTAATGCATTGCCAGTAGGAGTAATTCTGTCGTTGTGGTAAGGTAATATTCCATTCATTTCAAGAAAGAAGTTAATATAAAATCAACACTGTCTCCGAAAGAACCTTCATCTTTCACTCTACGAGAATTTAGTAAGCAATTTACGTTCAGTAATGAGCTGCATTCAATCCGACGTACTTGGATAAAGGCACACCTACGCGGAGGGTATATTTCATATTAAATCATACTCTTGCTTGATTCTCGATTATATCCAAAACATGTTTCATGTTGTGGCGTGATAAGTGAATCTGGTACCTAATCGGAGAATACCGAATTCGTACTTCTAAAGCACCTCGGACTGTGTAGTAAAAACAATTTTACCTTGAAGGTACCGGGTGATACATGGGAGGGATCAAAATATTGCTGAACGCTAGTGGCGACCCCATCGATTGCTAGTGTTTATTAATGTAGGACTCCTAGCAAAAGAGGCGCCAAATTTTCTTAAATTGATCTCACTTTTTCTTCTCAACAGATTCGTGATCCGACATAGTTAAGATGAGCCAAAATGAGATTTCTACTAAATTCCTAACCTATTTGCCGACTAGATAAATCCAAAACTTGCAGCGTGTTATTGAAAGGATTCATCAGTTCTCGCTGAATAAAAGGAATACAAATTCAAGTATTTCCCTTTTCTGCTGCCTACTGGAGCAGAAACTCTTCATATAAAGCCTGTTGCATGAGTTTAGGCAAGGCTAATATTCATCTATCTATGTATGCATCTATCTATCTATCTATCTATCTATCTATCTATCTATCTATCTATCTATCTCTATGATAGGTTAGAGAATGATGCTCTTTCTCGTAGCTCAGGTTCAACAGAGTGGTATTGGTTTGTTCGCCCAGCTCAGCAAACACATGAATACCATATATACCACTATATACTACTATTATATATATCCTAATAATACTTATCTATATCTACTATAATCCTATACTACTATAGTACTATATACCTATAATGATATATAATCACACTTACCTAATTTCAGACTGTACCAAACAAAACGTAGTACAGTCCGGGAGAAAGAGTAGGAACAGACGAAGTAAAAAAGATAGGAAAAACTATGAAGGTCTTTTCTTTTGCTTTGTTATTTTTATATTTTGTCCCTTCTTTGTCATTCTGTTGATTACAATGGACTTACTCCCGCCATAATGCGCAAAACGGCAGATGCTGGTGAAGGTTTTATTCGCATGTGGCCAAGCCAGCTACGAGGGTTTTGTGATCCGGTCTTTTTTAACGAGGGGTCGGTCATGCCAGATGCCCGACCTCGAATTTGATTGTTGTCGACGCATTTCGCCCACTAAATGCATGCCATTCTACGTGAGAACCAAACATCAATCTCAGCTAGACGACCGATATTCTGAACTCGGAAGGGCTGTGTTTTGCAACGATGTAACAGTACTGGCCCGTTGTGGTATCACACACCCTTTCTTTCAAGTAATAGCTGATTTTGTGCACTTAACATAGGTGATTGAGATTTAAAAACTGGTCTTGTCTTTTAAATTCGCATAGATATTCCCTCTTTCAAGCCACTATTTTCAGTAATATTAGTTTTTAGGCGAAAGACCTTTCCAACAGAGTTAAATCAGTAGTTGCGTAATAACAGAGTAGTCACAAGCTGTCGTCATCCCTGAAGTGGCACCTTATACTTTGATGGTGTGAATCACATTCAGTGTGGGACCACTTGAGTTGTCATTGCTTCCAACAGAAGTTGGTGGGTCGATGATTTGGACCTATTCTTGGTTACCAATTCTGCACCGTACTGGGTTTGACGCCCTTTCTATCTAAGAGGTTTCCGACCGATTTATTGACTTCAACATCTCTAAAGTGAAAAGGAAACGGCCGAATCGGATGCTTTGTAGTCAACATACTAGCAAAATTTGCACATATTCACCAAAGTTGGTAGCAAAACTTCATTAAGAATGTTCATTTGCGAGAGGGAATTGACAGCGAAGCATCGGGAAAAGATATCGCAGGATTTTTAGTCGTCTGTTTACGTGTTATTGAATAGACGTATATGCAAATATATTTTCTGACGCCATGGTTATGGACACAGTGATTGGGCCAATTCCCGAAGTTAGTAGTGTTCTTTCATTCGAAACATTCTTCATACAAATGAGCACTTTTATTATTATTTTGCGATTGTTTACCCAGAATTTTCCGTCTCTTTTGCTGCGAGGTGACAATCAAAGACAAGTCCTTTACTAACGACAATTTACCTGCTGGTAAACCTGAAATGAACTAGCATTGCTGAAAACAAATTCATAAATCATATAAAATGATGACATTTATTTACGTTGATCAGTCGCTTTATACAAATGCACTTTGTTCCAGCCGACTATCGTCAATGGGATTTGGAAGCGCGTAAACCACCGGCGGCCACGGAGTGGAACCCGCCGACAGTTCGCTTTAACGGTTTGCCAACATACACGTCGGACTATGTGGGACACTGGTAAGTATGGTCTATCGCTATGGATACACCAAAAGTCAGTTTTTGTTGAGATTTGCTCCGCATAAACTAATTCCCACAAAACCATGAAGAAGCACTTCACCAGGGATTTACCTGACTTACCAATACTTGTCAGATGTGCTGTATATTTACTGACAATCATCGGATGGGATTGAAACTCGGAATGTGCATTTTTTTGATTTCCACTTACAATAGGCTTTCGTATGATGGATCCATTAAGTAACATTTACTGGCGATGAATAGTTTACACCTCATTTGACTCCGCATTCTTCTTTCTCCAATGAATTAACTGCGTCAGTTTTACCTTTCATTGACAGAATTGACCACTGAGGTGCATATACATATGAATATTTCTTCTGCTAGCGCGTTTTCTGGACAGAAATTCTTATCAAACCGGTCGAGTCATTTTCAGTAATGCTTACGACCCCAAAGTAAAATCCAATAAAAAACCCAGGAAAAGCTGAAATTCTCAAATAACAATTTGACGAACGAATTTTCTTTTTACTTAAGCATACCTCCATAAGACAAATTATTAGAACAATTTTAGGAATGTAATCAATGGGACACTTATTTAAGCTGTTACTCAAAAAGAAAGACTTTGGAAGAGAATGTCTTGTGAACTCTCTCCGGGTTTGACAGGGACTGGACAGCCATGGCAGCGAAACTCAGACTAACCAAAGAAAGACTCAATAAGTTAGATATGCTTTATTAAGAAAACAGTATTTTAGGACGAAGCCCTTCGGTCTAATTGGGTAGGTATTTGCAGTTGGTATTCGTTGAAATCGATAAAGCATTGCGGTTCAAATCGCATAAATATTTTCTGTCAACTGATGCCGTTACCAGATAATTTTTTGCGTGATTCATCCCTGGTCTTGTATGAATGGCTTGGTTGAGAATGAATTAAGCCAAATGGATCGATTTCTGTTTTGCTTTGCTAAGGTTGGTATAATCCAAATTCAATTCCCACGGGTTCACACTGGAATCAACTCAGTTTAGTCATAAAACAGGACAACGGCTAGTAACACACATGATTTTACTGACCATCTCCGAGATTCCAAATAGCATTTATAAAATATCCCGTTTCCCTTGAGCCTTTTCCCAACAATCATAGTGCTTGAACGGACTACGTCATTATCTACTGTTAAGTAACAATATTTAAATTGATTGTGATTAGGAGAATTAATTATATGCACTGAATGCTGCATAAAATTTTGACCAAAGCACTAATTATTATGAACTACGCTTAATAATAACAATAATACTATTCGAATCGGCTCTATGCATTCGCACACACATACCTACATAAACAAAAGTAATGGCACAATATATCAGAAGAAGTATATCTTAAGTCCTTTGTTATTTTACTAAGCTAAAACTTACTTGGATGGATTAGACAGACGAGCGATTTGGAGTAAATAAGAGCAACAATAGGTAGGGACAAAATGGGCGTACAAAATGCCAAAATAATCGTTTAGATAGGAAACCATGTAAAAAGTTTTGTGGGGAATATTCAGGTCCGAATCGCCGGTCGTGCAAGTAACAATGGTTGAACTGGTTCGTGTCGATTCCATAGCAACATGTCTCAAGGATTTTCACCGTTATGGCTTTAATTGTTGCTAAGATGTCATATTCATAACCATGTATAAAGATATCCTCTATTTTCTAACGACGTTTTTAAAGTGGAATTTAAGTCAACATTTCTAAGCAACCGCTTTCCTGTTGACAACTTCTCACATATGATATTGGGAAATATTTTGATGATCATCACCCATTCATACTTCTTTCAAAAAAGCAAAGCCAGCTTCTATGTTGCTGATATGCGACCCACTTTTTGCAATTCATCAAAAGCCCTTCAAACAAATCCCGTGATGGAGGCGAACATATATATATATGTCTTTATGCGCGTTATATATATTTGAGTATGTACCTACGTTCATTTGTCTACAATGCTTCCGAATGTTACATTCAATCGCTGCTTGAGGTCATTCCTTTCCAACCAATCACGTGCTGCTAAAAACTGCAGGACAGTGAAAGATGACAATGAACACTTTATATTCCAACTCGTGGTTTTTAATCTAATAGTTCGTATCTCCGGGCAACTGTTGCTAGTTGAGAATGCCTCATCTGTAAAAATTTGTTACATTAATTGTGACAACAAAAGTTGAAAGCCAGGGAATAATAACCCTTTCCTAAAATAATCAATTCTTTTTCTATCTGCTCTCGTTTGACCTTATTTGGATTTGTTTTAGTGCAAAACCACCCCAGAGTTTCAAACCAATATATCAGTACAATCCATCAGATAAACCAATGTCTGATTTGACCGATTACAAGGACGCGTATCGGCAACACCTGAACCCGGATCGTGCCCGACCGGTAATAAACAAGGAAAACACTACAAAATCCATGGCACCAATGGAATGCATGTCAACCCATATGAAAGATTACGGCTGGAAAACATCAGGTACCAGTTTTCTTGCAACTCGTCATCATCACAAGTAGTTTTCGAGCAGTTTGCACTAAGACTTTATGATACCGCAGGAAAATACTTCAAAGGAAAATACTCTCTGCGAGTCAATTTCTTTCGCTTCTTGGAAAGCTACGCTTTTAAGAGGGAAGTTTAGTGGTAAAAGTCACAGTCAGGACGATAGTGGCCTGCGTAATTTTCGGCGAAAGCTAACGTGTTTTTCCAGATTAGGGAGAGAACCAAATCTTTTGTGCTAATTTCATATTTATGATAAATAATAATTCCATCTCTGTGCCCTCACAAAACAACCGTGGGTAGTAAGTTGTGAATTTCCCGCCAGATCTGTCACGATACCGCTGATATTTACTTCTTATAAGATCAGTTACCTCTGCTGCAACCTGATATCTGTGATGTGATAAAATCAATCACAAAAATTTTCATGACTGAACTGATGGAAATCTTTATCTTCAATGAAATTTGCAACGCAAAAATGCTTATCAGGACCAAATGATTTAAGAAGTGCATCAGAAAAACCGATGCGTTATTTGCTGGTTTTAATTGTGAATGATATAATGTTAATAACAGGGCTTTGTTGGTAGATGTAATGCGCCAACGTTTCGACTACCGTGGTTAGTCTTTCTCAAGGCAACTAAACATTCGCTGGCATGGGAAGGTTCCCCAGTAATTTGATTGTAAAATTTACTCTGAGAAAGACTACGCAAGATAGTCGGAACGTTGGCGAATTACATCTACCAACAACGCTGTGTTATTGACAATATATCATTCACAGCAAGAATGCTTACTTTTATTCTGAAAAACAGTATGCATATGCTGGCTGTACTCTCTCGTTATTATATTTATTATTCAACTCGACTTGGTGAAATTTCACATCAAACGCATGTTAAAGTCGCTGTAATCTTGCTCTCTGGACTGACAGTTTAGTTCAACTACCTAAAACTTCCTTCGTCAACATGACCGTTATCTTCGTCCTTTAACCTTTACTCCATTTTTAAAACAACACAACAATACACTTAACCTTCCCCGAGGGATTGTGGCGGCTGCAAAATTTTCGAAATTAGGAGACCCTCTTCAGTGAGAGGATTCTTGTTGAATTTGATGGAAGTGAAAGTCTATGGAACCCTCTATGAGTGCGATATCTGACCTATCTTGAAAGGTAAATGCGGATCTTCTTGAGTTGTAATTGATTTCATAAAGTGATTGTTGCATCCAGAGAATTTCGGACATCCGCACAGCCTGCCCTTGGGCATGCTAATGATTTTCTGTTTTATTTCACCGAAACATTCGTGATCCTTTTAAAATAACTGAACGCTTTTCGGTGTATTTGAACAATTTACAACAGCTACCAACCATCAGATGTTTGCCGACATTTGGCAGCATTAACAAAAATAATGACGTGTTGGTGACCTGTAAACGTTCTGCACGGAGGAAACTGTCATACACATCCGAAATAACAACGCTTCTTAAAGTTAGTAAATATCAGGACCGAACGACGTTAGGAGCGTATCAGAAAAATCGATGAGCTATTTATTGGTTTTTATTGTGAACGATATAATATTAATAACAAACTTTGTTGGCAGATTACATCTGCCAACGTTTCGACTATCGTGAGTAGTCTTTCTCAGTGCAAGTTATGCAATCAAATAACTTGCTCTGAGAAAAAACTGGCCATGGTAGTCGAACCTTTGACGAATTATTACCAACAACATTGTGTTATTAACATTATATCATTCACAATAAATCTTCTTGAAATTAACCTGATGACAAACTGTCAGACCAAACAAAACATTATCAAATTCGATCACAACACTTTCCGTAGAAACCAGCCATCATATCACTCGATTTCAGCATCCCTAATGGTCCTTTCAGAAGACATAGTACGAAAAAATCAGTTAACTTTGCCGTGGCACTCCTGTTTTTCCGCTGATTGGTGCAGTTATTATTCACAAAAGTCTTTTCTCGTCATGCATTTAATTTTCTATTCACCCAAAATATCGAACAAGTTTTGCAGCACAGGTATTTTTTATGACAACGTAATACGTGTAATTCAAACTGCGGTTGGGAAAGGTTCTTCAGCTGTGGTACACAGCTCTTCCATCATGAAGTGGCTCCTAACAGGCATGAAATAATGCAGAATGCTAAAACCAAATTGGTTTGCACTTGGCGTTCCGGGTCACGAATATCTGTCGGTTTTCAACGATATTAGAGTACTTAACTTCTCTTGATTTGTGAGATCTTCTGAGTGCAGACACGCACAACAATACAGAACTGCTGTTTCGTTGTATGCTGTTCTTCGAAGCAGATAACAGGTGCAAGATGAGTCCCTGTGATTTTGTTGATTACAAGGCAAGAAAGTACGGAACAGTTAACCAGTAGACAGACCCATGTAGGTACAGTTAATCTACCGCGTTGCAGTCCACAACATCTGCTCCCCCCATCTACCCCAAGTAGCAGTTACAGAAAATAATTGATATTGCCTATTGTCGCTGTCAGTATAATTCTTACCGTCAAAATCTCTTTCAGATGTTTCTTCGAGTTATTAATTTGCACCTGATCTTTCACCGTTTCATCTTCGCACTTTTTTGCAGTAAAAGGCACTTTGAAGCAGCAATCAAAACCAAAACACTTTGGTGATGTCTACCTAGAAAAATTGAACTCAAGTGAACCCTTTACTGAATTTGAAGAGGGCCATTAAATGATATGCTTTGATGAAAAGGTATATGCACGGCACGCATGTATCGAAATTAACGCTCCTGGAGATCAGCAGAGCGAACTGCCGAAAACATGGACAAATTAACTAACGGCCTTTCGGAGAGCAAATCAGTGTTTGACACATTTTCCGCGAACATACGTAATTAAAACAATTTATGTCAGTTAGCAGTTCACCTTTCAGAACTGGCTCAGCTGAAACCTACAAGTTTGTTGCTATATGCCATTTGTTAGTAGCCAACAGTTAGTACATTACCAAAATCTAAAACCCGGAAAGTCTGAATAACACACAAGAGTACTGATTACCATATTATTATTTTAGCCCCACCGCAGTCTTGCAAACCACCTCAGTCTGGAGTACAAAGCAAGGAACCGTTCGCTGCCGACACGACACATCGAACAGACTATAGAGAATGGCCCTCTGACCGCGCACAAGTACACCCGATCAGTCAGTCGACGTGTTATCAACCTCCCAAAGGTGAAATGAGTGGAGATACAACTTACACGAGTGACTATGTACCGCACCCGGGGAGCCGAAATCAAGCGCTGGGACCAAAATATAGCCGCCAATTCGACTTGCCACCCTTTGAAGTAAGATATATCCGAGTAAAGGAAAAAAATAATTGCTCAGTCACAATGAACAAATACGCTAACGACTTGCTTCCCTGATGAATAGGCGTGAAGAAAAATGAGTGAGGTTGCCTGAAGTGTGAATCACCTCACTGTGCAAAAAGGAACACAATCAATTAACGAATGATGATTCGAGTGAAGAAATGAAAAATTGTGTGACTAAAATCGCTCAGTTAGTGGGTGAAAAATTGATCGAATGACTGAATTCATGATCCTATGGGTGATTGAGTTTGTGATTAAGTGGGTGATTGAGGGAGTTAGTGAGTAGTTTGGCTAGGTGGCTGGTTGGTTGGTTGTTTATTGATTTTTAGAACTATACCACTTGGCGAACAAGCTCATTTTTACTGAACCATGGTCTTCACATTGCACTGCATTAAATATGGCTGATATTAACTGGGGCAGAGAAAAAGGATGGTTCAGCCAAGTGAATGGGACACGCGTGAGAACATAAAAGGCGAATATGTAATCCAGACCCAAACTGGAAACGCAGAAATGGGTGTCACTAGCCTGAGTGTCTTCTCTTGTTTAGACAGACTGGATTTGGGGGCTTTAGCACTTGAACTGACTGTTTCTGGGTGCACAACGCAAAATAGCATAATCGAATACTGACAGCTTCCGAAGCAGAAAGAACCCGACATTTAGGCACCATTTAGTGTTAATTTGAAACTTTGTAGATCGGACGGAACGCTTCGGTCACATTTACCCAATGGTTTGACTAAACAAAGTGTCAACAAACTGCAGTGACGATTGCATTGATCGTTCCAGTGTTCAGCCAGGCCGGATAACGTTCGTGAATTCGTTAAGACAAGCACCTAATTGTGCATCCTACATATATAGTTTTAAAGTAATAGATGAAATAATACAAACAGCAAGAAGCTGCACAATCTGGCGCTGCATCACTTGATCTTAGGTACAAAACCGGTTTGGATATGATGCGAACTTGGAGCTTTTCAGCGTGAAAGGTCTTATGAATTGCACTTGAAAAACAATAGTTCATAATGTCTGTTATGATGGCTTTTCTAAACGGCAGGTTGACGTAAGTTGATTTCCTGTGAATGCCTATCTTCTGAGTCCTTTCTTCATTACGTTTCAGTGACATGTAGCTGAAGATTTCGGAGTAACCATTTGTTAGGAAAGCTTTTCACAGAAATTCTGGTTCCTCTTCTATTGTATTATCCGTACAAATTTCTACCGGGATCTGTTAATATGACGTAATGATATGATTATGAAGCACCAAAAACCAGTTAGTTCTCCGTTTGGTGTTGTTCGCGGTCATTTCTGTGGTTTCTGCTTAGGCAGTATGCTTGTTTATTGTTTGCGTATTATAAACCTTGCAATAGGTGACTGAATACATGAACACTTAGGGGATTTCTCCAAAATATTACATGGATGAATTCGTTCAATGAGTCTGGTAATGGACAAAAACATAGTAGAGTATCTTATTTTCGAATTCTAATAATTATATCCATTTATCCAACACAAATTGGACTAATTACTTGTTCATGTGTCCCATTCAGAGCCGTCTTACTACGATTGTCGAATTACATGCAACAAAATCTAAAAATGTAAAGCAGCCAACTCTGAAATTAAATAAGGCCACTTAAGAAGTCAAACTCATTATTATATTTGACCCGTCCAAACCTCAGGTATTACTTTTGTGTTAATCAGGGTCGGTCAAATGCAGTCGAATACATTACCAGTTGTAGTATAAGCTTGCCAGATAGCCTAGGTGCCCCTCATAAGTTGGAGTCGAAAGTTACATGCACATCTGGTTTGTTCTCTCGTGTTCTCAAATGCAATAATTTGTATCGTCTGATGTAAATAAGATAGTGCAAAGAAAGTATGATTTTTGAGGGAAATTATTTAGCGCTCTAAAAGATAGTAACATAAGCGGTACAAGTGCACCTGAATGAATCTTTTACCTTTTACCTGTTCACTCCCTTTATTGGTGAAATAACAACGTACATCATATTTTAGGAATGGGGCCATGGCCAACAGATGGTTGCCAAGCGGGAAAGTCAACCGGCGGTGCAAAGACTCGAACCCACGTCTTTCACACCCAAATGCCACGCTCGTATCCTTTCGGCCACCGCCGGTATGGATGGGCGACTCTGCTCTAATAATGACCGTATGATGAAATGTATCGGTCGAATGCATTAACGATAAGCAAGGCTGTCTTCGCAGCTAGATTAGCTCTCAATGTAATTGTATAACCCTGCTTAAACCAAACCAACGGGAATCGCTTCTTTCAGGTGGTTACAAAACGGTAATCAGTTCATACGAAGAAAGCACATTATGACATTATTCGACGGATCTCGGGGGATGGTGTACCACCTGAAGGGCACGAAAAACCAGAGGACTTCGAGAAACATATATATATATATATATATATGATCAAGCGGAACACATGCGAAATTTTTAGTCCCGTTACAATCTGTCAAACGTGGTTCTGGGGAGTGTCATTTGATCACGATTTTGGTGGTCCTGTCCTACGATTGCTTGTGGGACCTAGAAGATGACAACAAAAAATTTAACCATTGGTTTCTTTTTTGTTTCAACCCAGAGGTTTTAAGCAACGCAATAATAGCCTACCGGTTTTTGTTTATCGACTCTATTGGAATTCTGTCTAAATCACTTACTGAATCCCTCAAACTCGATTATAGGCAACTGATAATAATTCTGCAGCTCTATGTTTATAAGCTACGTGGACGGGTAGATGCCAGTGCAATTACTGGTGTGAGCAGCTAATGCCCAGGAGGTTCGGTTGAAACTCATGGTCCTGGTACTAACTGTAGTATCAGTAGCTAAAACAGCAATCCGAAATTCGGAGGGCGGACTAGATTTTTCTGCCACCGTTGACTTGAATCGACACAAATTTGAGTGCGTTGTTAAAACACACCGCCCAGATTACATTTGTTTCGCCTTCAAGTTTTTTTCTTTTTAACCGGTTACGATAAATTAAATGAATTTCTCTCATCCTTTCATATCATTTCACATGAAAAATAAAACCGATCCAGGGCAAATCTGACTATCGGGATAGTTATCGACCTTGGAGTGTGGTACCACGTGCAAAAGCTTGTGGACCGAACAATATTTATCGTTCGCCCTCTGTGCCATTTGATGGCCGTAGTACGAACAAACAACATTATGTGCCGCATTGGGGACATCGTCCGGCTGAATCGTGCAAACCGCAAATGCAAGCAATGCATTGCGATTCACCATTTGATGATTCTACGATGTATCGTGCGGATTACACACCGAAATATTTCGAACCCTGCCCAGCCTCATTGTTGAACACAAAGATGAGTTCCTATCGGTTCCAACAGGAGGTAAGTTTGAACTTTGTTTTCGTTCTTGATATTCCAAAATCGAACTGCACCGGTATAAAATTCACTCTCTGTGTGACTCCATTGGTCTCTTTGAAAGCAGACAAAAATGCCAGGAAATCATTTTGCATCTTTTCATTATAACAAATAGATTGCAGTAGATGGAGTGTGTTTTGAATCACGCCAAAATTTCAAGCTTTGTCAGCGAGACCCGAAAACAAAGACTTTAGCATTCAGTTTGCTGCTTTGGGTGAGGTCATAAGATATCAATTCCACGAGATTCAATGAGTGATGAACAGCACTTGATCACTAATTATGCTGTGTTTATGTGTCTACGATAGGTTCACATCTATGTGTGTTCCAGAGATATCGATCGTCACCGAATACTCAGTGCACCTACAATTATTACATCAGCGTGAAACGCTTCTTTAGTATCACCTCCGTTGACAGGATATTTTGCCCCATTTGTGCAGGGCTCCAATGAGGCTGCCCCAAGTTGCATGAAGCGCCTACTGATTACTGAATGACAGACGGCATGCCCACAGCTGCTCTGATTTTAACCTTGTTCTTGGTTCCTAACGGGACATAAATTCTCCTTTGGATTCGTACTTAAAGATTAGTGTGACATTTCGGCGCTAGAAGCAATAGAGATTGTGTTTCGATGCCTGTAGCTCTGAATTCAGTCTTAACATCATGATCACACGCGAGCGCAGCATTACCGGTTCAATTAGACACTGTAAAACTAATATGGTGAAAAAGCAGAGAGGGAAAAAAGAAACGTGAAACGATAAGGAATATACCCCCTTCTTTATGTTTTGCTTAGTTCTAGAATTGCTTTGAGTGTTTCTGAGTCTTAGTAGCTTTCCTAAAACAGGTACTCCAGTAACCATTGAGACTGGTACATTACAGAAGCACGTTATTGTAAAAGTGAAGAAATACTTAGATATTACATTTCTAATTTCTATCTTTTTCTGAACAAATGTTTTCTCTACCCGGATTTTAGAACGAACAAGGTCACTTGATCTATTGTCGAAATGTGGATGAAAGTACCGAATTCCGTCCTAGATCAGACCAAATGGACAGTAGTGCAGCGATATCGGCGCCCGTTGCTGTGGCCAATTAAGAAGGATGGCTCATTTTGTATCGAACGGAATACCTAGAGCTTTTTGAGGAATCAAATCCCGCGGAAAACACACACCGATTAAGAATAAATATATAAATTAAACAACTTTTTCTAAAATACCACTTACTATCAGCACCGGAAAACATATTTATCAGTTTGCACATCGTACTATACTGCTGACAAACTAGTAAGCAATTCTTACTCACCCGAATAGCCCCAAATTCTCAAGCAACTTTCCACTTCAGTATGAGCCGCAAAATTTCTTCCAGTCATTGGAATCGTGTCTCTCTTAACAGATTGCTTCTTTGGGATTGGAATAATAATGGAATGTTTATCATGATTCGACATCTCTAGTATGGTCCTGTCACACAACATACCTAGTGCAAGATGGAACGTAACAAACAAACAGCAGAACGTCCGTCTTAAAGTCTATCCACCTTGTTATCCATTGTTAGATATTATCACAGTACTCCATAAGAGGCGAAGATTTTTGAGACAGTTTAATTTCATGTAGTGTTATGAGCTACATAACCAAAGTAATGACGGTTTAGACTGAATATAAAACAGTGCAGATGTGCACTAAAATAAGTCAAAAACTGAATTGTAACAGAATAAGAGAAGAACATATTTGCACACTACTATTCTTTTATTGAATTTTTTCTTCTATTATGGTTCTTATTCAGGTTACTATTGTCATTTTCTTTAAGTCACTGGGAACCTTATCACCTGCACTGCCTTCAATCTATCCCTATTTGACAAATGTCTTGTCTTATTCGTAAAATTTCCCTGCAATGAATCATTAAAACAAAAATGTAAAAAATATATTGTCATCATTGTGTGCCTTGTGTCATATCCATGAAACAAATAATTATGTGAACACAATGGAAAGATGATGTTCAATGCTATGATTTTTACTCTTGTTTACTGGGCGATTGGGTAATTTGTTCGATTACTGGTTGGTTTGTGCACTGGTCTATTAGTTGTTGACCCATTGCTGGATAAATGGATTGATTGTTTGGTTAAATGATCCATGTATATAGCTTTTAGTCGGGCACGTTATGCGTATATATATATATATATATATATATATATATATATATATATATACAAGAAGGGAATTATACAGACCAAATGGAGAAATCGGACCCCATTCTGATGCACTAATTCGCGGTTTCCAGAATATCAGCGATAAATCGACAATTGATTTGTTCTTTATCACTACTTGCAAGGGTAGTAATATTGTATTGTGCTGTATTGCACTCTATTTGGGCTTTTTACTACATAAGTGTGTGCATTTCAGAAAAAAGAGCGAATTCGGTACCACATGAGAATACAGAAAGAAAAAATAGGGAGAAAAGCAAAGTTAAGGGAGATTCTGTTGAACCTCAATCACGACTTGCTCCCGATCGGTCAGAATATAGGCTAGGTATAGAACTGTCAAGTTTGTATAATTGTTTATGTAGGGAGGTATGAAGAGAAAGGCAAAGTATGTCCTAAGTTAAATTTGAGTACCGACCCCAGTTCTGAACGTAGAAAGTAGCTACGGTCTGATATTATTACGACGGTTATGCAAAATTGTGGACTAAGGAAGTTTTGGTTGTCTGGCTTTCTCATTTGATGGCAAAAACATCTGAGACCGTAGTTTTATGCGAATGAAACGGTTGTTTGATGAGTACGACAGCTGATATCCTTCCAGGCCTTGGCACTCGTCTGTGCTATCCTGAACCACTTCATGGCCAACAAAATGTCACATCTGTTCAAGGAAGACTTAAATTTTTTGCATCTCTTGTCATGTGCTCTTGCACTGACACATTTTTCTGACCTGAAGAGCTGTCAGCTTCATATGAAACATGAGCTAAAATAGAACTTTTTCCTGGTTAGATACATGCTGTGAAATATACATCATTATTATTATTGGACGAAGCTTTCATTTAATAATATTAATTCATTTAGTTTAGTGGATTTCACGGGAACATACGGGACATAAATTGATTTAGTGATCAAGTTTATCAAATGATGTCTACTTATTTCAGGAGTGGTTTAAGTTTCTTTCCTCTTACTTAATATTTTATTAACCTCGAAAACCTAGGAGTGTTTTGTCAAATTATCTGGGACAAGAATTCATTGCTTTCCAATAATTACAGTTCCATGATCAAATAGATATAGTATCGACCATCCAAACTATGGAATGAGCAATAACTTTGTCTATTATCTTTTTATTGCTTCAAGCAGCAGAAATGCGATTCAATGTATTCAACATATATAGTTTGTTAATGTTCATCAAATCATAGATGGTCGTGGTTTCTTCATTGTTAAAGTCACCAGGGATGCATATCCGCCTTGTCTCAAAATAAGTTCTTAAACCGCCCGAGCGAACGAATTTGAGTCAAATAGCACAGGCGCTAGGCTATGTTGGATGACTGTCCATGGTTTGTTTAGCCTAGAAGCAACGTGAAACACCGCATTCAACACGCACTTGGTTTCTGTCGGTTACAAGTGGTTGCTTGTATCAGTGACCGACTCCATTGTGACTAACTATTTGATGGAGCTCCGATGTTTAATATGCTAATGAGAAAGGAAATGCAATTCGGTTTGCTAGTTGAAAGGCAAAGCAGGTCGTATTGCACATTTCAACCCTGTCAGCTGAATCACATTAACATGTCAAACTTAACCAGTCCAAAATTTCCTCTCGTGACTTGTTTTTCCCCCATATTTACCAAGTACGTGTCACCAATGCATTCATCAAGGCTAACCATGTCACAATGCATTCGGTACTGACAAGTATAACTAACGCTTTCAGAAGGCTTCGCTGGAAGATTGTCCTATCAAAACCGCGGCTTTCATCAACCATTCGTTGCTTGCCACTGAACAATCATGATCAATCCAGAACCATAGTAAATTGTGGTAAAAGTAGGATTTCCCCGCGAATTTCACGAATGATGATATTTTCCAAGTGCTTAATCCCAGTTTTAGACTGGTCAGGAAATGAAACAAGTCGGAATATCTGTTCATGTTTGCAAAATAATTTTCCTACCTTAGAAAAATTAGTACTTCTCCATTGTTATTCCTCACTATTGCCGGCTGTGATCCAGTACATGCACAGTGACCACTCAATAAAGTGAAAATTACAAAGTTTGCGTGCGTACGTGTAGTCCTTTAAATCTCCAAACCTTTCAAGCAACGTGGCAAAAGTTGTGATATCACGAAACTATAGAATAAAACCTTGGTTCATTTCTCAGTAGACCGTTTTCTATTTTCACGAAAATCAAATACGTTGGAAATGGGAATTCCTTTGCCTATGCGAAGCACTTGATACGGCCTGAATTGACTGATTATTCCACTGGAACGGATTTTTGTCACGCATGCTTGTATACACTTAAATTGACACGTTTCCCTAATCGGCATTTTGCATGTCGGGTTTAACTCATTTAAATGATATTGGACTACACTGGCCGACATTGTTGTTCGATCATTTATTTGAGGTAATTTAGGCCTCCAACTTGACTGCAAGCAACTTCGCAGTCTTTGGGTCATGAACGAATAAAAGTAAACTTGCACGGCTAAATACTCAACAGCGAAATTGAAGTTCAACTACCTATGTGTTAATCTAAAATTGGCGTGAATTATTTCCAAATTGTTCTGGCTTCCAAACCCAAATGTCATTCAACAGCAAGGTAAGCATCACACCATCAAAATAAGCCACCAATATTTGGCCCATTTTAAAAGACCTACCTTGGCTCGAAAATTCAACAGCAGTAACTGCTTCTGAGAGCGTTGGTCCCTTACGGACTCCTGAAATGAACACTTTCAACGAATCGAAATCGTCCAATCTTTGATGAGTGTCATTTTAATGAAGTCGTGAATTTCGAGTATCCAGTTTTCAATGGTGTTTCCCAATCATACCGAAGCACTATCAGGCTAGCGCAAAATTTCATTTCTGATTATCCCAGAAACAGATAAAAAAGAACCCTACAGTACACTTACGTGGCCTCTAGTAAAGTTGAGTGCTTGGGTTCCATGAGGAACCATTCCATGACAGAATAAGTTTATGCTACTTTGCTTCGCTTCATTTAACTGATCATCCGATGAAAAAGAGACTTTTCAATTGCAAAATTTGGTGAGTTAGGTGAAATTAGGCTAAACCATCTTAGGCGCCTTTTTTCCTGTGTCCGTTCGTATCGTGATTCTACTGCTCAGACTAGGGTATTTTTATCTGCAGTTTTTTCATCGACAGGTAATAGAAATAGAACTGATTTGGACAGTAGAGAAATAATCACAAATAACCGAAAAAAGCTAACCTAGGCCAGTCATAGATGGACAGCAAAAACATTTACTTTCCGTCTTTTTAGACAGTCTACTAGCTCTTATTTTTTCAGGTTACTAGAGTAGATTGAAATATGGCACTCTCCTCGATCAGTTACGGTCATCGGATCGCACAAACCTATTTGCAGAAGGGGAAATCCACCCATGCACACTATCCATCCGAATTGACACCATGAGTTGGGGTCGAAAAGCACAGCTCCGGTCCACCGGGTCAATGCAAGACCATCGAATTACCCTAAATAAGGCTTTCGGACACAAATTGCCCAAACGAACATCAATCTTTTTCACGACCCGCTAGTTGTCCTATTCTGGAGGCAGATAGTAGACATTCTCTTGTGAATGCATCAGATGTTGCAATTGGTTAAATGTGCGTGAATTTAGGAAACAGCTGGTATGGAGAAGATCCCTATGTGTTGTTCTCATTGCCAGCGTGTCCCTTTGCTTCAACTATTGACTACTACGGAGACGTTCAATACAAATGTAATTTAGCCTCCGACAAAGCACCTAAGGAGGCCACCACCTGAGCTCCCTCGTTCAGTGACTCGTTTCTTCACATTTGGAATGGGAATAGTTTCATCTGTCTCCACCATCTGTTGTGAACTGCAGTCTAACCTGACTGTTTTCTCAGTGTAGGTGACTTGCGCGCCTCATATCTCATTGGGAGAATTGAATCTTATTCTTTCTGATAGCAATAGTTTTCGAGGTGCCTACCACATGGCTTATCGAGTTCAGTGTCACGAGTTCCAGTCCTCAGACCACTAGCCAATATCTTTCAATGCAGCCTACAATCGGCTTTATTCCCCTCCCCGGGACTTTACTATGTCGTCGACATTGGTAAAAGTACGCCAAAAATTAAAAAGACTCGTGATTTGTTTGAACCGAAGTGTACTATCAAGAATGATAATCAAGACGGTCACAAAGTTTCGTTAAATCTACAGGGAATGCGTTAAGCAAAAATGCCTTAAATTTTGTTACCGCACCTTCGGTTCGATTGGATATTTGCGAGTGTCATCCCTGCGGGATAAATCACCTCCTAAGTTAGCAATCGTTATTCACAAATTAATGATTGTATCGTCCAAAAATTTAATACTTCCCAGGTCCTACTTTTACAGCAGCTCGACAACACCACGGTCTGGTCATATTAATGTAGCCAAAGATCAGCTCACCACCCAGTGGGAATAAAAGCGCGATTAGCGTATACTAGCTAATGTTAGGCTAAGTCCTGAGAACCGATCTAGTGGTCAAAACGGAAAAGCATCCCCGTTGAAGAATGACTGTTATGCAGAATCTACTAGAATAGTAGGTGACCTGAATGATTACAATGAAGAATATCTATGATGAAGAGTTGTTTCTAGTAGGAGAAATGGAAAGATTGCAAGAAATTTCTTTGAGCTCCAATAACCTAAATTCCGTATGCGGAAGGCCTACTGACATCTTAGCTGTCAACTGGATTATCTGAAAACCTTTGATATTCGAAGTCGAACGATTCATTGTCCACGCGTTGTGAAATAACCATGAATAAACTGATGTACGAAACATTGCTTAAAGATTGCACCTTATTTTGCCTGTTTGTGGGACATCATGTAGATGGAGAAATCATCATATGAGGAAATCATCAGTAAAGCATTCCTGATTTGCCTTTGTGATTTTTGCTATAGGTAAAATTGCACCACATAAATATATCTGCATTTTACCGGTAGTTAGACAACGGAACAAATAAATTCCGGGGTGTATACAATAAAGACGAGCCTACATCTTGGAGGGCGCAAGTGAACCAGATCGAGACAGACAAGCGAAGTCGAACATGATGTTTGTCGTTATACTGTTTCTGTAGCAAAAACCAGTGATGAACAACAATACATTGAGTAGAAACTGGTTGGACAGAAACGAGTGACGGCAAATGCAACTCAGCGAGCGACCCTCCAAAGCAATAAAAACTTGCATATGCAACTTGACAAATCCTTTAGGACTGTTGAAATGTGCCATTTGGTAGCCATGGTGTCCTTCCGTCTTTCGAGAGAGCATTCGCAAGTCATAGTTCGCTTATCGTTCAAACAGACGAAAAATTACAGTAAGACTCCGTCCAGTCAAAATACACCGTCACATTTTTACACAAAACTTAATGCAGCTAACCGTACAAAATTGGCAGCAGCACACTAATCAAGCGCCGCAAATCACCACCCGCACTGGCAAGGCAAGTAATGGTAGACAGAACGGGGAGCTCCGTCGGAATAATTTGGCTCAGAAAGCGGGTGCATGCATGTACGACGGATCGAACCAGTTGCTGGCGCTTCAGTCAGAAATTCACGTTTTGTTCCGCTTCCAGATTAAAGATGAAAAATGCTAAGTCTCATGAATGAGTTGGTCACTTTTTCATAACCTGCGCGTGCGTCGTCGTATTGATCGCATTTGTGCCAGCTTATCGAATTTCAGTTAGCATTGAATGATACTTTCCCAGCTGACCAGGGGATATGACACTTGGTGACCACACAACACAACACATTCCGTTCACACTGCTATCATTTCAGACAACATGAACAGTTTATTTATAAACTTCAAATGAGGCGCTCTTGATGACGGAAATTCATGAAATTGAAATACCGCAAAGTGAATCGAAAAAAGAAGCCATAGATGTATTTGATTGCCAGTTCAGTAGTCATTGCTACCGGACAAGACCGAAAAGCCAGTCTGGTTTTAACCGCGAACTGAAAGTTGGTGGAATTCTGTATGGTTAAAATGCAAAGCATGGCAGCGACGCAAACCGTCGGTGGTGAGTCATTCCACGAAAAGTACGGTGAAAACCGTTGGCATATCGAATAGGTGAACAAGCAAAGGACGAACCGAATCTCACGCATGCTAAGCATCAGTAGTAGTAGGTGATTATATGTTATCATGAAATAACGGCCAGTTGAGAGTTCATATCTCATGGGAAATTAAGAAACCAAGGAAGCACTGTATAACTGTTTCATCCGTGTTAGGAATCATCTGCAGTGCATATCCACCGCTCTCGAACTGGGAGGCGAAACCGGGAAGAACGATTTTTGTCGAAAGCCTAAATCGACGTAGGGATAATATCCCATTACAAAAGATGTTGATCAAACTCTTGATTTCAGAGAATTGTTTGCCACTGCTTGACCAAAAAGTGCTTTTATGCAAATTTTAATTTGAGAGAATCAATGCTAATACTAGTTTTCAGATCGTGCGTATGTACGCAGTCATCAGACCTACTGATGGTCATGATTTACGTGTTTCTTTAATTATTGGTCGGCTGATTGGCAGTGAACGTTGTTCCGGTCGACTGCCAGGTGTGGTATAGAACATCACTCAGATGCACCCAGGCCGAACAAGAACACAAAGCCTGAATTTTTGAATCGAATCAGGTTTTTCAGTAGCCTAGACGAAACTAAGTGAAAATTTCCTGTTCGGATAGGAAAAAACAGAGAGAGATTTTCGTTTTCATGGAGGAATATCAATTAGGCTCTCAGAAGAACACTCTCGGCAGAAGCGAATGATTTGACTATGCCCACTGGAAGCAAAATAACATGTCAAGTACAGCTTAGGAGAAAATTGTCAAATGTTTAATTGCCCACTCTCTCTGGAATCCCACTCCTGCATCGTTTGAATTTCCAGATTGTTCTGAATCTAGCACTTGATTGCTGCAAATTATTTCACTGCTCATTTAAGACAGTTGAAGTCATCCTAAGTAGACTCAAAGATTGAGTTGTTAGTTGAACTATATCGATTTACACGCCCAGATTTTGGTAGTAAGATATCCAACCGTTTGAGGAAGAAATATATCACCCCAACATCCTGTCGCCACTCCTGAAGATCATGTCACCGTAACATGTTTGGTTTAGCTTCATGATAGAAAGTTTCTGTTTCAGGAAGGCTTCAACTAAGCTATGTTGCTCGAAAATTCACAGTAAGGCTTCATTTCAAGACGTGTTTTCCAAATCAAAAATGCCTGCACGCACATTTCGTGCGTGACAGCATTATCACCTTCTACCAGAAATGTTAGGTGGCCTTTTAGGTGTAATTATGAAAGGAATATGTGCGATTGGCTTTCATATCTAATTATGGAAGAAACGATAAAAATATTTGTGCACAACCGAATTGATTCAGAAAATCCCGTCAATCGCGATTGGAATTCTCTGGTGGTGATTTTCGCTGTTTTCCACATCTAACTACTTCCGTGTTTGACAGTAGACAAATTGAACTTAAATCAATATATTCTAGGAGTGATCTGATTTAATGCGCGGCCGTATAATCCTCGCCCACAGAATTTGCCACAAATCAATTTACCAGTGAATACACATCAGCATGCAGCTAGCTCCCTGGGAGTTTGAAAATATTCCACTCTAGAAGGCAACTATATTTCATTGGGTGTCAACATAGTTTTGTTAGAACTAATTTCTCAGGAGTATTTCACTGATGAATCGAGGAATATACACGCGGTGCTATACAATCTCCATTACCACTTAAATTCAGGTGATCGTTAATTAGTTCATAGTTGCTTTGTCAAAAACAAAAAAGTTTTTTTAATTTGTTTCTTTGCCGAAGAATAACGAGCGCACCGTTAGATGTCGTTGAGTCTTTTGTCGAAAAAGCCGATCGTAAATTCCGTTATCTTGGGCAGAGTACGTCTTCTCAAATCCCTTTACCTCAACCCTGAATCCGACTAGGTTTTTCAAAATTCGCGGAAGTGGTGAAGACATAAATCGACGATAATTGAACCTTGACTAGAAAAAAAGACCTCACTGATCAGGGATTACACAGGCGGGGTCCCCAGATCACAGCATTCCGTTATTATTCTGGCATTTTTCACTTCTGATCTTAAGGCTATAGGCACTTGACCTAAGTGATGATAAAGTAGTTTTTGAGATCATTATAGGTGACAGCGACTAGCTAAAAGTGAATAGTATCTTGATTCTTGTGTTTCCCGTCCTGGTAGATAGAATCGTGTTATCAAAGACCACCGTCTTATGGGAATCGTCTTTGAGCATTTAAGTTTACTTGGGAAAGTAATCCAATCCTCCTGAATCCGGTTATTGTGTATTTGTGAATCGCCATGGTAACCTCTTGTCAGTGGGACGACATTTCCCAATGGGAATGGCACAAGCGTCCTCCAAGGGAAAAGGAGAACTGCAATCAGACCTTCAGGCAAACAGCCCCGAAAAAGTCTGTTTGGAACTTAGATTATCGTCAACACATACCTTACGGTGACATGAGATTGCGGGGGTTCACGTGATGAGAGTGGAAAGTCATGTGACACACTTGGCATTTTTGTGTTACTGAATTTCGCCGCCGCCCGAGAGGTTTAGCAGAGGCAATGAATAAAAACGTGTTTTTAAGGTAGTGGAATTTATGCACCAAAATCGTGTAAAACTCCACCAGATATTCGGCATTTTCTGCACCTTTTACCGCGACAGCAAGTTATACAGGGCTTTATTAACACTGGAAAATAAACTTTTAACAACAGCACAGAAAATCGTGTATGTGAAAACCGATTATTGTTTACAGAAACTACACGGCCATTCCATATCTTCAACAATTGGTACGAAATCACGGATCGGGTGAATGGAGCACAGAATACTCATTCAGTGATTGCAATGTACCTTAATGCAAACAAATCTTGCTACTATCCCCAAATATCTATTTTGGTTAAGTAGTGATAATATGAAAGACAGGAGTTTAGTGTTACGTTCGAGAATTTCACGTGAAGGACCAGTGTCATCTGAAACACGTTGCTCTTATGCCGAATAACATCTATAGCGGTGCACGCAGCAGTTCATTTTTGCCCGACATTATCGTATGAAACTGTGGGAATAAGCATGAAAGTATGACCCATTTAGGAACGCAATTCGTATGCGCAATGCTTACCTTAAAGTACAAAATTAGTGGTTATGTCATCGCTAGAAAGGTTTGTTACGAACAACTTTAGATTAAGCACAATGATATCCATGAAAATCATCCATGCAGATTATTGAGAATTCAAATTCAGTAATTTTTTCTATGGTATTCCCTTAAAATCGCTCCATTTACTATAGAAAGATATTCGCGTGAACAAAAAACCCAATACTAAAATGTCATCATTCCTTGGTTGTGTTTAATTTAGTTTACTAATGGATCAAAATTTGCACCACACAGTCGGTCGACGAGATTGTTGCCCTCAGACAAACGATTACAAAAGCTAACAGAATTACTCGCCTCTACTTTCAAGCTTTCGGATTTCGTACGGATAACGGTCCAAATATGATACCTACTGATAGTATGTTTCTATGCCAGAGGACATTGCCTAACGCCGCTCTCGCTCATTAGCGTCCTTCAATGGAAGATCTATCTGATGCTTATTACCTGGTATGACATAAGGAGTGGATATCAGTCAGTGGTGACGGACGAATTCCGCCGTGCAGTTATAATGCAGCCGTGAATATAAGAGAAAGCTGTTTGTTTGAGCATGTACCCAAACTACAACGCCACCGTCAATAGTTCATAACTTACGGGGTGAGAGGTACCAGTCTGGCCGTCGTCATTCAGCCTCTTCTCTTGGGTTATCCTCGCTACTACATTGTTTCCCGTCCTTGTGGGGCTCATGTCAAGCAGGTGCAACAACCAGTCCTTTCTACCTTTCGGGGCTTAGAAACTGTTGGCTAATTTCAGCTGTACGTACAACCCAAAACGAAATCCATCCTGATTCGTTACATAGCTGGACTGATGGGTTAGATAATGAGAGTTCACCGTTTCTCATTGTGAAGTTGCTGCTGCCGACCTGGGATGGGGTTTTACCAAAAGTTGACATCTCGATCGTTCGTCATTTGAAAATTCGTTCATTGTAGAGAAGTCGGTGACTAATGAAATTCAGATTGCGGAAAGATGGCTAACGAACCCAAGTGTTCTTTATTTTAGCTGTCTTCTTTTTGATAATGTGTCAGTCCAAAGACGAGCTAATGCGGTTAGCCTTAAGCCTAGAATATTCGATTCGATACCTGTCGCTACATAATCTCTTCTGCGGCTCAGAACTCTTCAGAAAGTTCAGCTTCATCATTAAGAATCGTCCAGCCGAAAGAAAACAGATCGCTAATAGATTCGAAGGCTAAAAACATGAGCTTAGGCTAGAATTGTGAACTATGACAAAAAGCGATGGGAACCACTGCAGATTTACCACGTCTTAAGTCTTTAAATAGCAAATGTCACTAGCAGAAAACTTACGTCGACGTATTGGCCTAATCTGATCCGAACAATACATCAGCGACAATGGCTTAGTGAATTTTTGTAAGGGTACGTTGGTTGAAATACGCTTCCGGCCACGCGTCACGTCAGACGATTTCCTAAGCTATGACGGCTGAAACATGGTTTTTTGGATGGCATTTTTAATGATTGCTGCTTTGCACAGGTGGGACCTGGGAATGAAGAACAGAACTCAATACAATTAAAACTGATTCCTTTATTTGGGCCCACTGGTTGCTCACACATAGTGATCCCCATTGAGTCTGGCGTTACAATATTGTAATACAAACGTTAACCCTTATCGCCAAAATTCGTAACTTCCAAGCTGTAGTGATCTCTGTGTAAGTATGCATCACCACTACCTGAGGTGTGAGGGTTAGAACAGTTACCATTCACTATGGACACCACTTGTTCGTTGTTAACTTTAGTTGTATATTTTTTAGAACTAAGCTGATGGAATAACCATTAGATTTCAAATTCTTATTCATGGCTGTTGTGCAAATAAATTTCACATGACCCATCCAACAGACTTCGCTTAAGGAGAGATTATACGTGACACAATTTTTTCGTCTGAACACTAGGTCAGCTGATACTCCAAGCTAATCTTAAAATCCAATTTTAGCTTTCCATGTACACTCATTTAGGTGTGGTAATTTTTCTAAACGAACCGCTGATCATGGAGGTCCTAAGCAGAAAGTTATGCGATCAAAAACTTCAGATTCATAGTCGGCAAACCTGTCAAATGGTCCATGAAAGACTTCGAAACTACAATAGCATTTTTTTATATCAGCTTCCACCTTCGGGCGCAGTCGTGCGAATTCTCCATCTCATATACAGGCACACAGGCAGAGTGACTTTGTTTAATTAATCCTCCAATTGAATAGGCTACATGTTATCTCGTGACGGTATCACGCGTGGATTAGTGGATGCTGTACTGACTGCTTGTTTTTCTGTGCTCTGCTGGCCATATTACAATGGCCTCCTCGCATGCATACGGTGATTGTTCAATCGCAGCTCGAGTGGTCTGTAGGATTCACGAATAGTTCGACCAGCGTCTGGTATTCTTTTGCTACGCCCTTCCGGAGATATAGGTCATCTCAGGAGCCAAGTCTAGATCGATCAGACGATTGACACGAAATTCTGGACGCATTTTGAGCATTGTAACCACTTTTGGTAACCAGATGAACTGGGTGGGGTGAGTGATCGTGAAAATCGCGCCAATTTGGTCCATCTCAAGGCCATTTAGGTCGTAGTGGAGAAATGCATTGATCTTTTGTAGCTCAGCTGACAAGCAGACTCACATGTCACATTACAGGATTAGAATAAAATCTGGTATTGTTAAGCGGTTTAAATGAATATGATTTCTCGTGAGGCGTTTCCTGACCTAAGCAATAAATTGTGATTAAGTATCCGAGCAGCTCACTTTCATTCCGATCTACCCTCGAAATTTTGTGACAGTCCAAAGATAGCTAATATCAGTTTCATCATTCGATCCGCAGTATTGACGTCGACCATATGAGTAGTGCTGAATTTTTAGCACCAATTTCGGACTGTTTTTATGGAAATTGTTTAATAGAGCTGGCCGATTTAGCAATCATAAAGTCATGTCGAAACAATAAGTCCAAGCAAAATGCAAGTCATTCAAAGTTATTTAAAACGCTTAGCTCACCAATAAGAAAACTTAGAAATAATGTATCGTTGCTTCATCCTTGTTAGGGTTGGTGTTAAACTATGTGATGCAGTTCAGCAAGAGGTTTGCATCCTGCCCAACGAGCCGAACGGCCAGGACATTCGACTCAAACTCATGCGTCCAAGATTCGAGTTCCAGTTCGGACGTGGTGGTTATGCTCTACAGATAATTTCTAACAAGGATAATGCAACGGTAAAATACTTCACATTTTTAATTGCAAAGTGAACGCCGATACCGGTTGATGAATAATTTTGTGTACTCTTTAGTACCGCAATACTGACGTTTAAAAAGCAAATAGGTTAGTTAGTTTAATTTGCCCACGGAACGACTGACTAACCAAGATCAACAGCCCTCCTATCACTGTAAACTGCTGAAGTACTGAATAGTTGCCACGCCGTCCACGTTGCGGGAGCGTTAGCAGCAGTTTATCCATCCTCGAGCTCCACCTGGCTATAGGGAATGATTATGAATTTTTGAACTTTACCATGATCAACACAAAACTCCAGTCGAAATCATCGTTTTTTTTGTTAAAGCTGACAGCAGGTAGAACAGAACAAAAACAGTGCAGGGAATCGATTTATCACAATGACAAGTTCAGTTCTAATGCATGCCCTAGTACATAATGAGCGCACGTGACTAGTCAGTTAAGGACCAATCCAAACATAGTACTGATTAGTGCTGATCATTAACCACAGGTCTAATGCAAAACGATGGTAACAGAGGACCAGAAGACAATAAAATAGAGAAGTCATACAGATACATATAAAAACACTAACTACAAAATAGGTCAAACATAGAGTGAATTCACGAGACCAAATGGTAATTTCATTTCATGTAGAATTCAGGAGATATAAAAGATTAGGCGGATTTATGTAAGTGGATATGTGAAATGGAATAGAGTGAAATGTGTGGTCGGTAGATTCATGGGATTTGCTTGCAAGCAAACCGTGCAGTGCTGTTCCCGGGGGAATTTCACATGTGAAATTTTGTGGGCGTCAACATGTCCGTCACAAGCGATTCCCGTCAGAACAAACTAAGGAATCTGGAATGCATAGTTCACCATATTGTAGTCCTGTCTCAGCAGCTCAAATTTCGCCCTCCGCATAGTCGAGAAAAGCGTAGGAGAGTAGAGAAGAAGCAGTAGAAAATATAAGTGGATGTTACGGATTGTTTAGAGTCACACTAGAGCAATTTTATTATATCTGAGGAATTTATAGCTTGTGGAAAACAGTCTGAATGTATGAAGATCACCGAAGTTTACTTTCTGTAGTAAGGCCTAGGCAATTCGCATGATTGACTAAGATCCTTATTTTTTCTTCAAGGTTTACATTGGGTCAATGGCTACCGGGAAATTACATTTATAGCATTTGTCAAGATTAAGACTAATATCTACCAATGCCGAGTGCGTCGTTGTGAAAAGTCTCTTATGGTATGACACAGCTTCTGGTTGATTCGGAGCGAAGACGAAGTCAGGAACATCATTTTATTTGAAAAGATTCACCGAGTGAAAGGATTGGTAGTCATACGGGGAAAGGGAAGGCTACCTCTAATTACGACGAAACTATTTGTTGACCCCGTTGACTGTCTTTTTCCCCTGCTAGGCAAGCCAGCATCTTTGGACAAGATGGTATGTCAAATACCGAGGATCTTAAGGGATGGGCAAGCCTTACCGTTGTTGTGTTTGCATTTAAAGCAGGCAGAAAGTGACACCATTGTTTGTTTAAACCATTTGGCACTCATACAAAAACTGCAACAAAGTAAATAGGCAGAAAAATGCAGAGAGCTACTAGACTTACTCGAGATAGTCAAAACTGTCAACAATCAATGTACAAATGCATCAGGTTGACTGACTGATCGGATTCCAGTGGTGTGAGTTCATGTACACCAGTAGCATCAATTCATGCGGGGAGGGTAATCACCAGGTTCGAACAGGTGGACAATCCGATTGACTAAGACAAACCGGCCCGTACGCGGTCCGATGACTGGATTCAGTCAGCTTCTTTCACACTAACACTACACAACAAAGCGTTGGGAGTCTCTTCAGGCTTTCTTTGTGCATTCCAAAGCACACTGACGTTCTGTGAATGCACACACTAGCTATGGATAGTGCTCTGCAGTCAGACGAAGCAACTCAGAAAGTTTCACGCGGAGACTGACAACCCCTCATTTCTGTCGCATTATTTTCTGACCGGAGCAAGTGGGTTTGTTCTGTAAAAACCACGATTTTTGTGTCCTGAATATGTCTAAATTCCCGGGCATTTTTTGTCATCTGAAAGCAATAAATGGAGCTCCTTTTGCAAACGATTCAAGAAAACGTAGCTGGTCAACCGCAGCTGAAGAACTGGACAAAGTGAAATAGATAAATATCGCTTTAAAAAATTCTCATTATCAGTTGACTTTAGTATGCCAGTAAATCAGGCTGGTCTTCATGTGACAATATTTTCAGGAAATAGTAGTAGGGCTCCTTGCAGGAATAAAACTCACAATGCGATAGACAGCGCTAACTTGGTATCTGAATCTCACAATTGTTTAGTGACCATCCATTTGTCCTTTGGTCATGATTCACCGTCTTTCAGTTTTGATGCGAAATCATTTTTGTGTCGCTGCAAGCGTGCCGGATTGGAAGCATCGAAATGTTCACAGGGTAATGAATGTTTAGAAGTATGAATTTTTGTACATATCAGTTTTACAGAGCCTCGTACACAAATAGTAAAGTTTGGTTGTCACGTGCTGCGTTTGTGACAGTCGAATAAATACTTTGAGAACGATTTTTGTGGTTACCGGAACGTTGACTATTTGCTATCTCCACCTACAAAAATGTGAGTTGTCAAAAGAATTTTCCGAACTCTCTTGCTAACCCGCTGGAAGAGATGTCCGGCAAAAAATTAAACCTCGAGGCTTTTTGCTTCTTCAATCTGATTTGTGTGCTGAGCATACCACAGTCATGCAGTCGACGAAACGAGATCATAATTTGCCCTTAATCCTTCGAATCTGTACCTCAGCAGATAGCAATATGATGATAATAAGGTGTGCACCGTAAGTCCGCCGTTGCTTCTCATTTGTTCACAATGCTTTGTAAAAATTCTCCTTACTTTAATTAGTTTTGGACTACTTCATTGCACTTAATTTAACGTGCTCGCGATGGCATAACTAAAGATTCACCATTCTAGGGTAAATGACTGTTAAGCACGATCAAGGTACTATGAGTAGTGATAAGTGTATAGTGGGCTACAGCCAACGAATTGTAGATCTTGTCTGGACCAGTGTGAATCTTAACCAAAGAATTACGGCTATGAAAAAATAGCTGAAAAATGTATAAAAGTTTCACAACTTCCCCGGCCTGCGGTGGCCGAGCGGATAAGGTCCTGACGTTTGGACGTGAAGCTCGTGGGTTCGAATCCTCCCACCGCCGATTGAATACCCCACTTGGCAGCCCCCTTCCTAAAAATTGAAGTACATTCTTATATCATTAATAGAGGAAGTAAAAGATAAAATAATAGAGCACAGTTTCCGCTGCTTTTTCTGAATACAGCGGGACTTGATTTTCACTTGTCATATGATTTGAGCGGCCTACCCTCAGCAATCACATGAGTGGTTTATTATTTCCACGTTGTCGGACGACTGACACCTGGCTGTGAGATATCATTTGGTATGCAAGTGGGTCGGCTGGTATCCTATCTGTGGCAGATTATTGTGTTTACTATTGAATGAAAGGGGATTTAGACCCGTAATGAAACCCCTTTAGAAATAATTAGCATAAAACAAAAGCTATCTAGGAGAATATTGGAAAGAACAAAGAAGTAATACTCATGATGCCATTTGTCTACATACTGAAACTAGGTAGAAAATGCTTGGGAAGATGGGTCTAGTGGTACAAACGTGGCCGAGGTAATGTGTCTTTCAGGGTGCCAGAGTGGGATAAAAGTTACTTGTATGAATCACCAAACGAAACCATTTATCTATCAGGACAAGAACACACGTATCTAACACGTGAACTCCGCCATAAGTATGCGCGGTGGGATTGGATATCTTTCTAAGTTGTCCGGGTTTCTAAGCCTAAACCAGTATTTAAGCATGTGAAAGATTACCCTGATGGGGAACTTTCAAAATCGTCACAGTTTGTGAAACACTCTAGGCAGATGTTGAGATGAATTGCTAGACACATTAGTCGACCGACTCATGGAGTGTGTCAGTAGCAGTCAGTGTTGTAATGAGGGCTACCAAGGTTGTCACCGTGATGGACACCCCACTGATTTCATCATAGCGGACTCTTAAGGCTGACAACTGGTAGGTCAAAACAACAGCCCAACTGGAAATCGATTTATCAGATACTGGCATTTTTAGTTCAAGTGCATGCCTAGACACTAAATGAGGACAGGTGAGCACCAAAAAAGGACCAGTACAAAGACAGTGCCGATCAATGCCGGTCGTTTGCCATGCAGCTACTGTTAAACAAGGGCAACACCGTTTGCTAAATGTTTGTGTAATCGTCCTTGCGTTACCTCACTCCAACTAACACATTGTGTATGAAGTCACGAACGATCTGACTGACTTCAATATCCACAGTGATTGTTTTATTATCTGGTTTACTTTGTGCATTTCGAAATATCAGGCGTGATTGCGCATCGGCGTGTGCATTTAGTGCAGCACAGTAGTCCAGTGGAAACTGGCATTCATGCAACATTTTGTGAAACATTTTAAAAAAAAGTTAATGCTGGACCTTTTTTCTACCTCCCTGCAATCCTTCTCAGCTCTGATTAATGCAGGAGGCACGTGACATCGGGAAGTGCATGCGCTAAATTTATACCTACTCCAAAATCACTGGCCTCATATCTAACAATCATGATCCACTGAGGATCTTACTGGAAAGAAAACGCCCTCCTTTGTTATAACACCATAATCACAAAACGCTACACTGAACAAGAAGATTGGCTGGTGGTGGTCAAATGGATAACGTCTTCGTCACGGGTTCGAACTCGCCCGCCGCCGGTCAACTTCCCCCTCACATAGCCCTCTATTAGTTGCGGCCACTTTCGTTTCATTAATAAAGGAATTAAAAAGACGAGATAAGATATTCACTTAGTGATATCGATGGATGAATCCCGTTGGTTGAACTCAAGTATATATTTTTCAGGTGTATTTAAAATGCACATTTTCTGCTTGTCCTACGGCATTGCAGACAGAGATGTATGATAAAAATTGAACCTTCTCGAAAGCACAATCAACACAGTATCGGTCTGCGAAATTTCCTAAACTTTTTATAGCTAAACAATGAGAGGTGTTCTCTCATCGCTTTCCGCTCTGGTAAAATGCCACCCTCATAAAGTCGTAGTTATTGAAGTGTCCCCATTTTTGTTGAGACCAGTCTCGTCTACGTCCTATGGGAATGGATTCATAAGAAGTAGCACTTGATTGATTGTGAGCTGTTACACCTGAATGGGTAAGGCATGTCACCTAGCGGTAGACAATGCAATCGTCCACTGAGTGTCACGGTGGGCTTGTAAGCGAACTCATTGGGAAAGCAGTTAAATCTCTGAGCTATGGATCATGAAGAGAAAACCACCGATAAGTGAGAAAGTAAAAATTCCACCGGTGGTTTGACATCTACAATAACACAAATCTCGGTTGCATAGCGTTTTGGCTTTTCGAGTAAACAGTACAAATGTGACTGAGTACATGGACGGTCGTCTCAGTGACAGCAGGAGTCGGCAAATGTCAGCTGAGAGTCGAGCAGGGTTGGGATGAAGTGAATGACGTAACAGTTTTAATAACTGTTTCAGATCGCTTATGTTCCCACAGTAGCAAGTGTGATGTGTAATGGGGCTAAGAATTCTGTCAACAGTTTAGGCAAAGTTGATTTCAAAAATTCCAAATGCTGGTTAAACTGCTGGACGACACTATGTCCACTGAAGGCGCACAAACTAAGTTGGCGTTGCTTGCATGCATTCCCGTAATTACTCAGAGATTTGACAACCTGAATAGGCCAGACAATAATGGAATAGTTAAAAGTATTAGGATTGTAATCTTTTCATGGTTGTTGAAGCTCTTTTTTATGGTTGTTCCTCAACAAACCGAATGTCAAAAGAATGTTTTGTTTGGCGAATAGGGAGAAATACTTCAAAATCAAGGTTGACCACCTTCTTACGTTTTTGTACGTTCGCCGAAAAAATGGCATCAGTTGACATAGGAAATTATGTCAACCGATTGTCATGTCAGGAGTTCCCTATTTGCTGATATTGCGTACCTCGGGATGATTTCTTCGCTGCGCTGCCATTAGCTGGGAGTGATTAGGAAGAATATAAAATTCTGCTCGCTGTGGTTAACAAGTTTACTAAGGGAGCATCTAATTATTCATTTAAAGTTGAAGTAATATTTTCACCGCCTTGGTAAATACCAGTCATCCAACCTGTTAATTAAGTACTTCAATTGCATTTATCGAAGGATGCCATTTGATTATATGATAGATGGTATTGAACGGACGATATGAGAAATGACAATAGGAAGGCTGCATATTCTGAAAACAATATACTTCGTCGAATACGCTTGAGTAGAGCCATATTCTGACGCCATGTTGTAGTCTTTTCGTAACTCACGGATGCAAACAGCGGACACTAAAATTGTTCCAGAAGTTTCTCCTGGTCCCTACCACACAATCTGGAGGAATGCGATGTAGTGATTTGGACCAAGATGAGTCAAAATGGAAATTTTAGAATTCGCCTCTTCTACTGACTTAGATTTAGTAGGAGAAAACGTTAAATCTTACTGGAGGACGAAAGCATGCTGGACAAAGTGATTCCGATGAAACAGTGTTGACCTTAGTGTGGGCTCGATGGTGTTAAAATCATCGAGGTTTAAGCAATGACACAGTCAACGGAAGCGATAGAAGGTGTAGCTGAACTAGGTAAACTCTACGTACAGGACAAGTGAAGACCAGTTTATCAAAACCAAACAATGGACATCCATATTTTCACTTATGTAGGCGGCTAAAAACTGGCCCATTTTTGTTCATGGGACGCATCGTCCGACGATCCTAGGGGTTATACTATTAAGAACTGATGTGAGATCTCGCTGATTTGATTTTATGGTTTGTTTGGCAAGCTGATTGTGAGATAATCGTTGTTAGTTTCAATGGTGACACATCAGGCAAAAGGGTCTAAGATAAATCGCGGTTCACGTAGCCTGCGACAGTCTCGGTGGCGTCAACGTGAGCCGATGATTCACCGCCACTGAGCATCGGTCACTTTTCTACCTCAAATTTCATGATAAACAGTGACTCACTCGGCCTAGTGGAAAGAAAAGGTCAACCAGGGCGTTATGCTCTCAACCGTGTCTATCCCTGCTAGTAAAATGTTTCCAAAATGGGATCGACTGAACCCCGGAAACACTGCGGTGGACTGAAAATAAGTGTCTCGCAAAAAAACGATAGAGATTATTGCATCTGGGCCAGATTCCGAAGTCTATGGACCGTGCTTTCATAAGTAAAAGACAATGCACCAAAGTTTACTCATGTTATCTGCCATTTCGGTCGCGCTTGAATGTTAACCTAAATGGCTTTCAACAGTGGAGTTATTGACAACTTAAATATTCCAAACGAAGGTGCAGAGTGACCGAGTAGAGTACTGCAGCATGTAACAACAGACGTAATTCACGTATTGGTTGAGGCGTGGGAATTATGGAAAAACTGAGCAGAGAACAAGGAACTGGAAATCATACGATAAAAAGAACCGTGAGGAAGAACGATGGGGGATTTTGGACTCCATACGCATAATCCACATTCCAAATAAACAAGGCGATTATGTTGACTACAGATATGCTATCAGTTATCTTGACGATAGATAATGCAAGCCAACAATCTGAGATGACGAACGTTTGGAAGAGAAATTTCGTTCCCTTGTCACAGGGTGGATAATCGTCGTAAACATTTAGCCAGCTCGAAACAGGTCAAGTAAGAGTCATTGTTCTTTTGCACTGGACCAATTTTAGTGAATTGGATTCCATTATTTTTCCTTCGGTAGGATTCAGTCAGTTAACAAATACGTAGCAATAACCCGTGCACCCTGTTATTAGACTGGCTGCCGATAGTCGTCACGGGAACCGGAAATCAGACGCCGAGAAACGACGAAAAACTACAAATAGTTTTCGTCCGACAATAGCCTTCCAGATTTTTCATAACCAAATGGTGTTTGTTGTGCACAGTTAGTTGGCAAATTTCTCTAAAACACTCACAGTTAAATCATAGTGCACTGTGATTCGGAACAATTTTTGTTAAATTTGTAAATGTCAGGGCTGAACTATGTGACGTGTGCACGAAAAAAGAATTTCCCGTGTGTTTTTTTTTTTAATTTTGACTGTTATGATATTAATTTCATAGCTTTTCGACTAATGTAAATAGTCTTTCTCAAGGCTGGTTTTACAATAAAAATACTCCCCTCGGAAAAACTGACCACGACAGTCGAAAAGATGATGAATTAAAAAAACTACTCAAAAGCCGTGGTATTCATATCATAGCAATCATACAATTAGAAAAAAATTTTCAACTACTATAAATCTTTAGAGTGGCTATCAAGCATTTGATCTTTTAAATTTAACAACAGGACGAAAGTATCCTAATCAAGTTGTGTGTCAGTAATGCACTTCGTGCATTTCCGCCCTGAATTTTAAGGTCTTCCCCTCGAAGGTTGATTGTTGCGTCCCACTAAGTTGCAACAAACGTGCGAAACTTTGGATCGTGTCAGTTTTCTAAGAAGTAACACATTCACCGTAGTCTGAGACGTGTGCCGTTTTAGTGACTTGAGCGGATTTAGGCGTAAACATGAGCGTAGACTGTTGGGTACCAGCACACTTGCATGGCGCAGATTACTCTACCAAATAATTCGATGAGAAGCGCACCATATGTCACTCACCTAGAAATTTTCGTGAATTAGTGCATCAGTATGACACGGCACAAGCAACGAAGTATTTCATAATTGAGTTAGAGAAAAAAATCTTGTTTTCATGGATTCGGGCCTTACTACAAGCGGACAGCAACCAAAATGTGCTCGGGTGGGATATTTCTTGGGATGGTTCGGGTTTTGTCCTCTTGCTTTAAAGGATGAATTTCGCAAGCGATTTGGGTTGAATAGCAACAAATAATTCATCATATGATATCAGTGCACAATTCACCATTAAGAAAGTCTAAAAGCTCCACAAATGTTTCATCCGTGTTGGTAATCAGCTGCAGCTCGGTAGCGTAATACCCAAAGCGTTCCACTCGAAATCGTTCGTTCCGGGTTGGTATCCCAGTTCAAGCGCGGTGGCTATGCACTGTTAATGACAGGATGAAATAGCTGCAAACTGCTTCCATGGTTTCTTCATTGTGAGTTGGGCGCTGACATCACATGATGAATTCTTTAATTAGCTATGCAAACCCCTACTAATAATTTCAGTTTCAGTATGCACAACCATTAACCCAGCACCAAAGTGCTCTTATTTTGCTTGCTGCCTCACTGCATCATTTGCTCAAACAGCAAAATGAACGGTGAATCACAAAACGTCAATTGAAAAATGGTAGGTCGAAGACCAATACATAAGTAAAAAGTTTCCGAATGCAAGAATGTCACGGATTGCGTCACTAAGTCGCATCATTACTTCGAAAGACCCCAACCCATCAGTCGTACTGCACACACGAGCCGGTCCACTGATTAAAGCTTTCTCACTGTTTACCTATGTTATCGATTGGTCACCAAGAGCCATCCCCCAACCACCACCTGCCTCGAAGAACAGCCCACAACGAGTCAGGTAGTCGTCCGGTGGCCATGTGCACAACATACCCCAATCACCTTAATCAGTGCCTGTTCTAAGGACTGGAGCCTAGAACCCGGTACAATACGCCTAACTTATGATTTACTAAAGAAACTCTTCCACCATATTCCACCAATAATACAAAGACAACGGTGATGAAGCAACAAATGTATTCGCAAATCTGCTCTCAACGACAATGTTTCCGAACTGTAGATCAATACCGAAATCACTGCTACTGTGTATACTCGACCTTCGCTCAATAACCGAATGTTACGTCGACGTCACAGATGCTTGAAGACAGTTCTTTCGATATGCGTCCACCGGATGAGATGCAACCACCCAAATAACTCAGTCTGTCCACCTTAAGCAGTTGCTATCCTGCAAGAACGATTTTCGGCTTTGAATGCATCCCGTCTTGCAACAGCATTTTTCACTTCGAAGCTGCAAAACTTATCCCAAACATAACTACACTGTCGTTCAGACGATGGATAAAAACCTGCAACTTACTTGAATCTTCAGTTGGTAGCACAACTTCTCTCGCATATTCTAAGTCATACGGTTCCCTGTCTAAGCAAGTATGAAAGCCTTTACACTCACATGAGGATAGTCTCTATGACAGAGCTGGTGAGAGTATTTTAAAGAGGGAAAATCTGACGAACACCGTTTCTCGTATCGAAATCTTTTGAAGCACTACCATAAGCATGAACTCGGCTTCGTTTGTTCGCATACAGAGATTGGATAGGTAAAATGAATTTTTCTAACATACCCTTCATTGATAGGCGGCGCCACAAAACTGCACATTCGAATGAGCCGAAAGCTTCTTTCAAATCAAGAAGGACGGTGGGCGTGGGGCTATGGAATGTGCCTAATTTCTAAAGTCTGTCGCAAAGGGAAAATTTTGGCGAAGCAACTCCATGCATATTTCGCTAGTACTAAATAATCGGCGGCGGATAAAGGGTGCCAGTTGTTTGAATGCAATTCTCACTAAACCAGTTCTTCTTTGGTATTAACATGAAACCTACCATCCTTCTCGTGAATTAGCACGATCAACGATTCCCTCCAGTCCCTTGGAGTTTCGTCTAACGACAAGATTGACCACAGTAGTTTTGATAACTCCGATATTAACATTTCGCCAACATCCTTTGAAGTGGATGGCAACAGTCCATCTGATCCAGCTGTCTTCTGCATTATACTCCTGGTGAGTTGACTTTAGAGAGATCCAAGCTCTTTGTCGAATAGTGCATCCAGAGGGACGGGTTTCCAGACACCTAACAAAACAAGATAAGGATGCACATCATTTCTGGGGTTTATTTGGCCAAGTGTCATGTGCGGCAGTTTCCACTGAGTGGATGGCTTCTTTGAACTACTCCAATGTTTGCTCGGACCTTGGACATCTTACTGAGATGAAAACAGCATCAGGAGTTCCGATGGAAATTGTAGTTGGTGATTATCTTCTAGAATCATCTGAGCAGTACGAGTGGCTATTTTGCCTATGTGACCACAGACTAGGTGCAAACAAAAGTGAGTTCGGCGTAAAACATGCTTTGAGTCCACATGTGCAGACCAGAATGACCGGCAATCCTTGGCTGGTCCACTCTACTGGTGGCCGATGGTAGTGTGTTCAATCTGATTCCAGCGCGATGAAAGTGAAGTAGGGCTCCGGGTGAGCTGATGTCGATTTTTATGACAAAAATTGGAGTTCACTAGATGCAGTCCGTGATTGGAACAAATCTTGGTGAGACGATCTCTGTTGTCGATCTGATCGTCTGGGACAGAAAATCTGCTTTCGACGTGCTGTTCTGTCTTCGTTAAGGGGACAAAGTTGGACGTTAGAATCGCCAACAATGACCATAACTTTCGTCAAACACCTTGTGAAGTAACTGAGATAACCCTCCGTCTAACTGGTCTTTCGTCTCATGCGGCCTGCAATCAGTGGACGCATACACAGATAAAAAGAACAAACAATAACTATTTAGTCGACAGCTGTTGACATCTAAAGAACCGTCTAATGGAACTACATAAGCGACTATTGACTGGGATCCAGTCTAACAGTGCACACTCAGCTTGTATGTTCCGAACAACCTCAACGTCCGCCTGATCACGAGCGTTCGAAGACAGATAATCGGATATGCGAAGAGTGATGTAAGGGACTGAAGTTGCATCTGGGCACGAAGAAGGATTACGGAAGTGGGATCCTGTTTGAGCGTTTGTGACATGGCTTACATCTATTCTAAAAATTTCAAGAGATTTTGTTAGGACATATTGTTGCCCTAATTGGGTGAGTGTGCGGACATTGAATACAGCTGAATGACGTGAACACTCAGGTCTAAGTAACACTTGTGGACTATGTCTTCTCCGCTACCAACAGACAAATCCGTCGAGTGGCAATTCTTCGTGGTAATTTGGGTTGATTCTATATCAGAAGAACGGATATTTGAAATCGATGGGGACGCCAGTGTCACCCAGTGAATTATGATCCTTTCTTTGTGGCGTCCATTAGCTCAAGCATGAAACTATTTTTACCTCAAACTACATAGAATTTACGAATTTTTCGTTCAGTGATCACCGGTTAGGTAGCTCAGGTAATTATAACATCAGGTCATCAAATATATTTTGGGTAGGATCAGGATTCAGGACGTGGAATATTTTTGCACGAATTATAGCGCGTACCCAATTGTGCTCTCCCCCGACTCACGTCAAGTTAGAAGAAAACTACTCTAAACTCTTGTGTAGTGAAACGTAAGAATCCTTTAGAACACCGTGTTTTTATATAAACTGATACTTTAAAATGAAGGTAATATCTCAGTCGCCAGAACAAAATTTCTCCAGTCAGCAGTGCATTTTGATTTGTTCTATTTTCAAGGCTTTTTATTTTATAAGATTAAGTCATTTGGGTGGAATTAGGAAAGCAGATTTACTCTTCCGGTGAACTCCCTCCAAGAGAAATCTATTTTGTAAGTGTTTTGCAGGCTATCTCATCCCAAGAATCCGTCAAAAAAATTAACTAGTCGACAGATTACGGTGATCAGTCTTTTCAGCTATTTTGAATGATGATAATGTTCGCCCTTTTTCTTTCGCGATCAATCCCTGTTTCTTTCCTGCTGGCATTCGGAGCTTTTAAATATTGTTCTAGTTTCTCTGAACAGAGATGTATGAATTATCAGGAACAATCTGAGTCATGATCAGAGGACATAACATCACGCTCAAAATCTTTAAAACCAATATGACTAACTCTGTATTGACTTACCGGTGTGATTGGTATCTCATATAAGGACCGTGCTCTTGGCATAGCTCATTCAATCATTGATATTTACACTACAGTGTTGACTAGCTTAAACCTCGGAAACATTATATCCAAAAGTTAAAAATAGCCCTACCTTGTGATAGCAAAAGGTTATTCAGTTTTTCGCTTTCTGCTTCATGGTCACGGGAACAATTTGAGCGATTAACGAAGAGTCTTTGGATGACTTTGATGCAAGGTCATCTCTAACATAAATTGATGTCCTTCCTGAGTGAATCTTTCCCTGATCGTGTTCAGCACTGATTATTTGACCCTAGTTAGCGCTAAATTATCCTGAACTAGCACCACAGATAAAAAACCACTGCCTTCTACGACAGATCCGAGTGGGAAACCAGGCGGAAAGGCACGTGTTCCATCGAATAACCAACCACATCCAGGTGCTTTTGCTTTAAATGAACTTTGGACTCCACTCTCAGCATACGAATCTCAGATCCTCAGATCATTCATGCACTCGGGAAGAACCTGGCTCTAAATTCGCTTTTATTGGAGTTCATCCATGGTGCATATCTATCGTTTGAACCTGAGTCTTTTCACTGTGAATACTTGTGTGTCACCATAAAGTTTTTAAGACCCTCCGTGAGGATCCATATTACTGTTCCAAGCTTCTTCAGTTTCCTGCCTCAATGACAGCCGACAACTCCCGACAGCCTCCGGCCCAGTCAGGCCTTCTTAGCAGTATTAGGTTACTTTATCACTTAGCCTGTATCACCCTTTGTTTTCCAGGTATTTATCTCACCGCTACACATATACTTTCAGTATGAATGGACCAGAGTTCAAACCCTAGATACAGCAATGTATATGCATCATGGATGAGCTCCACTGAGAGCGAAGTTAGGGTCAGGTGCTTCCTGATTGCATGAATGATCGGAGGACCTGAAATTCGTCTGCTGAGAGCAGAGCCCAAGGTTCAGTCAGTCAAAATAAAAATATCTTCAGTTCCGTACATTATTTGCAAGTAACTGAGATACATACATTCCGGTGCGGTTGAAGAAAGTCACGGGAGATAATTTTGTCAAACCAGCGAAGTTCGGGCCGTTAATGCCTGTTTTACTCTTACTCCCTTTAAGAGCATTAATAGTTTATCTGGAATCCAAGTGACCTATGATCCAATGCAATTCGACACTGACAGAGACAAACGCGGCCTGAAAGTCGATGATGCAACCTAGCTTTGGTTACTGGAACTTATAGTTGTGCTGTATTTTTCGACCCAGTGTAAAAATCAGATCCACCTATCCTTTGCCAGAATTCGTGGAGATGCCATCCCCTCCAGCAACATTTGGCCTTTCATTCCATCGATGATATTTGTGAATTCAGCGTTGGTGATTGAGAGATTCCAACTAGTCTCTTACTGAGTTGAAGTAGTTGGTACGGGTTGTTCTTTTCAGTGGTTACTAAGCCCGCTGGGTGGTTGACTAAATTCTTTAACCCAACGGTCCATTTCCTTGCTCTGTTCAAGTACAAGGTTTTCTGCTGCACTACGAAGAAGCAGTTTTTATTTGTAGTGCCTAATCGCGGTGTTGCAAATGAGACGGAATAGGTCGCCGAAGTCACCAATTATTGAAGCGGTTTTTATTTCAGTAGCTACTGCTATCCAGTATCGAGCCTGAGGCTTGTAATCTTGACTTCGTGTTCTTTGGTTGCCATCTGGAGCGTGGCTTCGGAAATCCGATTTTTGCCGCTTGGGGTTCCGATTTCCTCCAATGCGATTGCCCTAACTATCAACTTGATTTGAGTCCACCGCCCTTTTTCACGAAATTTTGTTTGCATATCCACTGACTATGTTGATCATCCGAACTATGAATGCTGGCAACGTTCGGGATTCCCCGGTTTTCCCATAAATGTGACGTTCCACCCGAAATGGATAGAGGCTCTAGACAGAGCAAACAGATGAACTTTGCAGTGCGCACTTAAGAAGAAATAGTCACAGTCGTCCCCTATTTCAACAGCGGTAAACTCGGCGATAATCCAAGGACAAAATCCAGCCAGATCTCATCAGCATATGATCGGGTTGGTGTACAGTGTGACCGTTAGTATGTTTCCTAGGCTGATGAACGCAAATACTGCAGACAACCATTCTGTCGACATCTGTCAAGCCGGTAGGGCGATCACCATTTCTTAGCGTTGACGTTGGCGGAATATCCCGAGAATATGAAGGTCGAATTCGTCTGGTGTACCTATGTGGCATTCCAATCTTCTGACGCACAGAATAAGTTGAGCCTCGAAACCCGCCTTATTAATAAGTGCAGTTTTCAGCAGAACTCACCTCAGATTTAGTTATAGCGCTCGTTAACTGAGAAATAGGTCATGACCATTTTCAAATCATACGTTGAGTTTTTGGAATATGCCATGTCACATTTGGATGAGATTAGCTTCCAGGAGTTCATTTTACCTTTAGCTGTCTAGTTCACTGCGAATATGATGTTTCATAGGCCGCTGTTTTTTCCCGGGCAGATGTAATAAAGCCAATGTGATGTATCCACTCTAATGACTTTTGTTTTTCTGCTGCCTTAGCTGTATGAGCGGATGTCGAAGATGCAAATAGTATCTAACTGTATCGAAACCGAGTTGGGTTTGTAATGTATCAAAATAAGGATGCACCATGTGAAATGCTTTATGCGAACGTCCGACTAAGCTATAATTGGACAGCAAAAGTTTGCATATAATGTTTCATATCGCACACAGTTATTTCGATACAATTCAAACGATATTCGGATGCGATGGAGTGAATCTTACCACAAATCTGATTAGACAGGGAACAAAGTTTTCCAAGGGGATCCTTCATCTTGGGTGCAATAAATGACCCGCCAGAAACATCATTCCTATGCCTCTGCCTGCAACGCCACCTGACAGATCTGCATGATTTATAAATGCTACTTAAATTGCCTCAGGGACGATTTTGCGAAGACGGAATCTAGGCGATTGTTTGAGTCATTTGCTATTACCGAATAGCCTCGCTAATACCAAACTAATACATATGCATGTATTTAAAACTTGTCAATTACTTTGGGCAAGGAAGCACAACAGACTAGTCCATAGGAAGACGTTCAGCAGTATCTTTCGATCGCTTTCTAGAACATCTCAAAAGTCTAATGCTGAAATCTCAGCAGAAACCAGTCATAGAGGATCACGGCAGAGCTATAGCTGATACAGATGGGTTAGCATTTCAAAGTGCAGAAAGAATCGCCAACATCTCAAAAGACAGTCCCGCCAGTGGAAAGTGTTTTTGAAAAATTACCGTCAGAGTGAGTCAACCAAAGCTGACTCAGAATAATTAACATTATCAAGAACCAGAAGCCGATTAGGTCAAAATTCTCAGCGGTGGAACAGAAGACAGTCACCTCATTAAGAAGTGACACGTCAATTCACATCGCCAAAATGACAAAGCAAAGTGACAATAATTCTAAATAGTTCAAACTATGAATCGAAAGCAGTAAAACATTTCAATGATGAACCGTACGCCAACATCAAACTGAAATGCATCTTGTACTGTATTGTGTAGACTTCTTTGCGTACAATAAATAACGTCGCATTTCAGTCAAAAAATGAGACTAAAACATGAGATAGGGAAAAAATAAATTAATAAAAAGTACATTCATAGCGTCGTAATGAATATAAAAGCACTCATCGAGAAATAATCATGACGCATTGGGACAGGTTGATCAGGAATTCGACTGAAACCCGATCACGCTTTGTCAAAATTCATGTCAAATAGGGCAAATGGAGTTCCTATAGATATTTCCTCTGGAAAGCATGCTGCGAAAAGCGCATCATGTTGAAATATTAGAGCGGCACTTTGAAAGATCATTACGCAGAGGATGCGTGGGATCAGAAAAAAATTTGTTAACAAATTTTTCACATGCTGATAAGTGCCGATCATATAGATTAGGGGCAATTCAGTTAGCGGTACAAGGACACGCGGCTAGTAATTGATAGTCCCCGACGAAGAATTTCAGAGTTTTTTAATTAAACCTGGATATATAACTGGGGAACAGTAAGGAAGGATTGGAAATACATTGGTAAGCAAATTAGGAGATGGTGCCTTGTTTCACCAAGTTGTGTCTAGGCTACCCGATTTTAAATGAAAACCGTCGGAGACTCTTTACACAGGTGGAAATGAGAGAAGTCCACTTCAGATAGTTATCATTAGTAACTGCTAGATATTTTACAGAATCAACTGTGGTCAGTGTTTCTGAGTTAATGGAACACGTTTCGGATGGATAGGCTGACCGAGAGAGAGAGAGAGAGAGAGAGAGAGAGAGCAGATATTCGGAACATTTGGATGCATTAAGACTGAAACCAATTCATGCAGAGAAATCCTAAACAGAAGATCGGTTGTTGGAAGACTTTGAAAATCATCGCTGTTCGAGAGAAAGATAGAGAGGACAACATGATCAGCAAACTTAAACAAATGATAGGGGGAGCTAGTCGATTGGCCGATGATGTAAGTAGAGAAGAGAAATGGCGAAAGAACAGCACCCTGAAGCACTCGTGAGTTGTTGATCAACGGTTTCGAAACTGTACCGTCCATTCATGTGCACTGGTTTCGGTTAGTAAAGTAATCGGTGAGCAATGCTAATAAAGGCCTGGGACAACCAAATGTTTCCAGTTTGTGGAGTAGAAGAGACCGTGGGACCGAATCAAATGCCAACGAATAATCCAGGAAGGCGCGACGCACAGATTTCACCGATGCATTAAAGGACTTACATATGTGGTGAATGAGGGAGGTGACATCGACAAAATTTGATCTGTTATATTTATAAGCGAACTGACGTGGGTTGTCAGGAGGATGCACAGAAGAACAGGCCTTTAGGTATAGCAAGCTCTATCAGTTTGAGACCAGATGTTAATTTGGTTTGGCAAAAACGTTTTGCCATATTTATACAACTGCTAGATTTAGGTATGCGAATAATAGTGACGGGTCTCCAACAGTGAATCAGCCATATCCGGATTCAGCCAGGATTTTTGTATGCAGATGACACACGCGTGAACATGGATCGGTGATTGAAGTGTGAGGAACAGTTCCGACATTTTCGTAAACAGAGAGCGGATGTTGATACTCAACTATGTCGAAATGAACATCTTGGCTGTATTTGCATTTAAGAGCTGTCTGCCAGCCAGCACGAGTACCTCTTTTAGATCGATGAGAAGATTATTGATGTGCAGCAATGCGTGATCCCAGTCCACGTTGAGAAACGATATGGTTTTTGAACAAAAGTAATTCCGAGCAATTGTAGCCTCGAATGGAGAACAAATCTGACAACGAAATAACGAAATAGGATGACACAGAATTGTACCGCAGCCAGTCAAAGTCTCGACTTGGAGTTAAATCAAAACGATATATCAGTCGTTTTGAAAATTCTCATTGAAATACTTCGATGTATTTTATGCTACCTACCTACCACTCAGTTTTAACTAAATGACTTGTTCCTTTCACTTCTGCAGATGTAGGTAAAATTGTATGCGCATAGTCAATAACCACTAGCTCCGTTGGTGGGATAAAATTAATAATTTAGGAAGGTCTTCGGTCTACTTCCGGAAGCTTGCAGTAAACAGGAGCCAACCAATAAGTGATCAACTCTAAAAAGGCCAAAATAATTTAGTCCGCCTATCAGGTATTTACATAATTCACTGAGTGAATTTGTACTCAGCTTTGGCATCTGACTCAGTTTCACTGACTTAAAATCCAATGGATCCTAACTGAACTGGTTTGATTCCGCAACCTATTGGCTAAATTTTTGAATATCCGTCAGATTGACACGTAATTCTTCCTGAACTGCATGACGAAGAACAAAGCACAACGTGGACTTGACATGAAGTAGAATGAATCGGCCATACAGACTAATAATATGAGGAATCTACACCTTATGAAGGGTATTTCCTGTATCCGGCTAAGAAACAGCTCCTGGGCACATCAATGCGGCACCTTTCATTCTGTAGAATGACCACCATCTGAAACATACTTCCAGACGAAAGGGTTTACAAGCTTACTGGCCAAGTGTTTAGTCAATGAAGTTGACGGCTTTACTCATCTGCAATGACGATGTCTTCCTGTGCCTCCTTTCGGAAGGCTGAACGTGAGCGAATTTGTTTTCGCCTTATTTACCACTTGTACGTCACAGAATGACCGTTTATCGCACATCTAGTCGATGATTCACAGAGCACCATTAGGCAGACTGCATCAAACATCCGGCCAAAGGAAATTTACTTGGACAGTTCTAATGTAGAAGATCCACCACTAAGTCTGTCAGTAAATTGGATTGGGTAGATCGAGGTAAAAGATTCATCTAATAAGATGCGCGAAGTCATTAGCTGTATCATCTGAATTCACATGTGTACGTTGCACGCACTTTGGTGCTATATGTACCCTCTTTCAGCTGACCCACGTAATCATATCCAAAACTTTCTCACTATCCTTACTCAAACCCTATTGGATTTTGGATCAGTGACATGCAAGTGACATGCGTCACAGTAGACAACTTTGTCATGTAACGAATTACAGCAGAATTTTCTTATGGTCAGCTAGTGTTTACTAGGTGGTGTTATGGGAAGATTAAGAAGTACGTTGCATATCGATCTTCTCAGGACTAAATGTCGAGTCCAGATTGTGTTAGAAACTAATTTACCGAAACTTTTCCGCTTGCAAAAATCAGGAAAACTCGATCCTACTTGTGTTGCTTACCAATAGGAATAATATAATGTCAATAACCGCGTTGTTGTTGGATGTTATAATTCATCGATTTTTCGACTTCCGTGGGTTTCTCAAGGGCAAATTTTGCAATCCAAAATTGTATTTTTCTGATAATGATACTTACTTTAAGAGAGACTAAACGCATTAGTCGAAACGTTGTTTTTGCTATCTACAACCTTCAGAACTTTGGTTTTACCTTTTGGAATGTCTCTGGGATGTAAATAACTTGCATACACACGGAAAACCTCCGTGAATGCACACAAGTGGAACCACCGTGAATAACCATTCAGTCCCCTATGGGCCGGTGGTCCAAAAATATGCCTCTCATCATTTAGTGATCATCTGGTAACAGATAAGGAATTAAGTCAATCGTGACAACGTTCCTAGTGGACATACCAAGTCATTTTCCTAAAATTCCAGGCAGGTTGTGACCGACGCAACGGCCGGATTTTCCTATTTCACTGGTTGCATACTCTGGCAGATTTGTCAGGGAATCCACATTCAGATGATGTCCTAGGTAGCAGTGAGAATTTCGTCCAACATATTTCTCAATAAAATCTGATTTGAATAGTCAAGAGCTTGAATGGATGATAAGTCCATTTAAGAATCACATGGTGATTCGTCGGAGGATTTCCGTTGGTCAGACAAAGCTAACTTATCATTTGGTTTTAGCAACATAAGATCATTAGATATGTCTACGGAGAGACCTGGGCCATTCACAACTTATGGTAACAGCCGTAGGCGCATAATTGAGCCTGTGTCGGTAGCTGCCAGTCTCCAACAGCACTGCCTCATGAATAGCGACTTCGAACAAGAATGAGAATGAGAAATACTGTTTAGTTACTGATCGGTCACCTGTTAAAGTTGCATTCATAATAGACATTAAAGTGTGTTTCTGAAAAGAATCACGAAAACTGTTTATTTGAACAGCTGAATCATCATCTTAGTATTCAAGTATGATCTTGGAAAGCATGGTTGAAAATGTCTCCGAAAACAATTAAAGTGATATGAAGAAAATAACAACGAGGAACGAAGATGTTTCAAAACATGCTTTGGGAACCATGTGATGAGAAGGTCAGATCGATTTTGTTTCCAAGCTCGACATTTTTACTCGTCAATTTCCAATGGAAATTCTAACTGCGATACAGCTTGTCACCGTTGAATCCAACTACCAAAGAGTTTTCTAGGATGATAGTGTGCCTATGCATCATATATTTGTCGTGCACAAATTTCACGCTGGTTTTGGTGAGAGGATGCCTCTTTGAATAGTTTCACTGTTAAACCCAGCCACATCGCTCTGAGACGGCACGAGTGTATTGCAATGAGTGACGGTCTGAGAAGAACATACTTCATTCACAACAAAACATTTTGATTTCACTGGGGCATCACTCATGTGCAGTATCGCACGGACCGATGAAGTCAGGTGAGTTTTAGGTCACTTAAAGCACTGCATCATCTTATTATTTCATCTCGTTTGGTTGTGTCTTGCACCTGAATAAAGTACCAATCTTAATTATGCACGCGCACATAGTCAGGTCGAACGAAATACTGATCGGGAAATTTTGCTGCAGGACCTACTTTAGATTTCAGTCCGAAAAATATTCACTCCACATTTTGCCAACAGAACGCAATTATTTCGAAGATGTTGCCATGTTATTGACCTATATGAGGGACGCATTGTACGTGTTTGTTCATTCGACCACTGTGCATGTAATGTGCGCAAAACCGGCAGATTTTTTTTCAAAAAGCAGTGTATAGTCAATCACATCTCACTTTTCTACTCGTGATGTATGCAGGAATGTAACGAAAAATCCAATTCCTCTCATACTTCCGAACTAGCACATTTTCATCGCACACAAACGCTACACAAACGGAAAGAGATGAATGACGTCACGAGTTCCAATCTCCATTGTCATAACAACTTACATAGGATTTACCTAACTTCTGATTTTGGACACAACATAGTTCGTGTTCGTTGAAAAATTTTGCATATTGTTTCACGTTCGAAATTCACGAGTCTTTCGGAATGCCAAAAACTGAACTAGTTATCGGTACGAATGGCCAAGGATACTATAAATCGTGGGGAAATCCTTTAGATGAATACAATTCTCGGTCATACCGACTTTTCGACTCAGTATCGCACTAACCAAACGCGCGAACATAGAATGTGTGCGCGCTCTAAATCGTTTCGTTTACTTACCTCGGGTACAAATGGCAAGGTCGATAGATTTGTGAATGTTTCTACAGGTAAGGTGACATCGGATGCAATGTGTCAGGTAAGCTCTGAAAACATGGGCCTTTACTTGTTCGTGCATGTATATTTATATACTTGTGTACATGTGTGCGCATGTATGTGCGTGAGGGCAAAATAACCGCGAATCAACTGATCGTCCCTGGCAAAACAGTCGTTAAAGTCCGCATACTTGGTTCAATATTGACGAAGCTTGAACAGGAGCTGCTCGGGTTGCTTTTAGAACCAGTCAACCAATTTACACTGAGACCGGCAGTTTTGCCATACCGGCAAGGAACAGATAATCGTTAGGAGCATCTCGTCAACATCGAATCAGATCAAGTACTCTAAACAATTATCATGTTATTTTTAATTCGATTGTGAATCGATACATTTCATCATGAAGTAGAAACCGCGACTTATCAAAAGGGTTGCATTAAAGTACTAGTGACAAAAAAATAAACCACCTTCGAAATGCGTCCTACATGAGGCTGTTTCAATAATATCTAGGTGATTTAAAGCGGTACAAATGCTCTAACTTCTTTGAAATTCGGATCTACATTTACGGCCATTTTTGTAGCACCGAGAGTCTAGCATCTTAGCGAGAGTGCCCTCATATTCAATGTGATTAAGCTGGCTCACCGGGACTGACGCATCAGGCGTGGCGAGTTGGTTTTACTAGGTGAACGCACGCGTGTGGCTTTCACAAGAACCGCGGCAAGAGAAAAACTCAATCCGCTGAATTGGTTGATGATATTTCTAAGCAGCCAGTTACCTCACATCCAAGATTGTACATAAAGCGCATTCAAATCGGCCCAGTTATTTTCATTGTCTCTTTTACTCAGTTACTTACTAAGTGAAATCACTCATTCAGCAAACTTAGTGAATCAACAAGCGAATTCACCTAATCATGCAGTCAGTTGCTCAAACGATAGCCAATTCAATTTGTATCAGTCCACTCTTAAGCATCTAACAAAGTAAATAAATGTAAACGCACCCATCTAACTATTCACCGGTTTATATATATATATATATATATATATATATGTATATGTATATCCAATTATCCACAAGGTTCTATGTGTTTACCTATTTATTTATTTTCTACTTATGTACCTATCTACCTAAATTGGTACGTTTTGTAAGATAATTGCTCAACTTTCGATGCTCTGCAATGCGCAATCACCGCGAAGCTGATGGGTGAAAGCATGTTTGCCTACATTGTTCTGAAACACTGGACCAAAATCTTACGCTTTTCAGTATTCGGACAGAATTATATTGATAGTGCAAGAATAAAAAGAATTATTTGCTGCAGCCAAGCAAAATAGTGAAGACATGTGCCAAAATATTTTCAGTGGTTACAATACTCATCCACTCATGCTTTTTGTCTAAATTCTCATCTCAGATGCATATACACTAAGATGCTCCTTCCTATAAAGTGACGTAAAAATTTACCAAATTGATATGCTGATAAGTTGGGAGTACTGGTCCATCAAGGTCAGTTGTAAGACAGAGGATCAGGTGATCCGACGGCCCACGAATTCATTGTCAGAAGCTTAGTATGGAAGTTTGGACAGAGTACTAGGAAGAAATTTAGTTGGCCCACTGCCACACTGGCCCTTTCACTGATGCCCGGGGGGGACCACCTTAGGTTAATACCAATCATCTATCCAAAATGAAGATCATCGTGGTGATAAGTTTTCCAAAATTTCATTAGACTGAGGAAGTAGATGGATTATCACTGTCATTCATAAAGGAAACTTGCGAAGTGTTAACACCCGGTCTAACAAAACACCCGGGATCAACCTGAGGAGTGGATCAGATTTTTGAAGATTGGTCGAATTGATGGTTGCACTGATTTACAATAAAGTGGATAAGTCTTCGCGGGAGTGTCACAGAGGAATTAGTTTGGTAAAAATTGCATTCAGACTGCCAACAGGCATTATTTTTCGCTGCTTATTTGGTGTCCACAGATGCATGGGCGATGACCAAACGGCTTTCTATTTCGATCTAGGTTGTGTTTACCAAATTTTTACCTGGCGGGAAATCTTAGGACATGAACACAGTATTCGTAGACCACCGGTCTCTGCTTTCCTCATCTTTCGTCTTTTTTACTACCCTTAATAATGAAACAACAACTGTATATTATTTTCAGGAAGGGGGCCGTGGCCATCAGAGGGTTGCCAAGTGTGGGAGTTGACCGGCCAAAGGAGGATTCGAACCCGCGACATCCTCAAAGGAAAGCCACGACCTTGACCTCTGAAGTCGGCGTTCGACTCAGTCGATCGTACAGTTCTGTGGCGCTGCTTCTCATTAGAGAATATTCCGGAAAAATTCAACTCATTTCTCCAGTCTCTGAGCTGTAATAACCGAAGTCGAGTTCGCGCTTTTAACAATTTCACACCTTAGTTCACCGTGCAGGTCTTCATCCCAAATTTGCTGCTGAAATGGTAACGTAAATCCCCATATCCTTGCGTGAAAAAAGCTAAACTGATATTTGCTCATACAGGAAACTATTTGACTTGGAATATGCAAGAGAAGTGGTTCCCTTATGTGAGGACCTAAAAAAGTTGTTTTTTCTCGACTATCTGATTGGTAGTATTTGTTCGGTATGAGTTATGAACCTGTGGAATGTGAAATGTTTTCATTGGATGGGGTCTAGGCCAAGCCTTGTTCTTGACTGGAAATAATTGAGTGAAGTAGATAGACTTAGTTACTTGGGTATTTGCATCCAGCCTGATGGTCGTACATCGGATGAAATGAGTTCATTAGCGTTCACCAACTTGAGACATGTGCTACAGGCGTGTTATCATCTTACCCATCAAAGGTCGAGTACACACAACAGCGGTGGAGTCGGTTCTACAGCAGGGTCCAGAAAATGGTCCGTTGGGCAATGATTTTCGATATTTGAGCACCTTTGTCTTCATAGTGTAGGGAGAATATGGTGGAATAATTTTGTGAGTAATTCGTTGATTAGACGCAAGATGCTGGTTCGCAGAGTTTTGCCTTTAGATCAGAAGCTAAATCAGAGTAGGATATATTGGTTGGAATAGGTTTTTCGCGCATGTCCACAAAACGACTACCTCGATGCACCTTTAGTTTCCGATTCAGGTAGCGGTTGGCGGAGGTATTGAGGTGGTCAGTCTAACACATGCCAAAAATACAAACCAACTTTAACCGGTGAACAGTCCCGTATAGGCGTAGTAAGATTTTCTGGTTGCGGTCTACCCGACAGTCGGAGACAATGGATGATCTATCACAATTCCTTAGTCAGTGGCACTTTTGCTTTCAACATCTCTTTTCTAAACATTCCTTCGGATCGCTACGTTGCAGTTGCTCTTTCAACTAATCACATTCGCTTTTTCTCCAATCAGTAGAAGATAACAATTAAAACACAGTGTGCTGGAAATTTTACAAAAACTAAAACTGAATTTCAAGCAATCGAAACACTTTTACTTCTTATCAGCCCGTGTATTTTATGATCATTTTTATTTCTGTTTCATTCTTGCTTCGTCCTACGTGGACGTGACTAAAACCAGAGCACATTCACTGAAGTTTATTGCTTGTACAAACTGAACTAAGCAGAACAAAGCAACACTGCCTGTTTGTCCTACTAATAGCTTTGGGGCATTAAGTCATCCAAAGCATAAGAAATAAAAGAAATGCGTTCACACGTTTTGTCACGTGGTCGTCATGTGACAGTTTTAAAATTCTAAGCTTACTGAGGTGCAGGTCTGTCGTCTTCTAGACCGTTTAACAATGGTAGACGAGTGTATTGTTTGGTTCATCGGAAAACGTTCTTTTTTGTTCTTGATTTCATACTCATTAGAATCAATGCCGTTTAAAACAAATCCCATAAGATTGTCGTATGCACTAAAATAAGACAGATTTTGTCACTTTGTTTTTCCGTCTTTGGAGAAAAACGGCTTCGACTAATTAAGTTGTTGTTTTCGATTAGGATAAACTAATCCACCTCCAGTTGGTCATACATCGATTCTTTTAGTAAACGTGAGAATGTTTTTTAGGACTGGAAAACACTGATCACCCTATACCCCTGGGTGTTCAGAAACTTAGGGATATTTTTCAAGAGTAATTCGATTGATTGATAGCACACGCGTGGCACGTTGTTTTGGCTTTTGACAATTTGCATGGATCCAGTACGTAAAAAATTTCTTTCTGACGCAGCATGTAGATTTAAGTTAGGACAAAGATAAAATAAGTTAACATGAATCATATGTAACACATTGTACTAACATTACTAGTAGCAATGGGGATAACACAATAAAGCCATGAGTTATAATATCATAGTAAACGCGAAGCTCTCTTTATTTCCTTGCATTTTACAAAATAGTCGATGCTAAAGTCACCATACTGATATCAAATTTCTAAACTTCTGGGCTATGGAATTCTTTTCGGTTATTTGCAAAATTTCTACCCCACAAGTCACAAGAATTTCTATGAAACATTTTACTAAATTCATTTGTATTCATTTTGAGACCATCAAGGGTCATAAAATGCTTACCAGATAAATTTTTTATCAATACCCCAAACAGCCATGATTGTGAAGTGCAAACTCCAAAGAAAAGATTGGATGGGATACCCACAATCGTCACAAGACATTAATGGTAACTGAGGAAATGTGAACTGTTTGGATCCTTATATTTTCTGGCTGGAGTAGTGGGCAACTGTACTTCGTCCCACGGGGTTTCTCAATCATTATTTTTTCCACCTAAGAGGAACAAATTTCTCTAGTATCTACAAGTATTTAGTTAAGACTTGTCATGAAAATCGCTGAAGACTTGGATTATAAACTTTGGGATAAATGCATTGATTGGAGAAAATTTGATTCATTAGTGAAGTTGCATAGGTCGCATCTTAGTATCCGCATTTTCATAGACTAATATTTTGGTATTCATACCGGTAATGTGGGCAGGAAAAATCTCGTTTCTTCGGTCGAGCCTTGGAACAGCCGATAATCCTCGATGCAGTTTTTCATCATTTCCGGCTGCGATAAAATTGAAATTGATTGATCCAGCTTTTGCGATTGCTAGAGTGAGCTTTCTCCTAATGTCACATGAAGTCCATTCCGCCTTAATTTTACAACACGGAGTAAAAAATCTGTACAGATGATCCCGTAAACTGTCAGCAATTTGTGGGGTTCTTTCGTAAACGTTAACAATCTCAAACTAAGCAAGGAAGATGTTCAAGTGCACCGAAATTGCCCTCTCTTGACGTCGACTTTTGGATGCCAGTTTCTTAATTGGATTTTCCATTCTATATCTATAGGAAGGTTATTTGCAGAACCACTCAACTATCTGCCCATTACTTAAACAACCGGCGCCAATTAACGTCAATTTTCAGGTATTATTGCTCGGCTGCCTATTATAGTTCCTGATAGTGACGCGACAGATCAGTTAAAAATAACTCTTTCCCAAACCCCACGATTGTAGATGAACGTGGATTAATTCAAGAACACGGAATCAAATAATTTCACCTCACTGCAGACTCATCTATGGTTTGGGGAGTTTTTATACACATGTGACAGAATGACTTTTAACCAAGAGAAAAAGCTGGGCAGCATTTTGCGCTCATAACCGAGGTCATGCTTGGCGGACCGATGAAAAAATTTTGATAAAACCATGTCCATTTGAGGACTGGAATAACTTTTGTTGACTAAAAGCTGCTATCAATAAAGTTATTATAGTGACAACAAATGCGGCCTTCAGCGGACTTGGGTTTCTAATTTCAGAATTTCTATTAGTGTTCAGCTTGAGCGACTTCTTCACGTTCCTTGGGATTCGCATGACGTGAATATTTTAAATTCATTTGATGAAAAGCATAGGAAGGTCGGGAAATTGTTTGCGCTTATTCCTGAAATAGTGATGGCTTGCCAAGTATGAAATGTTAGGGAAAACTCCCTCTGCATAGTAGTACAACAGTTGCAGACTTCCGCACCGTACCATCCCGCTTGAGGTCATACTTGGTCACCTGCTCGAGTTATTGGATCCAGTTGTGATCGGGCGTAATAAGGTGGGAACGCGAATCACCAGCACGCATTTGAATAACCCGCACTCCAGACTATACGAATGAGGACACTGGGAGAATCGCACCAACTGGAAATCACGTCGAGTTCGAGTGCATGCGTTCACCTATTAAATAGACAGGAAAGTCATTGGTGGACTACCTTTGGGCTAGTGACTGTGTTGGTGTTCGCTTTTCACAATCGAATTTCCCAATATTCGGATTGGTTGGTAGCAAACAACAAAAACAATGTATATGTACCCGACTGTATCACGTGATTTGCACGTGGACTCATCACGTCCTGTTTTGGGTTGCCTCATGTGCATTCTTTTTTTGTACAAACGACAATTTTCGGATGCACTAAACGGTTGGTTCCGAACACTTTTATGCCCTACAGGTTGTTGCGCCGTTGTGTCGTGTTTCATTGTTGGGCTTTTGCACTAGAAGTCTTGCAATTCAGTTTCCCATTACCCGTGAGGCATTAATGGACACAATCAAATTAGGTAATAATTAGTGCAATTTGAATACGAGATTAGCATAGCTCGGAAGTGGCCATGTCTTTGTTCACCAACAAACGGCACACGAGAGTTGTGCAGCGGTTAATTCTCAAAGGCATAATAGGAAATAATTAACTATTTCTGGAGTAGGCATGACAGTTGAAGATCACTACTTAGATAGTAGAAGGGGGCTTCGAGGATTTCCGATGCAGGATTCTCACAGGCCCTTTTCCGTAGGACAGGTGTGCAGATGGCCAAGTCAGCCAAAGTGATGAGAGAATTACGAATGAGTAAAACGACACCTCCACGTAGCAATTTACGGGATCACAGTGGGGGAAGTGCCAAGGTCAACTGTTATAAAAGGTAGTTCATTCGCCAGTTTAGAGCAGATTAGTGGGCAGTCATAAACTGTGTAATGTGAACGATCAGTAGGGATGGATTACTGAACTGCGATGTTCGAAACCGAAATGCGCATATTCGTTCTAGTGCGAAATCGATTAAGGTTAATCAGTTTGAGTTAGCAGAGGAGAGGAAGTGTGGCGAAGTATACAGACGGTAGGAACTAATATCAGGTGCAGGGTTAGAAAGTTAACTTGCCGAGTCTGTGTTGTACGGTTTGAACCGCCGCGGGGTAACATTCAGACAGACATGCACACCGTTCATTCATTCATTATCATCGTCGTTTTGTTTCCTTTATAAATGAAACAAAAAAGTCCATCATTTTCAGGAGAGGGGAAGTTGACTGGCGTTGGGACTATTCGAACTAGCGACCTTTGGGTTCAAATGATATGTTGTTGGCCGGTTGACCACTAGCAGTGTAGGCTGCTACTTAAGGAGGCAATGGATGCATGTGAAAAACGAAAAACCAACGAACGTCATTAAAGGAAGCCTGAAAGCGGAGAAGTATTTACGAAACAACTGCCAGATTGGAAAATGAGGCCAGTAAACGGAAAAAACTTAAAAATAATGCCTTCCAGTCCACGCTGAACGGGCTTGGCTGAAAACGTTTAGAAATAGTTGTGCCGAAAAGAAATTACCATTGGCGAAAGGTGGTTAGGCTTATGTCGGTGCAAGCGGCATAGCACATGTCTACATCATCGGTATTTGCATTGACGGAACAATCGGGAGGTCATTCACGTAAATGAGGAAAAGAAAAGATGAAAGAACAGCAAACTGAAGGGTTATTAGTGAAAACTTTAGACATTTCATCTTCCAAACTCTTGTCTTGTACACATCTCATAAAATAACCCATGTTAACATGCGAGTTTGGTTTTTATTGTGTAACTAACCCATTCCAGATGCTCCAGTCACAACGGCGGGGCAGGGATTTCGGACATATGGACAGCCTAACATCCATATGAAACAATCATTCCAAAGATCACCGAGCTAGCTGGCCTCAAGACCATCGGGGCGCATGACATGAAAGGCGGCTAACCTTTCGCCTGTCACACAGTTCAATGCGCACGTACACACACACACACACACACACACACACGGAATCTAACATCCATTGCTATATGAACTTTCCCTCGAAATTATCTGATCGCAAAACTTGTCTTGAGAAATACTGCCCAAAGTAGTCGAAAAGTTGGCCAACTACGACATCTACTGAAAATGCTGTTATTAAAGTCGTGATATTCTCACTAAATTAACACATGGTGCATCAATTTTTCGATACACTCTTTATGTCGTTCGGCCCTGATATTTACAAGTATGATTGGTATCAGGAACAGCGAAATCTTTGGATTAGAAATGATCTGGGGACTGACTAATCGAGAAATCTCTATGGAACACGTTCGGTAAACTACTCCGAATGTGCAGTCTATCAGAGTCTGAAGTCGCAAATTAACTAGGTCCTTTTAGCCAATAGGATAGGCAACACTCAAGCCAAATTCTAGGTATGGGAAATGTTGTGCACATAGTAGTACCAAAATAGTACCGATAAAGGAATACACAAAAAAGTTAACCGAAGCAGGCGCACCCAGCGGTAAACGTAGATCGAAAAAAGAATTTCTCCAGTGTGCCGGAACTAGCGGAAATATACAGATATCGCGTCCGGAAAAACAAACAACTAAACAAATGTCATGAAATTCAAATCAGGCGTCACTCAAACGTAGTTAAAATGATGACATAAAGGTGGAGCACCGGTCTACCTAATGACAGAGCAAGTGCCGGTGTGGTTACATATACATGGGAATCACAATTTCACCCAAACGACTTCAACAACAGAACAGAAAAATACGAACGCATTGATGGTACAGTATATTTTTGCGAATAACTGTAAGTCCTATAACATCTTGAACAAAACTTTGAAAGTATTAAACGTTTCTGTTTGCTGTGTTGTCTTTTCGCAGACGTAAAACTGACGTTTTTTACTTCACATTGGTTCAGCATATCAATTGACCTTTTCGGGCCACAATCTTCGCACACTTTGACACTTTTACTAATTTTACTGGCATGCTGCGTTGGTAAAATTCCGCCCATGTGCACGAAAACCAGGTAAAAGCAGAAAAACGTCTTCTCGATTACGGGCCAATTGCTTGCTTTCAGTGGCTTCAAAACGATGCGAAGAGCCAAATGATATATACAGAACAGAAGGTTCACTTCCGGATGATATATCTGAAGGGTCACCAGTTCTATTTCGGTTCACAATCACATCTTTTGGATGCGTAGAGAGTAAGTAGACTTTCCATTGTACATAAATGGGAGTTCGGACAAAAAATGGCACAGCTTGATTGATAACTGATTGCACCTGAGCTTATTCTCGTCTTTTTCAGCGACTTCTGACCGACTAAATGTCCATAACCCCAAGGATCTGGCGTATACGAGCTGCACATGGTCGCGCCCGGATTGTCGGACCTTCGTAGATTGTCATGTTCATCGAAACGTTTCCCCATCTCCTCGTCCGGTTGATTTGAGCTGCATATATTTTGGATTATGGGCTGCCTCCGAGAACAAGTCGAAATCAGCAATAACGACCGCATCGTGTTTGTCACTACCACTACTATTATTGTACTTCTTCGTTCTCGCTACAGGACACTGATAAATCTCTTTGAGGGGACCCTATCCAACCACAGCGTTTCTAAAGTAAAAGTTGCAGATGGTGGAACGATATTCACCCGAAGAATAAATACATAAAAATTCTAAGTTATATTTTGACCATTACTGATTCTTACCAACACGTTGGTGTAGGACTGTTTGGTAAATCCGTTTTCCTCCACAAGGAATAATTCACCCGGCCAAAGCTAAAATTACGGAAGCAGTGTAAAATTGTTTTTCGTAGCTTGTTGAGAGCAATCAGCTGTGCATATTCTTACCGATAAGTTAAACTTTAAGAATGATTTCCTGTTGTGTTCTGACTCCTGACACTATCGCCGATTTATTAATCAATCCTTACAGACTACTTGGGAGGAGAGCGATTATCGTAACAAGGCTTCCTGGACAGAAGTCATCTACCATAGCAGCAGACTGTTGTGCGTAACGGCCAGTGGTGACGGAGCATCAGTGATGAATATGTTACTTAGATTGGTGTTGAAACTCAAAAGAAACTTAATAATTAACTCGCATAACCCAGCAGTTGTTATGTTAGGCTTGCATTCATTCGTGTTTGCATCTCGGTTGCAACGTGACGTGTATACATTGTCAAGGTCAAACTGATCAGCCTTACCGTGCTTCATTAGTTTCCTATTGGTGAGATAATTTCATGACTGAGATATCTGAAATAGCAGGGCGGTCTGTGATCACTTGCAATAACGCTCTTACTTAAATTAGCATCCCGCAATGGAATGGTTCCAACGTCGAATTAACCAACGGAAGTCAGCAGGAAACCACACCAAATGCCAGTCACCTTTAATTTTAGTTTATTAACATATTAACTAACTAGACAGTGTCACGATTAACGGAATGTTTTTGGGCCAATGGAAACTGCTAAATGTTCGATCTTATTCTTCGGTCGCGGCGACTCTGATTTGACTTTTGTATTGAAGCTTAATCGGTTTGTGTCACGTGGTCTCCGCGGCCCGCGCGCACATGCTCATCAGAAATATACGTCGACGGAATGTGATGAGTAATTTCGCGCGCAAACATTTTGAACTCTATTCATAATTTTTCTGTTTCAGATGCTTACATCACCTAACACAGAAAGAAACTGTTTGTCGTCCCTCCTCAATTGCAAGCTGATCCAGTGCGGATTAAATAGGCAGAACTTCTGCAACCACGGTTCGGTTGCTAGAAAGCGAAGATCAGCAAAAGCGTAGTAGTCTATCGATTGCTTCATTATATTTCCACCAGAAACTTTTAATTACATGCGCACTTACTGAATGATGTCACCTTGACTGCCGGTAAAAGTTGTCCATGTAAACGCCAAAGTAGGCCAGCAAAACTCAAAGTACCTTTTAAGTAATTCCACTTGATTGTCACAAAGAACTTATCGGTCCAGTCTTTATTCACAAATCAACTGGAAACGCGAATTGATGTCAACCGAAGATAGACATCACATGTACGGTTAATAACCGTACATTCACTAAGAACTGTTTAAAATTTCGTTTTCTCTTTCTCTTTCCACGAGAAAGAATTATCTAAAGATCCGGGTAAACTGCCACCTAGAGTGGAGTTTGTTATGTTAAACTAGTAGCGTAAGTCCCTGATGTCAAATAGGTTCAAGTAGTAGCATGAACATCCCTACTTCTAATTCAGCTCTCGAGCGGTTTACCCTCTTTTGGTTCGAGAAGTTTTCGTTCACGACTTTATCCGAAACTGATCGATAGCTTTTGCGAAACACTTTTTGGAACAATGTCATACCAGTTAGTGTCAAAGCATTGTCCGTCGGTTCACCATTAAAAAGCACGGATGAACAGCATCAATAGAATAGCATGTTCGCCTTATTTAATTCCAGGCTCTATGCAGTCCATTTTTGACAAAATCAGTCCAGGAAAAAATTTCTCATTTAAATTCGAACTCGTGTTTTTCCCACATTGGCTCATATAAAACGTCTGCTGCATAAACTAGATCTGTATCCCTCGGAATCCTTTTCATTCCTAATCCACGTAACGTTCCGTACAAGTAGTCCCAATCTAGACATTTGTTTATGCATATAAATTGATTAACTACTGAAATGTCAATATACTTTTGTCATGTTCGCAGTGTTGACACTTTCAGATGAACGAAATGAGCTCATTTATTTACGGAAAGTACAACGACATCGTCCGATTCAGTAGTCGAATAACAAGTAGTACAGTTGGTAGTGGCTACATAGTAGGCAATATTCATAGACAAATGACCCGTTAGGTTGATGCTGTTGAGGGATTAAAATTAAACCAAGCTAGTCAGGTGGCACAGGGATACAATAACGTTGTGCAATACATAATTTCATAGCCAGAAAGAACCAGAACGTGACTAAGAAGCCCTGGACTAGCGCAGTTTCAGACAGATCAATAAAATCAAGAGAGGGTCTCAAATAAGATGCTAAGGTTGACATGTTGTCCTGTTTCACAGACTTTCACTATCGATTGGCCATACAGTGATCTTGTCACCCGTGGACTAAATCTTTTTGAAGTGTTTGTTTCGTGCAAATGGTGGCAGCGCACGCAATTTCCTCGGCGCGCGCCACACATCGGTCTGCGAAATTTGACCGAGGCCGAATAAAATCGATTGGTCCGAAATCAGCCATATTATCGTCTTTATATACGACGATTAATAGGGGAGTTTCACTCATATACCTGCAATCCGTTGGATACTTGAAGCTGGTTCAATGTAATCACCACTATCGAAAGATTTTCTTCCTCAGAATTTTTTTCCCCGGTAGCATCGACCGTATTAAAACTCAATATGTGAATTTCGCCAACAGATTAGTTTGTTCGTCACTATTGTTGTAAGATAGTAGTCTTATTCGGCACGGACAAATGAAATCCGGCAAACGTGAATTCGAAATTGAAACAAGCTTATCCGTGTTGTTAACTGTGCAAGTTAAATTCAAAGGGTTACTTTCATCTCTCAAACTCATGTTTCAGTTTCAGTCACTTAAAAGTTGAAAAAACATGATCCGAACAGGAAGTAACTCAATCAGACCGGATTTACTACGTTTTTTTCTTGAAAAGCATTATACGATATTTTAGAAAAGACAGTGTCTAGATTCAGTTTGTCTTGCGGGAAATTAACCGGGAATGATAGAACACCAACCTATGAAATTTACTTCTAAAGATTACTGGGCTAACTCTTTGTTCAAGGCCGGTGATTGTAAGACGACAGCATTTTCCTTAATTCTCGCAAATGAACAGCGTTTGAGTTGTTTTGCTATAGTGGCCTCATCGATTTTCCAACTACGGAATAGCATGTTTATACACTCAGCCCAAACTCAACCTCAGGAAACCAGGTAAGGTCTGTTTCATCAACATTTACCGGAGGCAGATAGTGCATGCTTAAAAAGCTCTCATCTAACCCTGGAAATTCAGCTTTTCATTGTGGATTTTGCAAGTTCTCAGATCTTTATCGGAACGGAGTGTAGAGACGGAAGGGGCTTGTTATATCAGGTAGCATTAGTCCTCGATTAATTTCCGATATCCAGCCCCGAAAGACCAGCTAGTTTAATTTTTGGCCCATAGTGTTATTTATCCCCGGTTCTCGTCCCACACGGGTCAAGGTCGATATCCACGGTAGCTGGTCATACATTCTAGGCTTCATTTTTTCCGGTGATGATGAAACCGTTAGTGTTAAATGGGTACTCGTTTCACGAGGGTAGATGTTGTTGCCGTTACTTTTTGCGTTATGACGATGGCAGTAGACGGCTTGCGTGTGGGATGCTCATGATGAACCAAAAACCAAAAAGGCATCCTTGAGACATGTCGATAGCCGAAAGAAAGTGATTAAACATAGATTTGACTTCTCATTCTATGCAACTTCTGGCTTCTCGTACCATCTCAAAATAAAAGCACAAAAGACAATTCATTAATACCGGGATCAATACCACAACAATACTGAGAAACATTCTTATGCGAAAAAAGCCACCATGCACTTGTTTTCAAATATCGTCAGAATGAAATGGATCTAGACTTCCTGAACTGGTTGCAGCTTATTTTGCTACCTATTTTCTATTGGTTTGTTTCCTTCTATCCTCCTCCTAATGATTTGTACAAAATCTGTATGACAATCTATTCAGATCAAAGCCGATGATCATGAACTGTCTCCTTGCAAAGTTGACCTGAAGTTTTGAGATATCATTGCTGGACTTAGTTTTGCTGTACCTATGGATAGATGCATCTTCATACATATGACTACATTTGAAGTATCATTGGAATCGTACTGAGAGGGAAAAAGTAGTTCAGAAGAAAAGAAGAAAAACGTGATGTGAAGTTTACCGCGCGTGCCAAGTCATCCGGACTCCTTCTTCGTGCTACTGACTGTCCCTCGCAATTTATAGCTACCTTATGACTGTTGTGCTGCCCGATTTCTGAAAACAAACTACCTGGAATCTCTGATCAGATGACTTGGTCTGCAAGGCAGCACCACAAGAATTAGCCTTTCATGACCGTTGGGAACCGGAGATCACAATTCTAATTCAGTCTTTTCCTTGTTTCAAGTCTGATAAGATTTCTGCAGGTTTGTCGACCAAAAAGTTCAACTAGTTGAAACGTATACTCGATTGTTTGAGACTAAGCTGCTAGTGTGACTGCAATGCCAAACTGATTCGAAAACAATCTCTGTCTTTTTGGATTGACACGATTCTAGCTAAACACACGAGCTAAAAGTGAGAAAGAGGACACGATGACATAGCGTATGTCATCAGAAAAGGCTAACAATTGGCCCCTCTTCGTTTTTTTCTTTGGTCCTTTCAATGACCCATGAACAACAGTCATGGCGTTCCTCAAAAACCACAGACCTGTTAGGAAGTGAGATGAGGGTGAGATGACCTTATATAACCTCTTCGATAAGGCAATTATGGTTTCGTTACCGTAATGCAGCACACCTCTGCTGGAATGGGACGCCTCCTAAGAAGATGAGACTATGGTCCTATTTGTAACAGGCCGCACTCTGCAACTCATTGTCAGTACTATCCGGTGGCTTTTTTCATTGCTTCCTAGATACTCATCGTTTACACGCGTCAATTTTTTCATGGTCAACTATCAATATGTTAAACATTCGCCAATCCTCACCCCGGGGACTAACCGAATAGCATACTACTTTCTCCCTGGATCCAGTTCAGCCCCTGGAAATTTTACCGGTTTTCGGGTCATCTAATTAGAATAATTCACTGGACCAGAGCACGAATTAGAACACACTATAGAGTGACCATAGTTTAACCGTCCTAATTCTCACGTATTTCGGCAAAATGTAATAAACAATGAAGCTGAAATAATTATGTTCCCCTTCACACTGACAGACTACCACTTTTTGGAATGTTGCACACAAACTTCCAGAATCTTTGGGGCTTATCGATCAGCTCAGTTGACATAAAAGTCTGCAAAAACCAAACAAATCACGTGATAGTTAGAATGTTTGTAAACAGCTGGATCAACGTGTTCAGGTCAGCGATTGTCGATGCTGAAAAAGGCAGATGAAACACCTTAAATGAAAAACACAAAATTGGTTTGCAATATTTATTAGTAAATGAAGTCACACGCACATTTTTATAAATTCTGTACATAAAATATATTTGTTCACAATGAATTAATCTATATCCACCACCAAGCAAAATGTGCCGGTCTTCAGCGATTATCCCTATTCGAATGATTATTCTTTTTCCATGAATCCTATCTAAGTGCCAGATAATTTGGTGTCCCAATCCAAAGTTCGTTGCAAAACTTTACTCCACCATCTTTCGCTGGAGTAGAGAAAAAACGGCTTTATGATCAGTTGCCGCAGTCATTGAGCCTTAAGTACCAAGATGCACGGCAATTAATTCATATGATTGCAATCCGACACTTTCAAGTGAATGACATGGATGTCTGCCGTACTGGAGTTGAACAAACTATAGCAATATCCCAGTCATTTCACATATCCATTTATCAGTTGCATAGAATCAAAACTTGGTATGTGTGACATGAGAACAAGACCATATCACAGACAACATGCAGTTCTGATAATACCTCCTTTGAAATTTTTGGCATTTCTGGTTTGTAGGTAATGCAGATCTGTAAGAGATTTGCTAGGGTAACAGAATTCTCGACTACATTAGAGAACTGATCGGGAACTGTATTTAAATCTTAAATCACAACTACTTTAGTTCGTCACACTGACTGTATATCTCCATGACCTAACGAGCTACGGAGAACGGCTCATCGCAATCCGGGAAATCATTCATGCCTGGAAGGTCAACAAGCACAGGCCCGAAAAAATAATCCCGTTATCCCACAGCTTGGGGTTCAGTTGATCTGGCAAATAGATCGTGAAAAATCAGTGGATGGATAGCTGACTCAGAAATTGAACCTCCATCCAGCCTATCTTCTCTCTCCTCCGGACAGGATCTTGCCCAAACCCAAGGCTATCATTCAGGCCTCAACCTCGTCCCCTCGTTTAAGGCCTGGGGCCCCTACACGTACGCGCCCCCAAACCGTCAAAGAAGTATAGTGAATTTCATACTGCGTCGATCGTTCCACAGAATCACCAGGACACCTCGACCTCATGCCTTCAAGCAGTTTGGGTAACGGTAGGTAGGTTTGTGCTCCGAGATTCCGAACTGAGTTAACGCCTCACTGCCTTGAGCGTGATACTTTTGAATCAGAGGCTCTGATCGTGTTTTCCAAAGATAACTCCCTTTTTCGTTTTGCGTGACCATAATGTACCAGTCGCCCAAATACATCCAGCCCCCTCTACTATATGGAATCTTACTAATTTCGTTCTTTCGACATATGGACCATGCAAGAGGCCGCAAAAATTTGACACTCCATAGATTTGTCTTTTAATAACATTTTTAGAAAGACGGAAATTAATTTGGTCCCAATAATTAAACTTAAGTACCCATTTTTCTTGTCTATCTTCACTGTCCTCACGATAAACTCAATGGGAAACAAACTTACCAGCTAAAACTGTAAATTATAAAAATTGCTGCACGCTGCGTCTTCAAAAACGCATACAAGATCCCACTCGTGGTCACTCTTCATAACCCACTCATTTAGTTTCTGTCGTTCCACTGTTCCTGCGTTAGATTATCTGGTTTCGAGCGATCTTGGTCAGACTGGTGTTGGGATTACTTTGAAAGAGCTATTCGAGCATGTAGTGCAAGGGTAGGTCCCAGTTTGCTAGCTGTTCGATTGAACAGTTCTGTATTTATCATTAGATTTCGACTGAAGCGTCGCATTCTGTGTACACGCCCACCGACTCACCTGGGATTAAATAACAGTTTTGCCGAGAGATATCTGGTCTACTCTAACGTGTGCTTTTAAAGCGGGCGAAACAGCTCATCAGAGACTGACTTTTGTCCCAGACGACTCCACCGACAATGGCAGTCGCTTCATCCACGTTTGTTCCGACCACAAATTACCGTACGCCATTTTTTGTCATAAAAGACTACATCGGCTCAGTTGGCATCCGCCTTATACAAAACAGAGTAGTCAGACCGATCACATTGTCTCCTGTGGCTGGAACTCAATTTCGGAAATTTCCATCATCAAAGGTCGAGTATACGTAATAGCAATGAGGTCGGCCTTATTACACGGCATAGAAACGCCGCCTCTGAGAGTAGAATGTGCGGTGTCCTCCGGTGTTTAAACACCTTTGTGATCGTAGTATGGGTGGAAAATGTTAGGAAAACTGTGTTAGCAACCCAGAGGTATTGAATACTAGGATGCGATCGTTAGAACAGGCGGTGAATCAGAATAGGTTACCAGGGTTGCAACTTGTTTTGTTCATGTACACCGAAGGCCTGCTTCGTTGTATGTTGATGCATAAAACACATAGTAGTTTGAAGATGGTTCGAAATGGACAATCAATGAATGCCATGGCAAAATGTTCTGAAAGCATTAACCAATGAAGTGGCTTGTGTAAGTGCAATTAGACTACCCGGGTGGATTCAACGAGATCCTCCTCCCCCAATTGATGTTTGGAAGCAGCTCGCGATATGGTTCAGCACCGTAGTCAGTGGCGTTTTTGTCGTCGAAATCTCCCCGGTTTTACATGGTCGCTCAGCTTATTAATTTTCAGTCACTCTGTTACTACTCGTTGTCCTTTTTTGTTCTTTGAATCAATGGTACCCCGAACAACCAAAAACCGACCACGTTGGTGCAATGTTATCGGTCCTAAAAAACTGGCTGCAATGGGTGATCTTAGCGAGGATGCCGTCATTAGCTAGCAAGAAAAGGATTCTCGTAACAAGTGTAGGTACTGAATTGTTTAAAACTGATGGGAGGTCGAAAAATTTCATCAAGTGATGCGTTCATGCGAGCGCTTGACGAGTACAAATAACCGATTGAGATTGTATCTATGTACTGCATATTATATATGTATGAAAACCAGTGTTTCATGCATAGATAATGTATACCCAAAAATCATTGTTTCCGTAGAGAGTTTGTTGATTCTGTGATGTATCACTGGTAGGCTATCTGACTAACTCTTCAAGCATAGGACACTGATATAAGCGCTTTACTGTCACGAAGTGATGAGAGTGAAGACCAAGAGTACCTTAGTTAGATGAACTGGTATTCCGGACCATAGTATCCAAACATTTAGATGACGAAATTTCATAGTAAATTTGTTGGTTGAATTTGTTTATGCAAAATCTTTAGACAAGTCGTTCCAGGACAATGTTATCCACTAAATGAGGATGTGGACAGCAAAACTGTAGAATTGTGCCAACGGACATTGAAAAATTCTTCACTAGTTCTGCTCCGTTTTCTCATCAGTACTAGATTGTCGAGTCCAAATATACGCTTGTTGACACTGATTTTTTCTCGCGATTTACTTTCCGCCGGGTGAGTTTACTTTTCTTAAAAACTACCTACCTTCCTGTTGAGAAATTTGTGGACATTCCGTGCGTCCTCACTCAGCAGAATTTGTTGTTTTATCCCTGGCTTCGTTTGATCCTTCGTGTGAGGTAACCGTAGACACTCGGTCTCGGTTGTGTCATTCTTTGGTTGTCCTATTCAGGAGCCCACTTGAATGGCCTATTAGATATAACACAACTTCTGTTTTCACTCGGACTAACGGACCCGCACGGTAGATTTATTGTCTGCTTTCATCTACTCTTCGCACGGGTAATTTTAATCACATTTTGGTTAGGTAGTCTAGTCATTTGGCATATTATATATATATATATGGTTGGTACCGTTGAGATCTATTGATCGACTTGCTGATAATTCGGTCTGGTTTGTGTAACGGCTATTTAGAAAGAGTACATTTCATCTTCCGATAGATCGTACGTCAAATCGAACGGCAGATTTCGTTGCGACCAGGACTCATTCGTTCTTGTCATCGCGCACTATTTTTTTCTCAACAAATGAATACTCACCAACTACATCCGTATCCACGGATATAGATAGTTTATAAAATTTACCAAAAGATTCTCGTTGTATGTCCACAAAGTACACATTGGAGTCACGGTATTTGGTTTCGCAAAGAAGATAAACAAACGGTATCACAGGTGATAGTTGGACAACCATCAAAATTCCAAATTTAGAGACAGTGTTAGTTCGGTAGGTAATTGAAAGAGGATTTTAGCTGTTCCCCATTTGCGTTGTTTGCACACACCTGGATTGTAGCAACGAATGATGAGAGCTTTGGTAAATATTTAACGTGTCGTTCTATTGCTTGCATCAACCATCTCAAACACACTAGTCGAAATGACTCAACATCTGTCTCTCCCACTTTTGTTGCATAACCGAGGATTTTATCTTTTCCGTTTTTGCCGATAAAATCGTTTATGATATTTTCTCATTTGTCATGTCCTTCAACTGCACCTGAATCCTTTTGGTAAATCCGTAACACAACTGTTCCTTGATTCTGCCTTTGCGAACGGTTGAACATCGACATTCTAGTTGGTGAGCACAGGTCATCGGTGTAGGCAACCATCGGGTCATTTAAGAGATTTCATCATTATTAGTTTCATTACAGTTGTCATTACTATTAGAATTAATGCTAATATTGCTACAGTCAGCAGTAAATCACGACTGACGTCATCATTCTTCCATGGTAATCATTGGATGACTGGGACTCTCAGCTCACAAAGAGTTGTTCATTTGAAATGTAAAATTTTCCGAACTTATGATTCCGTCGCTTATTTATCACTTGGAAAGTCGTCTCTGAGGGCCCTATGCCCTTTTTGAGCAACATTCCGACAAAATCGATGTCCAACCTCAGAGGATTGACTTTTTTCACCCACGCTGTTGTTTTCTTTTGGAATCAGCCATAGCCGAAGATTCAGTTGCATGGTTGTACCCAATACCCATCTACAAATCCTGAATTGGTAAAATGTGAAACCAGCTGTCTATTTTCATTTTCTGACAGTCAATTTAATTGTTTCTGTCTAATCACACCAGTCGTTTCTATAGCTCCACTGACTGATTTATTCAACGAAAGCCGTATTTAAAGGAACTCAGGTGGGCTTTGCGCCAGACGCCCAGCTCACCTTATCGAAATCAATAGATGGAGATAGAGTGAGCCTCAGTTCAGCAACCACTAAAATGAAGTTGCTAATCGCGATCAAATATAGCATCCCTATGTGGAAATACTAATGAGCCGCAGTTGCAGTAACACCTCGGGAGAAGGGTTCCTATGTTGTTGTTGTTATTACTGTTGTTGTTGTTGTTAGGTTAAATGCATTCTCAGACAAAATAATTAGTTCGCTTTTAGTTTCAGACGTAAACTGAATACAGTTGACAGGGTTTTTCGCTTTCCAACCGACCTAAATCCAGAAATGTGAAGTCAGTTTGAGGATGGACTTAATATGTTTGGAGTGTATCCTGCGCGTGAGATATTCACGCAAATATCATAATTAACAAACACGATACACAAGTCACATAGACACTCCAACGGTGGTGATTTACCACGCCATTGTGAAAAGGAGAAAGACATAGCATTTATACGCTTTTCATCGACAATTTTTCGACTAAAAAGGGATTACAATTTGTGCAACAGAAAGGCTTAGCTTTTTATGATTAATTTGCTATTCACTGATTTGAGCTTTTAGCAAAAGTTGAAGTGAACCTCTGTTCAGCTTCATATTGCAGATGTTCATCTTGTCCTCCAATGGTTCACGTTTTGTTAGCCAAGCTCAATCATTAATCATTTTTTCTCGATCTGAAACAATGATTATCGAAATTAAGACATCATACATACGGAGAGATTATTCATTCGGAATATTCTCGTTTTTGTTGTTTACCTCAACGTATAAGTCATTGCATTCTGCTCGAAACCAGACAAACACACGTCCAGTTCTTTCATTCAGTAAATCGAAACCAAAAAAGCAACGATTTTTATCATTCCTTGACAAAAACAGTCTGTCTTTGATTAAAACAGCTGAATTCATTGGGCTAGTCCAGCTCAGATATAGTCTAACACCTTGGCTTACCTCCTTATTTTAGTTACCAAGTTGATTTGCTTTCACCTCGGGTTTTGTTACGCAGGCGATTGATAACTGTAGGCGAATTTTCGAACATCAGGCCACATTATTTGTTCCTCCGCTTAGCAGGAGCAAACATAGTCAGATAGATAAAAATATCGATTATCCAATTTCACAATAGCGCGATTGGTAATGACGGAAAGTGCAGATTTTAGCTGTTCGTCCGACTTAAACGATGGGCTAATCCATTTGTTTTATTCACATCACAATCTGGAAGAGAGATCGAGCACACCTTCTTTGCAGGAAGTTAAGCGCATTCCCAATAGCAAAAATTTTAATCACTATATTACAAAGTACTTAAATGTTTTTTGTTTTTCCATTAGTCCTATAGAGCACACTGATTTGCACCTATGAATTGAGATAATTACGATAACTGAAAACAGCTCATTGTTGGTGTCGTTGCTTCTCGATGTCCGATAGGTTTCGTCATTATGAGAATAGTTATTACATCTGGAGATGCTGTGCCATAATAGAAGGTAGCAGATAATGTATATATTGTGCTTGACACTAAACAGAGAAATGACTGAAGTAGCACGAAGAGTCGGATACCATGAGTATTGGAATACCAACTTTTCTTCCTATTTACTAAAAACAATTTGCGCGCACAATGGGTCGATTGAATTGGTTTTGAAGGCTGACCAACCTGGTACACACGCGCGCCTTTTGAATGGCTGCGCAACAATTCTGTGTCACCGTCATTTCGTTGTTATCTTGGGGGATTTTCATCTTCATTATGATCTCCGTTCGACGCTACAATCGGTCGGAATTATTATTACTTGCAAAACTTACTGGTTCTCAACATGGACTAGGATCACGCATTGCTGCACCTCACAGGTCTTTTTATCCATCTAAAAGAAGCTCTCGTGCTAGCTGGCAGGCAGCTCTGAATGAACCCTTTCAGCTACGATGTTCCTTGCGGCATTCTTGACTACCAAGATCCGTTCTCTGTTCACGAAAATGTCGGATCTGCCCATCACACTTCCATCATCGATTCATGTTCACACGTGTATCACCTGCATACAAGAATCTTGGCTGAAGCCGGATATCGCTGATTCACTCGTATCGGATAAACAGCTTCAGGCTGCAGTGGCTTGTGAAGGTTTCGAACAAGAAGACTGGAGGCGGCGTGGCAACATACATAAGGTCCTTCTGGTCTGGCAAGTCCAAATTTGTTTATACCTGCTCTGTCAATAAAATTGACTGTCTCGTAACAGTGTCCTTCTAGATTCTCTCGTCATAACAGAACTATCATAACCAATTTATGCATTGCCCCCTCTAACTGGCAACAAAATATCACATATTTTTGACTCTTTTCTAATGTTTATTTTTCCTCTTCTCGAGGATAATCTTCATTTTATTGTGAGTGACTTCAATCATGTGTTTGATTTGACTGCCCTCTGCAATTTTCCCACCAGAGGCGGTTCTATTTTAGAGAAGGATATCACTGACCACTCTGATTTATTTTCTCTGAAACTGCATGCTCCGATTCCAAGTAGTGATCATTGTTTCAGTCTGATAAGGACCAAGATATACTCCAGTTCAGCATTCCATTCCTTCAGGCGAACAAATCAAATTCGTGTCCGCAACATTTCACACCACAACATTATTCTTCATCAGAAATCACTTTCGCTCGCATCTACCTGTTCACTCCTCCAAAAATCAGTTTCATTCGCATCTGCCTGATTCTCTTGTGAAACCCTGCTCGAAGACATTGTCAAACGCTTCACAGAGACGGACAACGCAATCTTTGATATTTGCTGCCCCTCAGAAACACTATTCGTCGCAAGTGGCCGTATCTCCAACCAGAAACTGAAATCTCTAAGAAGATGCTAGGAGCACGTCTACAAGTCCCGTAATAACTCAAGCTTGCAGTACATTTACGTCCTAATCAAAAGGTAAATCAAACCGATGGACACTACATTCGCCAGCCAACTCCTCAGTGGCAACAATAACCGACTCCTAATGCAAAGTATTCGATTGTTGTGTGGGAAGAAAACGAAATATGCCCAAATTTCTGCGGATGCTGACAGCATTATTCACACTTTCATCCATCCTTCCACTTATACCCCAGTCATATCCGGACAGCGTGACGGTATTAGTTACAAGTTATTCTAGGGAAGAGGTGCTCGACATTCTGCGCACCACTAAAATTACCACAGCATTTGGTCCTGACAATCTGTTCTCAGCTATTTTAAGGCATGGTGCTGTGGCTCTGACCGATGCATTCACTTCTCTGACTAAATCATCATCAATCTCGCCTTCCATCCCCGACCCATCACTATTATTCCCATTCCATAATATAGCATTTCTACTGTTTTGCTAATCAAAACGCTGTCGCCTCATCGGATCAACATCTTCTGGTCTTAAACTGATAGAGCGTGCTATACCTGAAGGCCTGTTCTTCTATGTATCCTCCTGACAACCCACGTCAGTTCGCTTATAAATCTAACAGATCAAATTTTGTCGATGTCACCTCCCTCATTCACCACATTTGTAAGTCCTTTAATGCATCGGTGAAATCTGTGCGTCGCGCCTTCCTGGATTATTCGTTGGCATTTGATTCGGTCCCACGGTCTCTTCTACTCCACAAACTGGAAACATTTGGTTGTCCCAGGCCTTTATTAGCATTGCTCACCGATTACTTTACTAACCGAAACCAGTGCACACGAATGGACGGTACAGTTTCGAAACCGTTGATCAACAACTCACGAGTGCTTCAGGATGCTGTTCTTTCGCTATTTCTCTTCTCTACTTACATCATCGGCCAATCGACTAGCTCCCCCTAAAATTAGTTTAAGTTTGCTGATGATGTTGCCCTCTCTCTCTCGAACGGCGATGATTTTCAAAGTTTTCCAACAACTGATCTTCTGTTTAGGATTTCTCTGCATGAATTGGTTTAAGTCTTAATGCATCCAATTGTTCCGAATATCTGCTCTCTCTCTCTCTCGGTCAGCATATCCATCCGAAACGTGTTCCATCAACTCAGAAACACTGACCACAGTTGATTCTGTAAAATATCTAGCAGTTACTAATGATAACTATCTGAAGTGGACTTCTCTCATTTCCACCTGTGTGAAGAATCTCCGACGGTTATCACTTCGAATTAGCAAGCTTCGACACAACGAGGTGAAACAAAGCGAAATCTCCCGGTTTGTATACCAGTGTGCTTTTCCGATCCTTCTTTAATCTTCTACGGTTATTTTCCAGGCTTAATTAAAAAGACCTTAAAATTTTTCACCTAGGCTATCAATTATTAGCTGTGCTTCTTTCATACCACTAACTAAATTGTCCTTCAATCTATGTGATCAGCACTTATCAGCATGTGACAAATTTGCTCACACATTTCTTTATAATCCCACGCATCTTCTGCGTAATGATCTTTCAAAGTGCCACTTTCATATTTCAACACGATCCGCCTTTCGTTCCATGTCCTCTAGAATCAATATCTATAGGAACTCCACTGCCCATATGTAGCACGCATTTTGCCCATCCGTGACTGTTTAATCCGAATTCTTGAGCAACCCATCATGATCTGCTCTGATCATTCTTGGATGAGATTTTTCATTTTTACAAGGTGATGAGTGTAACTTTTTCCTACCTTTTGTGACATTTTTCTTCACAAAATTCTATACAATACAATAAAATAAGTGTGATATATTTATTATTTACGACGGTTGACAATTTCAAGTGATTACCAACTGCCTCACTTCTGCCACTAAGAGCTGAATCTCGGGTGGTTATCGTTCGTTTCACACTGCACATTTAGTCATCAACGACCTGCTGCATTTTTTATGTTGGAGCACCCAGACATGCAACAAGTACATCGATGTAGGCCATTTGATGCTTTTAAAAACAAAACTACTATATGAGCCGTTAGTAGCAAAAACTTTTCTCTAGCTTAGCCATCATGAACTACTGCCCAATGCTCTGTAAGAAGACTTGTTGGTAGTGTAATATGAAACAATCGGAAACAAGTACGAGACAGGTCATGTAAACAGCGATAAGTAGAATATGTTAAATATAATATCAGATCTTAAACAGTTATTCAATTCTATTAAAGTATGAGTATAGCTTCCATTGTTTTTCATTTCTTCATTGCCGCTTGTCATTCTTTTAGTATTTCAGGACGAATGCACTTTTCAATTGAAGGAGTGTCTAGGTTAGCTAGATCCCAAAGTAGATGACGCCAAGCCTCCAAACATTTCGTGTGAAATGCAATCTGACTGGGTCTTGCTAAAAATCACCCTTTGTGAAAACCAACAATTTCGACCCTGGAATAACCAAAGCCATGTACAGAAAATAGCCTGGTAAACTCTAAAAATTCGAATACACTTCTCGGTTGTTTACGGTCGCACAGAAACCTCAAATACCACGTTGTATGCTACGAGCTGGACTGGAGCAGCCATTTGGGGAACCATTTCCTTTAGCCTTCTTCCCATCCCAACGATTTAAACCCGGCAACACTTCCTTCGTCCAGTTAGAGGGTCTCCAATGCGGCAGTCACATACATAAGTAGGTTGTACGAGGGGTCAAGAATGCTGCCCAAAATATTTGTGCAGTTTTACCGTTGGATAATTCTTCTGCCAAAGTAGACGTGCTTTTTGTGTGTTTGCTAAAATGACTGAACACGGATTATGGATTGGTTCATTTAACTCCACATGATCAGCCCCTTATAAACGATCGGCTAATTGAAGTGGCAATGGTCGATATTTTGTGCGCCCTCCTCCAGTCTCTTTCGATTCGTTGGTAGATTGTGACAATTCCAGATGGATGTCGTCTAGCGATGGTTGCTGCCTTACTTCTGATTTGTTGCAGAGACTTCCTGTAGTGGACTGAACTGATCCCGTGTTTGAATGTCACTGACTGGTGTACGTCTAGACAACTGCAACCGTCCTTTACATGTTGGTTTACAATAGGCACGGTGTAGCAACCACTCACTCACTTCTCTGTTAGATATTTCGGTTGGAACAAGTCGAATTCGCGAGATTACCGAAAGCAACTAAAATAACCTCTTCTCTTCGCAAGTTGTAAAGGGGAAAACGCAACGGTTTGTTTGTTTAGTTGGTCTACAACAGAATCAGTTTGGAAGAAAAACAATAAGAGGTGAAGTTACATTTATATCAAGACCAAATGACATAAGCAGTGCATCGAAAAATCGATGCGCCATGTATTGGTTTTCATTGTGAATGATAAAGTTAATAAGATAGCGTTGTTGGTATATGTCATGTGCCAACGTTTCGACTACCGTGATTGTAAAACTTGTCTTGAGAAAGACTACCCACGGTAGTCGAAACGTTGACACATTACATCTACCAACAACGCAGTTATTAACATTATATCATCCACAAGTAAAATTACATATACTTGATAATTTTACCGTTTTGTGTAACAGGATCGAAAATAAATTACTAGAATAAAGCAACAAATTCAGGGGACAGTTGTGTTGCTTAAAATATTGCGATTCTGACTTAAAATGTCTGAAAACTACTTGCTGATCAAATGTCCATGAGTAAGTTGCATATGACGATAGGAGGAGATCACTCAGAATAACCTACGGTCCTTTGTTTTCGACGGTCAACTTGGTATGTGACTGGCTGACTATTCTGTCAATTTTGACAACGAAGTAGCCAAAATTAAACTGATAAGTTCTACTTGAGGAACATGCCGATTCATCAACCGACATAGGGGCTAGTTGTGCTCACTTATATCCAACAATCAGACAGTTTGTAAAGTGAATGCGTCTTGACCGATATGGCAATTAACAAACTGTCGTGCTGACCTGATTAATACCGTTATATTCGACACCATTTCCAGTTGGTCTTCCATTTGAAGTGCGAGTTACTGTACAGTTGCGACCAGTCATTTTCTATTAGAGCATAAGTGGACCTCTTTTTAGTGCCTCAAAATACATCCCTTCACAATGCACAAGTGCTGTGAAATCATAATCATACAAAATAAAATTTCTGTTTCATTTATATAGTTTCTTAACTTGACATATTGGACTGCATAACCTTTTACCTGAAAGCAAATATTTTCTTGGAACTCTTTCCGAAAAATTCCGGGAGACGAAGAATTGACACTGCTTCAGTTTTGATTTTTTGAACCCTTCACTATGTAAGGTAGCTTTGTGGAATGCATCGAACTAATTCTGTTCGTTTTCCTTGATATTATCGATCTTGAACTTTTACCAACTGATTGTGCAAGGAGGAAAAATTGCAAAGTTTCCACGTTTGTCATCGGTCAAACTTGACGAAATTTTTCCCTTGCTTGGTGGTTTATTGAAACCAACACAACAGCGAACCAGTCCATTTATGGTCACTTCATCTTCGGGCCAGTATAGTCGCATATATATATATATATATATATATATATATATATATATG
>LUCM01006116.1:287254-299754 GCA_008360955.1 Fasciolopsis buskii
GGGGTAGTTTATGCCATTCCGTGCCTCGGATGTGACAAACAGTATGTCGGTGAGACAAGCAAACAATTACGCACACGCTTGCACGAACATGGCTTAGCCCTACGACGCGCTGACCCACACTCGCAGATATGGAACCACTGTGCACAAACAGGCCATGAGGTCAACATCAACAACGCAAAGGTAGTCAGCCGGGCAAACAGAAAGGGGGAGCGACTGATTCTTGAAGCCCTCCACTCAAATAACTCGTTCAATTGGCATGTGGAGATTGACAAACATTACGTCATCTTAACAAGACCCGGATGCAGAATAGAGAGACAAAGAGACGGACAGTGCACAAAACCGAACGGAACTAGCGATCCCATTCATTCACTCATTCACGTTTGACAACGAGTCCTAGTTTGGATCGAAACGTCACGATAAACGTATTAACTCAGTATATATAGGAAAGCAGATTAAACTGGAAATCGTCAGTTTCAAAACTGTGTTGGCAGGAAAGGAATTAATAACAGAGTGGTCGAGCAGGGGCAAAATGTTATGTTGAGTTATGGTTTGGATTCGGATATGGAGTTGGCGAAAACGCAGTCTCAGTCTAACCGAATCCGATTGTGAGCAGTTATCTCGCAGAATCACTTGCCAGCAGACAATTTGCTGCTTGTTTTCTGATCAGCATTAACTGCTGCGCGTTGATTGAAAAGATAGATATTCTCTTGACCAACTATTCTACCAATAGAATGGTCAGTGACCTAGGCATCCTTTCGGACATAATCGTAGTCTAAAAGGATCAAATATATTCCCAAAAAACCCATATACCAATTCATGCATGTTCCTAACAGATCTGTGGTCGTGTTGATCAAGCAAACCAACGGTGGTCATTACCTTGCCCTGTTCCTACCTGTATTCTACTTGTTATTCGGTAACTTGTAGACCACCGAATCCGAAACAAATGAAGAAACTCACTCACTAAGTATTGCCTAGATTACAATTGAATACTAATGTATGTATATATATATATATACACTTATAATTTTGAAGCCAAACCTTGAGGCTAAGCGTCCAGGCCTGTACACATCCTGCAGTGAGCCGAATCAACCACAAACAGCTCTGACAAAAGCAATCTCAACCTATTTTAGTGCACGAAACAATAGAATCTGCTATGAAGGATGCAGACGGTGAATAACATGCGGTTTGTCACTGGAAAACTCAAGAAACTGTCCATGCACTACTGAGAAGTAGCATCAAGCAGTTTAAAGTGTCGGTATCTAATATGACTCGGCCACTAACGTAGATTGCCACAATAAACGCAACTCTATAGACAAATATTTCCTCGCTTAAAGTTGATAATAGTGAGTGCATGCATGTTGGCTTTGATAAGCACCAACACGCTTCGTGAACCAAATATCGGAACTGATGTTAGCTATTCTCGAGTGCCAACTGAAGAAAAGATTTAAAAACGTAAGTTGCCTCAAAGCTTCGATATGCCTCCAGAATACGAAAATTCACATAAACGACGCGTATAGTGAAAAGATGAATTTTAATAACATGTGCTAAACCAACGTCGAAAATGTCAGTGAGATAAGCCAATGGAGCTGGGATATTACCTGGATTCGAGTGAAGAAGTCAGAATTGTAAATTTGGGTTGGCAAAACGGTATTCACAATCTTGTGACATCAGCCTTCAAGTAATTTTTAAAAAACTACGCTACCATGAGTAAATGATTTACTTGAGCATTTTGGTAAAGTTCTCTCGGTTATAAAGTCGTCTCCAGGTCGTTAAATAGCAAATTCTATCATCTGGAATCGAAACTCTCTGTTTGGAGTTAAAAACAGGGAGAAATAGCTATTTTCGTGTCCAAAACAGAACAAGGTCAGAATATTAACGTAGGAAACCAGTATTAAATGAGCATGAACATGTCTCGACATGTAGACAGCGCCATTCCACATAACCGCTTCGATTTCAACTAATAAATGTAACACGACCGAGTGTTTTTGCAAGATTTAATGAGATTGAGGTTAACAATTACCAACGGAAACGATGGTGCCATTTTGTAGGCACATTGTGACCACGGCACTTAAGGATTGCGGTACACTGAGGACGAATGCGTCGAAATGAGCTGAAAACAGCAGTAGGCCCGAAATTGCCTGATATAAAGTGGTAGTCAGGATACCTCGTCCACGGAAACTATTCAAATTCAGTAGGCCTGTCGTTTCTGTAGTGACCAATAAAGATGCCTTTATGCTCACATTTCAGGAGTCATTTATGGGTCGACTTACAGTAATGAGAAACAGTCTGGAAAACTACAGCAAAGTAGCCATTTTTGATAGAAGGGAGACTAGCAGCGTTTCTAAATATTGACTAATTTGGGTCTTTTGGTTACTGGCTTTCTTATTCAGCACTCATTTCTTGACGGTCATTCTTCAAAATTATTAGGCTATTGTTATGACGCCGTGATGGAGAGCATGCAAAAGCAAGGATTTTATTTTCTTATATTTGACGTGTAATTTCTAAGGCGAGCTGTTTAACTCAGTCCGTTTATCGAAGGCGTTCAACTTAGTCACGTGACTTCATTTAAATGATTGCACAAAAGCTATTCAGCTCTATGATATTGTTACATGCGACCAGCCTACAAGCGGACGGATGCAGTCAGCAGGTAGTGGGAATAACAGTGGGCAACCGGGGGAGTATTGAAGGTTGTCACATGGTACGGCAAGTGTGAAAAAGTAGACAATGGCGAGACTGGGGAGCAGTCCCAACAAGAAATTCTGTCTCTCGGGCGCTCTGGCCGCATCCAGTAGCTCATCTTCAGTCCCTTCCTTCAAGTTTTCTACGCTTCCTGTCATCAGTCCAACATATTATGACCCGGAAACTCTCCCTTCGCGAATAGCGCCATTGAAACCAACAACGGAACACAAAAATTCGAATCGAAAGCATCCCAAAAGATGGCTGCCTCGTATGTATATAGATTCCAATATTCAAACTGTTGTTGTCCATCGCATGAAATTAAGAAACTCACTTGTTTCTTATTCCCCTTTTTATTATTTTTATATCTATTATGACCACTGCAAATGGTGCCCTCATAATTTCTTTCTGTGAAATCGATACATGTTAGGACAATGAAATGATAATGCGAATATGATCCAATATCTTGAAGTCAGCCTAACGCAGTCAGAGTAAAACAGCTACTGACGGAGCACAAGCACACAGACATAAAATTATTCCAAAACAGTTTGTGTGTGGTCTGCCACTATTTATTTTGCGAGAACAACCAAGCGACTATATCACACTCCGCCATGAATACATCAGGGATTAGAACCGGATCTACTGTTTTGCCGGTTCTCGTTATTTTTCCTCATGTGATTGGAAGTTCATTTGGCTATCTGTGTTTATCTACGCAAATATGACTTCCATCTTTTTGGTCCACAAAATACCACTGAGATTGCGAGAGAGGCAGAGAGCCGGAACAGGAATGGGTATATTAATAATGGAATTCTCCACTTATTGCTCCGATCATAAAGAGAGCAAAGTTTAACTAAATTGCCAGTGTAATGTCTGCACTGATGCGGCTACCTTGATTGTTGATAGAACATTAATAAGACAGCTAAAAAACAACTTCAGAATTAAAAGCTTGTGAAAACAATAGTATAATTTGAATTATTGTATGTTAACTGGGCTAGTTCATTTTGGTTGGACAATAACAGGATCGATCAAAAACGTCACACGAGTTTTCTAAGTTAATGTGAGTTAGGCCTGGGTTTACTATGCGACTACAGAGGTTCTTTGTGTCGACTGAATTTAAGTTTTTTACATTGCATTACCAATTTTAGTGGATGACCAAAACTCACAGGCTGCACATCTAATTCGACAAAGCTCATCAAAAGTTGGAGTCGTCTGTCTTGCGAACTTTATGCGACCTATAGACTTTTTAATACCCACTGTGTCCGTTATAACTTCCGGTAAACTCTTCGTAAATCCACGTGGTATTTTCGTCATTTTGATCAAATCTATTAGTCGTGTAGACCTTTGTGATCAGATATTCGATTTCCCTGAGGGTAACCAACTGTGTTCGCTGCTTCATCGTTTTTCTTTACATATGATCGTTTATTCCGGTGTCAGCTAACTCCACGGATAAATCAAAATCAAGTTGCCACCCCAAGTGGAAGAGAGGGTAAGGATTGTATAAACATACCAGCCATTAACAATGCCGAAACCATTGAAAAAGCTATTATTGAGTTGCATTCTACTCATCAAATCAGCTCATTCACGCAAAAATAATCCCGTCCGTCTCCATTTTATCATTCAATGAATTATCGCAATTAAATCTAAATGACTGAAATCAGAGAAGATGAAGGATGCCTTGAAGAAGTATCTATAAAAACTACAGCACCAAATTTCCTGCAAATATCTGAGGATTTGCCTGGACACTATTCTCTAGGGCGGCTTTTGATTTATTCAGTAGTCACTGGTCTGCGGATTACTTAAGGGTGTCTGCGGCGAGCGAACCTCGCCTCCGCGAATTTGATTTTCAGTTACCTCAAAGTGGATGATGGAGGCTTCGTTCCCCCAGGATGTAATCGTTTTGAATCCATCATTGAGACTCGTCTGACAAAACCAACTCAGTTTTGTCATTCATTTTTAGTAACGACTGCCTGAAAATGAAACGACCTATATGGCTTTATAATAAGCATTGACCAGACGGAAACTACTTGCCTTCCTTTCCGTTAGCGTCCTCATCATCACCTGGACTTTGAATGAGCTCAGTCCATCTTACCTCGTCCGTTTGCATACCGATTCGCATAGGACATATCGTGAGCCCAGTAATAATGGAGATGATGGTTACAGTGCAGCCTAGCTCATTCGGCTGACCAAATCCTAAATCGTCAAGTTTTTTTTATTTAACTAGATCTGGCCGAGTTTGCACAGGATGATTCAAACCCGAGTGAACCACAAATTGCGTAGTCGAGTCTGTGGGGAAAAAAAACAAGCAAAGTCGGTATCTGTGAATATTTTCGCCTTAGTGTAGCAGATTACATATTTTTGTTTTACGCCAGTTTCAGACCGGCGCATTCCATAACTTTGTAAAATGTTTTGCTCCTTCAGCAATCTGTGATAGTCTTCAATTATTTTACTTGAATTTTGTTTTCCATTCCGGCATTGGTGCCCTCGGATGGTGTGAGAAATTTGCTTTCGATTTGGAGATTGTGACTCGTGTGATTGTGTTGATGTGCTGCTAATCCTCAAGAGTGTCCCCTTGATTGTTTCCTCTTGTAACAACCTCATTTATATAGTTTCCAGTTGAATATTGCTGGTCAGATATTTTACCGACACCTACTATGTGACAAATTCATTAGATAACCTGTTAGAGATTACATCTTATAACCACGAGATCTCGAAATCCATAAATTTCTATCAAAAGCATACGAAACAGGATAGATGATTCCCGCACAGACGATGAGAATTAACGCTGTCCTTGTTCTGGCTACTTCGATTTGCCCCGTGGTAGTTTATTCGTTGTCAGCTGATCTACTCTGTAATTGAGTTACATTGGTCAACGGATTCGACCTTGGGTTCTCCGACCATTCTTGTCTTATTCGCACCGGACAATGTAGGTATCGTGCAATCCAAGTCCACCCTTCCCTCCCGCCTTTACCACAGAGATTGGCAACTTGATTTCCGTTCACACACGAAGTTAGTCAACCCTAGAATAAGAAATCATGGGTAGAAATATTGTGAGGTAGCAGAGACGACTGACCATCAACAGAATAATCGAATATCTGAATGTATAAACCAGCATGAATAATAGAATAAGCCGAAATCCCAAAGCAAAACTCTAACCTGAAAAAGTACTCATTAGAAGTTAGATTTATTCCAGCTTGACTGCAAGTGCTGTTTCTAACGCTACAGCGTTTCGGTCAAGGTAGTCAGCAATAGCGCACATCCTTGTAGACAGAATATGAACTCAAAGCTGAGAGCACCAAGGATGAGTGAATAACTTTTGTCGAGGTGCTAAATTACCTTGTATAATGTTATCTCTTGCAATATTAATACAGAACTCGATCAGCAGTAATAGGGTACCGATACGGAATCTCAGTAAGCAATGGAATTCTGTGCTGAAGTCTGTGAGACCAGAGCATCTCGAAGAAATGTTAAATTATTTACACACCATGTGCTTGCACATGAAGTACAAGGGATCTTGATTGGGGGAATATTTTCGAGCCTACGACATTTGGGTATGTTTGAACTTATGGTTTGTATGTTGCCTTTAACTGCAACTTCGAACTACAAAAAATCTCCGACTATAGCCTGGACGGTTGAGGTGCACCCCGACCGAGTAGTTTACCTGCCAGCCAGTTCAGCGGTTGATTTTTATCATATCTTTCACTGGCCAAATCCACCCATCTACGACCATTACCTGCTTCGAAAAACAACATACAACGAGGCAGCAGTTCTGTGGGCATTTTGGTCTATTCAAAATAAATACCATTTTTGAAGATTAAACCTTAAGGCCTAGTACTTTTCGCCTAGTCATTGAGTTAATCACAAAATTCTTCCATCATATTTGTCCATCACCACGAATGCAGCAGTGTCAGAGCATTGAAAGTATGCCACATCTGACGTCAGCGGCCATGTTTGTCAGCCGCATACCAGGACCGAATTTACTGTTGTTGTTCATACTCGGATAGGCCAAGGTCACACCTATAACACAGACGTGTCAAGTTGATACATGGTAATGAGTCGTTCTATGTGCGGAAGATACCTAATCTGGGGTGCGATTATCTGGTGACAGGCAGTTAATCAACTAAGTAAATCTAACCACCCCGTCATATTCTTCTGCCAAAGTAATATTTGTTTCGATTTTTATACAGTTCCACACTGCGCATCAAACATAACTGCTCCATTGTTTGGACGATCGAGGAATATTTGGTGCATATGCGGGTTTCCAGTCAGAAGAAAGGCGTCTGCTGCCGATTCTTAGTCAGATAATTTCTTGCCTGTGTATGCGCCAATGGCAGTAGTCTCGTATGTGGATAAGGGGGTTTACATTATCGTCTGAATGACAAAGTTGAGTAAAAAGTGTGAAATGACAACCATAACGAACTCCATTTCTCGTAGTGAACTCGAGTTAAACATCACCATAAGCACAAACTCGGTTACGGCTGTTTGATTACGGAGATTGGATAAGTATTATTAATTTCTCTGGGATACCCTTCACTGAGAGGTGTTGTCACCGAAACACACGATCGACTGAGTTGAACGCTGCTTTCGGAAAAAGGAAAGCAGAAATCGTCGGTCTAGGAAACACGTACCTATGTTCGAAGATTCGTCGCAAAGTTGAAATTTGTCAGTATTTAAGTGATTTCTTGTGGGCTATCATATTGGTTTGTTTATGTAGGGATGCTGACTGATCCCTTTACTAATTTCAGTTAAATTGGGTTTTTCTGATTAGAGCTTTCCAGGACAATCAAGCAACCCATCAAAGGACGTTTTCCAGTGCATGCTACAAATTCAGCCCTGTCCGAATCGGAATTCGACTTCATTCTCAGGCATACGGCTTTTCACGAGCATTGGTTAATGGACTCTGGATAATGCTCGCGAGCAGTCTGGATGCGATGCTTACCAAGCCAATTAATGTGTGATTTTCACGTGACGACCTAACAACTTCATTGTAAATTGGTCCAATCCAATCACTAGCTCACATCCCTCCTCAGAAATCTGATCCCTTGCCCGGATTGATCGCAGAAGCCTTGTTAGCCATGGTGCTAACACTTCACCACTTTCCTTGAGGGGTGAGGAAGACACTCCATTTAGCCCAGTAGCCTTATGCCTTCACAGGTAGCTTTTTTCCCTAATGACATCCATTTCTGATGGTGGACTGTTATCTGCCTGCGTTGTTTCACTTGTGGGTATGAGTGCGAGATCCGGTGTGGCGGTGAGCTAACTAAACTGCTGGTTGAAGTGTTCTGTTCAGCGCTTTTGGAAGTGAATCATTGAGTCATCATATCTCTTTATCATCTGACTTACATCTGGTTTTCGCGAATCAATCCTCCTGCCAAATCGGTGAGTGCATTTTTACCATTATTCATACTCAGACAGTAATGCCAGCAACCATTGTCGACTGCCACACCCTTTTCGATTTCTGCTCGGTTCCGTATCTGCTACGACTGGTGATCAGTCCTTAGCTTCTTATTAGCTTAGCGTCTCAGGGGTTTGCGCTTCTTCTTGCAGGTGACACCCAAAAGGATGAATCTGTCAGTGTCCAGCGAAGCAATTGAAGACAAGGATAATCACCATTTTTGAGATCTACATGGCTCGAAGTTCTGCAGAAAACCCACAGAGAGATAGAAAAGCTCTTATTCCCAGCAGACCGATGATGACATGCCAGGTAAGCGACTCTACTCCCAAAGGCATTCTTGACGGGAGAGTGTACAGGGTACCTATGATATCTGAAATTATCCGAAGAGCTTATGGACTGGGCAATCAATCCTTAGCCCCCAATGAGTTACCAGACATTCAAATCGTCTTACTGCTTTGAAGATTAGATTGCTTAGCCAAAGCCTGGATATGAAGTCTCCCAAGACGATTTTGTGCTGCTCCAGTTACCAAGCTTGGGAAAGAACCGTGCATCCTTATAGGCAGTCGACGTTGCGAAGATGGAAACCAAAAGATTTATCGTACGTGTAGTGAACTCTGGACATGTTTCATTTTTGTTCCTCTTTTGCCTTGGCTCTGACGGCCATTATGTGCCGCACGGGCGCACGGTTGCCCACTTATTTGCCTTCAAATATTCTTACAATCTTTTCCTACCCAATCATTCTCTATATTACCACCCTATTGTTTTACAAGTTCCATTCAGTGCCTTGTGACTCGAGATAGAAATTAATAAAAATAGTCTAAAATTACGTGTAATTGCAATCCAGATAACCCAGTTGTTTCTTCCTTCGCATGTGGATTGCAGAACACCGTTAGGAGTTCGTCGCATGATCTATCAAGTAGCGATATCACTCAGCTCAATCTTACTTCAACCTGCACTCGTTGTTAGTTTAATTATTTTTAATCTTAATCAGCTAGTGCAAATCATATGAACCAAACCAAGGATGGCTTTCAAATCCGGTATCCAGTCTCCAGTAGTTAATTTAACCCAGAAATAAAGGCTGCTATATGGCTTTTTGCTTTCCAGTTCACCATATTTGTGAGCTTATTCCGTGCAGAATTTTGGTAATTGCAATTCATTACCAAGCAGAGACAAAATCTGATAGTAGGCACCTGTGTCAGAGGTGATATATATAGGTAAACTATGGTTTGAGATTATGTCACGTATTACTGAAAGAACTCTGATCCAAACTGTGTGACATGCATCTATTGGCACTCCATACCCTCTCGCATATATACAGAAACTTAGCCGTCCCCTACCTACCCCGAATTCCCGCCAATCGAGAATAGATCGTGTCTTATTTTCTACACAATCACTCGTGAATTTCGAATGTTTATTATTTGCTTCGCATTTTTCCAACTTTGTATTCTGATGAGGTGGAGAACCCATCCTTTTTTGACTGAAATGTGGACACCTAAGTACGCGAAAGTCCGAACAGTGTTAGTAAAACTAATGCAGCTGATTCACGCATCTAGAATTTATCATACTGACGCAAAGTTCTAATGTAATTTTCATATGTGTTTAGAGGCTGTGCTGAATCGAGGAGCAAGTCGATTTTTACCGTGTTAGTCAATGTCCCGAATATGACGGGCTAAAAGAAGCCACCAAGCAAAAGTGCAAAAAGACTCTGATGCACACGAGAACAACAACATGCGACGAACCAGTCACATTTGTTCACGTTACCATCAAACGCTTGTGTCATATCCGATGAATTCGAGAACTGCATCGTGAGTTATTGGCTTTGTCACCCATAAAACATGAGTTGACGTGTCTCACTACTTATAGTCAGATTTAATAACTGCGAAACGATGTTCTTAGGTGATTATTTTCGAACCGAAAAGGATCATAACACCATCAAAATCCATAGAAACAACACAACTAATTCATCTGCACTATCCGCTGACTTAGGAATAAACTAGTTGCTTGTTAATCACAGGCTCAGCTTAAGGCAATGGGTTGTGCATCGCATGTACATCCGTTAGATGGGGAGAAAATCAACTCGTTTTTCTACACAATTTGACCAATACTTTGTCCCAATGCAACAACTAACTGAATGTTATAAGATCACCAGACTGCTTTTTCGTATACGATTGCGAATGGTAACACGAAACGTTGACATGGGGCAATTTTGGTCTTCTCTTCCTGCTGCCTTTTATGATCGATTCCCAAAAGATGTGGGAAGACAGGAACTAACGGAATTGTGCACGTAGGCGAGTGAAGTTGTACCGCGTGGATGAAATGCGTAAGCCGTTTGCGAACTGCACTTTTAGGCCATAGGCGGTATCATATACAATGCGATAGATAAAATTTGTCAATGGTATAAGTGGTCAATGAAAAATGAAAAATACCACTTGATAGCGAAACAATTTTAGCACTTCTGCATAAATATGTAGAATCTTTATCTCTAAATCCGAAAATCATTGAGGTGGACATTAAAGCAATCGTTGTATGGCATATGAATATACAAACGATCCATTAATTTTCCAGAAAATTCGAAAGATTGTATGTGCAGGACATGGGTGCGTATTCGCCGTGCTTTCTTGAAGGCAGTAGGAATGTGCTTGGACTACGAGAGATTTCGAAAGTTTGTGTCTTCGCGATATTTCATTAATCTTACCATGAGGATCATTTGGTTAGTAACAGAAAGCGGAGAACCTTTATTCTCAACTCAAGATGGGTCCTTTGGACAGCGGAGATAAAATGCCGTTACATTCTGTGGGTCGCGAAGCAGATTAGGGACAGAAGAGTATCGGAAGACCGGTAAGTAAGAAGTCCAGAAAATTGGAGATCCTTCCCTGTTTTGGAATCAGGGAAGATATAATATGCATACTTCATTACCGGATAATTTGCGCCGAAGCAAAAGTCAAGGTCATTATTAAAAAAATGATTGAGGAGTGAGCAATCTTTCGAGGTGGGTCAGAAACAACAGAAATAGAGTTAAATGCTTCGCTACTTAACGTAGCAAAGTGAGTTCTATCGGCAAAATTACCTCTCACCTACGTGTTTTACGTCACCTATTCGACTGGATGTATTCATTTTTTGAGAGTGATTTTGTGATGTTGATTTAGGCGGGATTGGAAAAGTTGGTGGGACACGTGTTTGTCGAAGCCATCAGGCCAGCTAAATTCGCAATTTGTAAAGCTCCACTCGAGTAGCTATTTGTCGACCTCCGCTAAAGCTAAAGGTATTTTGCTATCAAGTGAAAATCTTGCAGCTCGCATACATATTAAATAAATACGTGCTTATCTACATGCACACACATACACACACACACACACACACACACACACAAAAACGAACATTCAGGCACATAGGTAATCAAACATTCAAACAGCCAGAAGTTCCATGAAGATACGGGCCGATGCCGTTTTGTTTAGAGCATCTCTAAATCTGCTTGCAAAACATTTCTTATCAAGCCTGCATTTCGCTCAACCATGCAATACCGATCGTTGTGTTCTTTTGCCAGGCAAAAATTGGCTTTTGCTAGGGTTTAACTTTTAAAGTGCAGCTATTCTTATTAAAAACTGTCTTAGAGTTTGACTCCCAAAAAATGTATCACCCCTCCTGGAGTGCATCGGTTACCAGTTGAGGTAAGACATTACTTACTTCCGCTAACAAATCACCTTACCATTAGGAATAGAAATATATAAATTTTTGATCCAATTATTCAGCAAAACCTCTATGAATAGCATAAAAAGCAATGATAATGTGCGAAGATTGGTGAACAGAAGAAATTTTAGCCACGTTTAGCCTGTTTCTGCTCCCAGAAACAAACAGTTTCGCCTTTATAATTATGCATATATATTCCAAAATGAAAATGCGGGTAGACATACGTTCGATCATTGCAGTTCCAGATTCTTATCGTTATGCTTTGAAAACCAGAGACAAGAGCGTTCGCTTGGAAAGCATGTTCATCAGTCAGTTAAATGAAAAAAGGCAGGCTCCCGTGGCAGCACAAGTGGTGAATCTCTACTTTCTATCCCACTCTTTCCACGCTCACCCAACCAACGTGTCATAATCATGATCTGATTGTGAATGATTCATTAAAAATGGGGCTCAGGTAACACCACAAAAATGTGAGCGCATACCTGAGTGTTTCATGTTTAATGACCTGAAACTGTTAGCAATTGTTGGTAAAGGAAATGGAAACATAAATGTGGATGCAGTTTTGCAACCCAAACGGCTCCGGTGTGAGTGCAGCAAAGCTGTCATCTCCCGTGCTTCCCACGTTCACCCGTTACTCCTCTGATTGGTTTTTGTAACAACTCTGATGATTCCAGTGGTTGGAAAAATTTAAAACTCTTGATGGCAAACCCAATAGTTCTTATCTTTGTTCCAAATCGAAACACAGCAT
>LUCM01006116.1:302254-383457 GCA_008360955.1 Fasciolopsis buskii
TGTCACTCACTTCCACGCGCCGAACACCAGGAAAGCCGGCTTGATGATCATAGCTCCACTGAACGTCTACTGTTCGGGTTTTTCTTAAGTATTATTGTTTTGAATATGCAGGTCAGGTAAACAGTGGGGTCTGATGCGTCCTAGTTCCTCGTAGTTCAGCCGGATGGAGATTTCACGTCAATATGCGATGATGCGAAGAGTTGTGCCATATATTTTCTTAACCCTTTTCTTATACGGTTCTACACAGTCTCGATAAAGTAGCTCATTTTTATGTCATTGTGAACCTCGCTACAACTGCAACTAAGCTGACAGGATGTGAAACCTAACGCGCAGTAAGATTGGCCGAGCGATTTTCAGAGTTCAACCTTTTGGTTGTCTGTGACAGAAAATAGTATGCCGCAACTCATGTACTCCTAATGACCAAACTGAGATTTTTATTTATATGCTTGAACAAGCGATCATACGCAGAATCGAGAAATTTTACGTGCTTTCTTTCGTAAATGCAGCTGGATAGCCCCTGATCAAAAACCTTAGTTCGTGATGTTCTTTATCTATGTGTACTCATTTACTGGTACTTAAGACGGTTTTGGTCACGCTGGAATGAAACTAGAAAACTGAGGACGACGTCCAAAGCGGAGAAACTGACGATAGACATTTACTCCAAAGAGGAATCCCAAACATGCTCCTCAAGAATGGATAAGAACCGGATTTTTCGTGAAGATAAATTCATTCAGAACCACTAATTCCACGAAGTTACGTGTATAGAAACATTTCAATCAAGACACCACGAAGACGAATCAGAAGAAATGGAATTTTCTCTTGATTTGTTGTTGTCAACCGTTCAGGTAAAGACAACCTCACATTTTTAGGAAATCATATTGGTACCATAGTGATCGATAATGTGCAGAAAACTACGTGCGGTTTTGTTACTTCGAATCAAGACAGTTAGATTTTTAGATTGCCGTTTTCGAATCCAACTTCATTCAGAGCCCGAGAATTTGTCTCCGTGACCAGCATTTCTTTAACTTCAAGCCACGGTCATTCTGCCTCGACTCACATCAGTTCCTCTATTTCCCACCACCGGTTAACCTCGACCCATAACTGTTTGTCTTCGATGCACAAACTTTAGCTACGTCACTCATTGTAAGTGGGTCAAACCAAAATGTACCAGAGCTCTTTCGATTTCAACAAACAAATGGGCAGGCAGTGACCAAGCGGATAAGGTCGCGTCGTTCGGACCTGAAGGCCGCGGGTTCGAATTCTCCCACCGCCCATCAACTTCCCCATTTGGCAACCGTCTGTTGGTCGCGGCCCCCCACTTGGAAAATGATGCACATTTTATCTCATTGATAAAGGATGTAAAAATGTAAAAGATTATGCTTTTACAAAGTTCGGATACAAAATTTGGCGAACAAGGGGGAATATGTTACACGGTCGACTATCTTATTGGTTCAAGAAATAATTTGCCACGTGACATCAACGCTCCGCGTGCCCTAATATATCATGGATGCATAGCATAGCCATTCCTTCCTTGTTAGGAATCATCAGCAGTAAGTATTCAGTGCACCCGAACCTGGACGAGTAATGGGGTCTAATGTTACACCGTTAATCGACCGAATTTTGAGACGAAGAGCTTTTATTATGCAGGCATTCGGCAATCCCGTGTGAATGTAGCCTTTTCGGTGAACTTGTTTTGTTGGAAAAACAAAAAAACATCAAACGAATCTAAAAAAGGGAACATCCAACCGGTTTGAAATTACTAAGTAACTAATATTACCTAAGTGAGAATGCCGGTAGGAAAGTCCCTGCATACATAATCTAAAATCAAGCCCGGGATCATGTCGGCTGAGCACGCTAAATGAGTTTATTTGTTTGTTTGTTCATATGTGTACGTGTGGAGACAAAGGCCACTTCTTGATGAACGGAAACATTGTGATCTGTCATGTAACGGTTGCGTGTGATGCACTAGAAGGCTAAGCACAGGTCATTGTACGGAAGGGATAGACTGACCTAAACATCCGATTAGAGAATCCAAATGAGAGTGGAAGAAACAAAAGCGAGCGGTAGCCCAGCTTGACCTTTTGCTCTCCAAAGGGTCTTGGACTCTACTAACTTGAACCTATTTCTTGGTGTCCTGAGGTTTGACCTACGAACCCTGACCTCTTGAGCCTCACGTCGCAGGATTCGTTTTGAACTAACAGATTATAGGGGAAAGAGAGTTAAGGAATGGGTGAATGAATGAGTGAGTCCCGCGATATCCGAAACCTATCAACACACAAGCATATGAAACCGGCAATACGACTGCCGCTGAAAAGTGCTCTTCAGTGGGGTTCATATAGCACAATATGAAATGGACAACAAGAAGGGAAAACCCGTGAGCCGAAGCCCAGTAAGTGCATCAGCCAGCGTCAACATTTGCACAACCTTATCGAATATGACAGCTCTCGTGTTCGTTACAACCAAGAACAGAATTGGTGATTAGGCTGGCTTTTGAGTACATCACTGGGAATTCTGGTTGCGGCTGTAAGATAATTCGAGCGAACAAGCTGCCTCTCATGATCTTGCTCTTCCGGCTAAAGCTGCATGTATCTTGGCTAAATAGTACCAGTTTGAGAAGGATTATTGACAAATAATTGTCGGGAAAAGTGAAAAAGAGCATCCAGGGTTCTGATGTGGAGTTGCGAAAGGGAATCGTTGGGATCAAGTCAATTTTTGAACAGTCACAGAAAAAGGTATCGGATATTCTACCTGAAATATAGAAAATGAGTATACTTCTTAATTAACATAAATTGTCCATCATACCCAGCGGAGTTGTAATGGTTGATTTAATGATAAATCGCTGTTTGCACGTGAATTTTACAACGTATCTAGAACGTTTCTTTTCAGTTTGACCATGTGATATGGAAACACAACGCTAACGGACTGAACATGGCTTCTCCGGACAAGGCATCCGTGTTTACAAGCGACTCTTTCGCATACTTAAGGATATGATAGGAAACCAAATTGACGCTGAAATATCAACAATCAGACCGAGAGTACGACTTCATTGGTATATATCGAATATCCAAGAGAGATTTGTAATTAGAATGATGCTGTTGTGCTGCGTTCATATTATGGGCCTAAGATTTATTATTTTCGCTGCCCAAATTCGAACTGGTTGCTCCTCCATCAACATAAAGAAAATGCAAATGCATCAGTGACATTTTCGTCCTGGCAAAGATGGATAATGATTCAATAAGCAAATTAATAGAAGCTCTCACTTGGATCCCCAGTTTCCATATCTCGTCCATGACAGTAAATTTTTTGGTTGTTCAAGTGTGGCGCGATAATTGCGTTGAGCGTTGCAACAGAATAGTAAATCTGATTGGTTGAGAAGCGGCAAAAACCGGGTTGTTCCCGATAATACTGTCACCCATCTTGTCGATGCAGGGCGCGTGATAAAAAAGAAAATCTTCAACGCTATTTGGAGTCTCAGGCCGGATAGATCGGTTAACAATGACTAAATAGCTGATGATTAGACTTGAAGATCTAATCCTGTGATCCCAAAAGCGATGCGCGAAATTTCCTTTCTAATTAAGGTCAAGGACAGATACTTATTCGTAAGGAAACTATCCCCTCGTGGTCACACCGATACTGAACGCGATTCGCTTTAATTAGGCTGAGCTAATTCACCCAAGCCCCGACTACACAGCAATTATCTTGTGGAGTTCCAAAGACCAACATAATTAAAGCACTTGCATAGGGAGATTATTCTGTTACCATCGAAGCAAGGTAATTGTAATAAAAATAACAACAGATTTCTTCTTCCTCACTTCCCTAATGTGTTTTCGGCAGTCTTATTTTACGGCTGTTATAATAAAGGAGAGTGCGAATCAAATGTTGACAAGGATGTAATTCATTGCATGAATTATGAAAACTCACCGTGACTGGTGTAACTGATTAATTTTCTGGCCGCATACGGGAAACGAAAATAACAGTCCAAACAAATTATTTCATTTTGTGAACATCGGATGGGCTACTGGTTATTTGCCTTTTGAAATTGGCCACACGTTGGTGCGATATGGTAGAAAGGAACATTTTACAATTGTTTCTAATCCGAGCTTGAAAAAATTCTCATGTGATTTTTGGTAAACAATCAAACGTGGACTAATTCACGGTGGGCCATTTGAGCTACAATTATTTTCCTAATCTTTCTGGTTACTTTATTTATCGTGCGGAATGTGGGCAGGAACACGGAAAAGCTCACCGGGTCGGATTTTGCGAATTACTTGACGTTCACCGTGAACTAAACTATGAGGTGGTATTCGCGCATTCTCATTGGGATAATATAACTTTGTGAAAATATCATTTTACCTAGGGAGATTGCTCAACTTCCATGTGAAACAGAGCACCATCTTTGATCTTTATCTTTATCTGTTATCGATTACTTCCTTTTTTTAATGAAAAAACAATGCACATCAATTTTCAGGAAGGGTGCCGTGGCCAACAGAGGGTTACCAAGTGGGGAAGTTGACCGGTGGTGAAAAGATTCGAACCCGCGACATTTACGTCCAAACTCCAGGACCTTATCTGTTCGGCCACCGCCCGCTATTTCTTATTGTTTCTTGCTCTTTTTCCTATTCCGTTATTTAGGCTAATCTGCAGAATAAAAGTTTAAAAATTCTCTTTTTGAGACTGTCAGATATTAGTCCTGCAATTTTGCTAGCACTCAATGAGTTTTTCATCAAATTGTGTACTCACCGTTTTGCTCCATATGAAACGGGTGAACACAAGATATTGTGTGATTCTAGTCATCTTCAGTACTATAATCTATCAATCTTTTGCTCACATATTTTGACACTGCATTTTCTAGCAAGTTTCCTGCCGAGTCACTCTTTGCATGAACTCAAGTGTCCATTGTTCAACATGCGTCTTAACAAGAAATGACCACGTTTCAGGCAGCTGTTTCAGCAGCCTAGTAATGCCTGATCACATTACTCATTTGACGAGGTTGTTTCCTGCTTTCGGCGACGCGATGGGGCAGCCGTTGTTGACAAAAAGTCAAATTGGGTATGAGCCAAAGTTGGTGCAGTTTAATAAAGATCAATATGATTATCAACAAGTGTATCACAACAGATAGTGAACTGTCGAATAGGAAGCGCGTCGTTCGGAAGGCATGAATTCTCGGAATTCACTTTCAAATCCTGAGGTACAGAGCCATTGGCCATCTCACCGAGGCGGTTCTTCATGTGTCTCTTATACTGGATACCGATAACCCAGATTTCCAACTCAGATTTAATTCTACATAACTATTCTGAGTATGAAAATCGACTCACCATTTCTGAGTTAAGAGAAAACTAACGGTCTACGAAATCTGATCTGATTCACACGCGAAACTGTCATCTCTGCATTGGAATCTGACTGATATCCGCGCAGTTTCGGGTCGCTATCTAGGACAGCCTCCTGGTGCATCGAAACTTACCGGAAGTGACGGTGACGGCAAGATTTTCACATGGAATGGGAAATGGGAGCTTGGTGATTTCGAGACACTGTGACACGAACACAATTAGTGCACTGTATATTATCCGCTTCGTTTAGTGTTAGAAAACTGAAGCGATGGCCTAATATATCATACTATTATGCGGCCGATAGCTCAAGTGGGCAGATACACAAACAGATAGGTATACTAAAGATAAACAGTGAGATAGACAGGTAGGAAAACACAAAACAAACAAACAGACAGGACGACAGACACGTGTTTTCCATTTTGGACTGATACTTTATACAAATGCAGCCAAGCCCGAAGTTCACTTTCGGTCGTGAGCGAAAACGATATTTAAAAATTTTCAAAATTTATTGAAATATCGCCTTACTTTCAAATGTTCGAGGGTAAAGGAATGAATGCGACGAAAAAATTGTCTTTACTTGTTTCTCGTTGGTAAGATTTCGGCTATCAACCATGATCATTATGCTAAAACTTCACTGCACTAGGAGCCTGAGAGATCTTCATCTGCTCCTAACTCCCTTATGGAACGTGGCTGCTGCGGTTGTCTATTATTGCGACTGGTCGTTTTAGTAATCCATGCGTTACCCATACGTTGGTCATGTTGCTGATGTCCACAGCGAATCTCTACTTTATCCTGCTTTACAAACTTTTATCTTGATTTCTAATGTAAAAGCTCTTTTTAAATGATTCAGGTCGGGCAACTGTTTCAAGATGAGCATCGCTTAGCACTTTCTACTAAAACTACCGTGAATTCATCTGATGAATGTTGGCGAATTTAGTGTTTGATGGTTAATCATTATACTTCATTCTGAGGATTGCAGATATAGGTGAAAGGCGCAAAGTTCTAACGGGATTGCAAGGCATAAATTAATGAAAATCCCCAAGCCCATTTTGTGTGGTTTCGTAAATGAACGTGTAGGCCACGCCTAACGGCGAAGTTGATGCGTACAGCTATATGTTATAATTACAAACCCCGCCGAGATTGGACCAATTCGTAGTCAACTATGGAGCTGTTAATCCTAGTCCATATCACGATCTGTTGTTTTCGTTTGGTAACACGGAATTCAGCTTTAGTCTAAGCGTGTGATCGTCGAAACTCCAGTGTTTTCGTTGGGGGTTGGGATTGGTCAGTCGTGAGCTCTATCAACGACGCAGTTTTACAGATTTTGCAAAGTACACGCATAAAAACATTACATTTTACCTCGCTCCGAAATTCTTTCCTCAGGTGGCATACGGAATTCGCCGCGGGTTAGTACTGGATCCAGGCCAGTGAAAAATGATGCGTCATTCTGTTACCTCTAACTTGCAACACACATTTTGCCATTTTCTTTCCCCCCAAAAATGCTTAGTTAATTTTTAAGGTGTATAATTCTGCTACTCGATTATAATTCTGTGTGATTTTACTATCTACATGTCTTGCCGAAATCATCTAGTAAGCGTCATGTGAACACTTTCCCTTTCAGTGAGTGATACCATAAAGAAACGAATATTTAAACTTTCACACCTTATACTCAGAAAGAACTGGAGAATCTTTTCAGTAATAAGCTGAGAGCTAGCACTAGAAATTTAATCGACATCTCATTTTATCTCCCCCACGACATATTACGAGTAGCTATGGAAAACAGAGTGAGATTTATATACAACAGTTTGGGGCGTGGAATTCTAGAAATCCAGAATCAATAAATAATGGGTATCAATGCGCCCTGTACTGTAGGTTGCTAATTTTTTGATCATTTTGTTTTGGCGTACAACAACTCCAGTATGAATTTGCTTTTGCCTAATGTGGAAGTGAGTTTACGAATTTTGACGTCTGTATGTACTGATTACGTAGCTTACTGAATTACCATGACAGAACAGGAAACATATGTTGAACAGGATCATGATTCTGGCTGTGGTATGCCTTCCTATACAGGATACCTTGGACCCAATTGTACCCTTAACCAATTCACTTCAAATGAGATGAAAACGGCTCTATTCAAGACAATTTTTTCTAAAGTTTGATGGAACTTAACGTACAACTTCTTTCGGAGGCACTACCTCTCGCATGTAGTTTACTTACCTAAAATGAATGGAATGTGTATCTCAACACAAAAACGAAATCTCCTCTATCCGTAATGCAGTCTTCGCTGATCCATTTGCGAGGCTTTTCTCACTTTATTCTCCGGAGATTTAACAATGTGGATGAGAATAAAGAGTGTGATGGCTTCTTCGAAAAATTTCCTACAAATGTCCATTTTATAAATCTTCTGCACATCACCACGTGACTTGTGTTCAACAACAAAACCAAAGAGGCGTCAGATTAAGGCACTCAGCATTTTCTTCTACTGCGCACGATGACCATCCTCTCTATTTTTTACGTGAATAATCCATACTCCATATCCGCTGACATTTGGAGGGTCTCGATATTAGGATTAACCGGAGCAAATGTGCATAAAATATATACAGTTATCTGTTTCAGTATCACAGAAAAGAACTTCTGTCATAGAATTTTAAAATGAATACAAATAATTTTGCAGTCACTTTCGGGTGTGATTAATTTTTCCATGAAAGACTTGCTGTTGGGATGGTTCATTCCTTTAATATTGTGCAACTTATGAATTTAGCTTAGCTCAAAACACAGAAGAAGCATAGGCACAAAGTTCTGAAATGACCAAGATTTTTGAATCAGTTCATTATCGTCCACAATGTAGTACAAAAACATTTCGCTGTTTCTCGCTAAGTGCTCCACTATCTCGATAAAAGCGTGCCATTATTGCAACACGCTTAAATGACTGTAGGCGGCTGGTAATTCCCGAACTTACTGGACGGTTTTTACCACTTAAGCACAAACTATTCGAACGCCACAGCAACTTTGTCCGGACAACAGTAAAGATGGCACCATAAATGACTGCTCTGAAACCGCAGGCTTAATGAAACAAGGAAAATGCCTTAGTGCGAATAAAGTACAAGTATACAAGAATGTGTACAAATGCATTGGCGAAAACCTTCTTCATACAAAAGTCGTTTAGTTTTGCGCCACAGTCAACAATGGGTTAGTGGGAAAAGGAAAGTCATTCCAAGATAATGAGGGTTTGTTCAGTATCCTGATCTGTTAACTCGTCTGCGATGTAACTGGATAATATTCTTCTTCTTCCTAGATTTCTGAATTGATCCCCTAGGGTAAACAGCATACATCGGCGACTTCACGTTGCATTCTTATCCTCTGTCTGTAACCACTACCGTGTGCGCCTATAAATCGGTGCTTCTTTATTCGTTAGGTCGTGAAAATGGATTCCTCATCACCTCACGTTACCATAAATTTGACTGTAAATTTAGTAAAGGAAACGGTGAAATAAATTCGCCTATCAAAAGTGGCATGAGGCTATGATTGTAAACAGACGTTTGCTGGCAGTGCACATCCAGTTTCAACCAAGCGTCCATTCTCCACCGACTAGACAAGTAAACATTCTTTTCTCGTCCACATCTAGGCCGGTTTAGCCGCTTTGTTCCAAGCATGAGTTATGAGCAGTTTATTCACATCAGTCACTATGCAATCGTGGTGGTTTACACCTCCCCGGTCCGCTTCGACAAGTGCACAACCTTCCCGTCGATCACTCATGAACTCCATTGGCTATGGTACTTTGGTACTGGTGCCAGTTTAATTACTTTCGGAATTACAGAACGAAATTATGTGTATGAATGGTAATTTTATGGGATAATAACACTGCCGCTGCAGAGTACAATGAAATTTGCATCGTTGGACATTAATGCACGCATGTTTCCAACGAATCAACTATCCACTTGATGGTGGAAAATAGTGTATTCGTATGCTTTCGCCGGATATTTGGCTAACAGTGTGCAGTATTTAGACTTGAAACCAATAAATGAAGTTCGATCAGTCACGGTAACGAACGGGTACGAATAACCTGTGAGTAACGAACTGGCCCCGATTCAAGCCATGCAAACGAAGTCAGCTTGAAGACCATAGGAGAAGAGAAACATATTCCAGTTGGATTTACAACTCAGTTTTATACACAAGGTTTGAAATATCTCATTTGATGGAATGCCTCCCGTCCAATCACCTTCGCGGAGTGCTTGGATTTCACGACCTTTTGTTGTCACGGTTCTCATTGGTTGTTTGCCGCTGCGGTCCAGCGTGAAGCTGTACTGGATTGTGTCACGTGAGGTGCACGTAAACTCACCACAAAGTTTTGATCGATTATTTGTATGCGTTCATTACACGACAAAATAAAGCATCTGCCCTGGATGACCCAATCAACAAAACACTAGACCAGTCAACCACAGACAACAATGGTGGTTGCCTTGCAAACCTCGATTGGTCTAAATAAATTGGCATCATTTTGCATTGCATGCCTCTTCGCAAATTTGTCGCCATCTATTCAGAAAGGCTGTCATTATTATTACCAACACTCACTCGTTTCTTTGCTAGCATCGAGCTCCAGATCACTGGACTCAAACCGTTGGTGGTATGCCACTTGAGTCCGCTCATATTCATTAACTTAATCTCTTCTCTTTTGCTTCCTTTATTAATGAAATAATGTACATCGTTTTTCAGGAAAGGGACTGCAGCCAACACAGAGCTGCCAGGTAGGGAAATCGACCGGCGGTGGGAGGATTCGAACCCTCAACCTTCAGGTCCAAACGCCGCGACCCCGTCCGCTTGGCCACCGCCGGAATTCTGTCTTTTATGATTAGAATTTCGCATTAATACTGTACTCACTAACTTCAGATTCTCCCTCCTATTATGGGCACAAGCAAGCACTTGCGCGAGATGATGTTCGTTAATATTAAAATCCACTTAAAAGATGACCGAAATATAAATGTGAGCCTGCAAATGACACCGCCTACTATCTTACCAACCGGCTTGACAAACTGACATCCAAATTCACCGTCAATGAAAAATATATACGACGGAATCCTTGGTTGCCAGAACATGGAAAGGTTCAAAGCCAGCTCAAATAATGTTTTTGTCTCGTTAATTTGGTTGCAGTGCATCGTAACAATTGTGAGTAGTACGTGTGCGCTACATGCAAATTTGTGTACAGTACTTGCAATTATTAGGGATCGGCTGCCGAAACAGGGTAACAGTAGCTGTGCACGGCTTCAGATAAATCAGTTAAATCTCATGTGTGCAGGATGAACAGGGTGTGACGAAATATCGTGCTAACCGTAAGGGAAAGTCAGTCAACCGAAAATCAGCCAGCACCAAGAGGGATCAGATAGGTGTGTGGCCCAGTGCAACTATACAAATAGGGCTAGCCAGCATTAACCTGGTTATTGCACGTAGGCCAAATCACGATCGATAAATGAGTTACGGCACAAGATGGCTGACAAATCGATACGAGGTCTCAGTCACACTTAGGTACAGGACTATGACAATCGGAATGCACTTAAGTGCAACTTCAAATTAAACTCCAACTTATTGCTATGTATCAATGAGGAGTTCTGCAAACGGGAGGTCTAATTAAAATAAGGTTGATGTTGTGCCATACAAACCTTTGGATTGTTCATTATCAATGACCCTATAATCTACCAGTTCCAATGAGGAATAACTGCAAACAAGTAAGGGTTATTCAAAATACGCACCTTGCTGACACGCTACATCGCATAAAAGGATAAACTTGGACTCATCTGCTGTTATTACTGATTTCAAAGCGTAAAGGACGCATTAGACTGACTGCAAAACAGCTTGGTGACTGTTGATTGGTGAGCTGACAGGTAAAGAGGATCGTACAACTCAGTACTAATTGTATGCGTAATGTATTTGCATTGTTTTTTAGTGCATGGTATTGCATTTCGTTGTATTACATTGTATTATATAGGCTTCTATGCACATAAATGGGTGCAATTCAACAAAAAAGCCATTGAGAACAGTGACAAACACCACCTTGTAAAAAGAAAATTGAACAAAGGGGATAAAAAATCTTATGAGAAGTTGTTCAAGAAGTCGACTGAAACATAGTTCCTGTTTGTTTGACTATGCTTTGAATAATGGACGCCGAAGCCCCACATACACTGATTCTTGAGAACATGAAGCGAAAGGCAGCCGCTAGGGTCCACTAAAGTGGAGGCTGCAACCGTGGCCCTGAAACGTGGAGTGGAACAGTAACCGTCCACCGCCGAAGTGATGGGCGGATGTGAGATTCGAAGCTGCGAAACTTTTGGTGTCACGCTCTTAATCTACTCAATCACTGCATGTGGAGAATGAGCGGGATCTGAAAATATTTCTTGAGCGAACTTTTCACATGTATGTAAGTGTTAAACACGCAGCTGATTTGATAATTCGTCTAATCGTATGAAAGACACGGCTAATATTGGATCGTCCCCGGGGTCGAATATGAATCTTTCTTAAAATAAATCCGTAAAACGAAAAGGAGAATGGTGAAAAAAGAACTGCAAAAACTTGCTAGTATGTAAAACGGCAGATCCTGTCTTCCAATCTGTAATATAGAAGCTTTCTGGCTTGAAGTCAGATTGCCCTCGAAGATACTCTACACAAATGAAACGACAAGAAGTCCACTTAAGGCTTTCGGCAGTACGAACTAGATATTATATGGTCATCTTTGATGAATGATAGTTCGCATGCTCCCCCAGTTCGCAGGAGAAGGAGCAGATTTAAAATATTTAAATGTCTTAAGGTTTAAATTGGCGTGAGTAAAAGAATCAAAAATAGGAAGCAAATCTTTGGAGAGAGTCTGGAAATCGTCAACTAACCCTCGGTGGACGGGAACACCATCCGCATAGTTGAGCAGGTGACAGGAGGAGCTGGTTAATAAGTTGTTTTCGAGAACATACGTGAAGAAAGACTATCCCATAGAATATTGCTGAGTTGGTAACTAACGGTTATGATGTTTTACCGCCCATTTGAGTGAACTGGGTTCTGCTGGTAAAGTAATCAAATAGCCACGCTGATAAGGGCTTGGCACAACCAAACTGCGTCGGACTAACCCAACTTTCTTACAAGATCTTAGCTGGTGAAATCCATCATTTTGTCATTCGAAATTCACACCCATTTTTTTAGTAGGGACGCAAATGTCCTAAGGGTGTGGCCATTGGAGAACTCAGGTATGAGTCTCCAAACTGAGGTCGTCTTTGAAACGAAAAATGATGAGCAGTTTTCTAAACCGCCTCATTATAACTTTGATACAGTTTGTTTCCAACCCAAGTTAACGTGTGCATTCAACGGAATACGCTTGAATCTGATATTAGTTCTTGTTGCTGCCTTTGTAACTTGAGCTTTTTCGGCAAAGAATTTAGTTGCCTTGATGTTTATTTTATCCATTGACTGTCGAATAGTAGTTCCGTTATGGCGGATGGATTAGATATGGTCTTTTTCGGTTTAGTCTTCCTCTGCTTGGGCCGATCGCATGCGCAATAATCATGTGATGGGAACGAAATGACCACAGTATATTACAACGATACTACTCTATTGCTATTGTTTAATATGAAACCCGGCCAACTAGACTAACTGGTATTTTAGTAAATCAAAAGCGTTCTGCTTGTTGAACGATTTTTTAGCACGGGAACAGCTGGTATCAGAGTGATCAGTAAGCGGCATTCGGAGTTTGCATCGTATTTAATTGGTTTCTTTCGGTACAACAAGCAGCCGAAGCAACTCGCACAGTCCTTTGTGTTGGCTCTACTAAATTTCTACTACTGAATACCTGCAATCTGTGTGGTCGAATGCATTTGGTGTAACATCCAGCTTCTGCTGTGGTTTTGCCGAACAATCATAATGATCACTGCGAAGAAAGTGATTAATTGTTGGTATATTTCTCACGTCCATGTTTGCGATCTGTTACTATCATCTTATCAAACTGTTCATGCCATTCTGCCGAAAATCGGGTATCTCATCTCGAAGGGATTTTCGAATTCGTTTGTGAACTCCTGCTCGATAATCAAGTTGGCGCCACTCTCTACAGGTCAAGTTCTGTCAATCCTGTTGGCTAGTTTCGGAAATACTAGGGGAGCACTAGTCACTAATTGGCATAATTTTCACTCGGCTTTGGTCAAGCGGTCAAGAAACTGGCTTTTCAATCGAAATTTCTCACATTAGAATCTTTCTCTGATCGGCCTACTTCCCCACTTGGTAGCCTTTGCTTGGCCACAAACCATATCCTGAGGGGAATATACCTTGCCCCATCGGTAGTAGATGTTAAAAATACATAACATAAAAGTTTAAAAGGTAGAAGGTGGGAAATAGTATTCCAGCTGTTGGGGATGACTTCAACTATGGTGATTGTGCAGTAAGTGTAGTTGTTATGGTACAGAGCTACCTGTTTCTATTGTTAAATTCTCTTCTAGTGAGTGAGCTCACTTATTCGATTGAGCTAGATAGCAGTGGTTTAATTCGCTCCCTTGTTCTCCAATGTTTTTCGATGCACGAAAGCACCTTACTCCCATCAGACGGAGGTCACGGTCGTGCACCGTCTTGACCACTCTCATACCTGGATGTGTTTGGATGACTCATCCTCACTTTCAAGCGCTCCTTGTTGGCAAAGAAATATCTTCTCCTATTCTCCCTAATCGTTCCGCTCATAATTCAGTTCTCGGGTCCCAGCTGTCCTGTATGACAACGACAATCCAATTTTCCCTATTCTTTTTTCCTTAGTTCAAGGGGGCCCCGGACTGGAAACTTCTGACTAAGTTCCATCCAATAAAGCTGGTTGATGATGGTTCTCTGGACAAAATTCATGCTCTAGGCTGATTCCTGTCTTGGTTGACGGTTGTCTTTCCTCAAAACGATTTTAACATGGTCCTTGTAGGACCAGAATCGAAGTCAGTCATCCAGATCAAAATGGTCTCATGACTTGAAAAGGCAACAAACAATATTCTTCTTATTTAATAAGTTATCTTCATCCCCGGCGCAAATGTAACGGACCGTTTTGTTAGCTACTGAACTAAATGAAATGCGGAATGAAGCTACCGAAATTGTTGTTTTGCAGCCTGGGACATCCCTCCATGAATTTCGAAGTGAAGATAAAATTTATCCATCCAGGGAAAATTGGTAGCAAATGGCCTAGTACTTCATAATCTATTGTGTTCTCGACAGACAGATAGCAACGTAAAAATAAACATGAATCTAACGCGAACTTAATGCTACTGTTGATTTAGATCTCATTAACTTGAGAGAAGTTTTAAAAGTTGGTGTTGCCGTGCTTGACTGACTGGCTTTGGACTATGACATTCACGCACAAACCTTATTTGAGCTCATCGCAGCGTAACCCTCACTAAATTCTGGGTTCGAATCCTCGAGTCTTCCAACCGGAAGGCATGCGCTTTACTGTTAAGTCGTCACCAGCTCTCTTTTAGGACTAATTAGAAATACCGAGTTAATATTATTCAGCTAGCGGTGCCGGACAGTCTCGAATGGAGACTTTAGCCGCATGCCTCTCACCAAACCAGGTCTCCACAGGATTGAGCAAGTATAATCATTTGGTTTGCCTGCTTAAATAATTTATATAGTTGGCGCAGCTGGATTGATGTTAGAATATGTCCAATGTTTCTCCCCTTTTTACCCAAATTAGGCTGTACTGATTGCTCGATAACGCCAATTTGAGTGAGGTTATCCAGTGTGGGCTGCGCGTTCACATCAACTCTATACAAAAGTGGGCGATCGGTATCCATCCCACCATACTTCCTGCTTTGCTATGCTTTGGTTCAATTCCATTTGTCCATTTTCGGCATCATTTTCTCAAATTTGCATATGAATTAGATCACGAGCATCGAGGATGTGTCTGTACATTCATTGCGATGTGCTACATGCACTAGGATAATTGGCCTGGGGATGCAGGGGGAGGGCGTTTAATGTTTTTGCTCAACCAAGAATATGAAACCGAAATATGGAGTGCATGGTACAGGCTGAAGCTGTTCAACCACAAAGGGACTATTGTGAGAATTTCCGATAGACCAAAGTATTGCAAATATGTGAAATAACGGCTTACTGGTAAGACTCAGGTCATGCCAAGTAAACTAACAGCCAAATCAGTTGTATATACATATATATATATACAGAGAAAGAGGAAGCATGGTATTCTTCGTCGCATTTTAGGCTGAACAAATCAAAATCCTAAATTTATTCATATATATTTATATATCATAGTTATGGTAATTATATTAGTCATGGTGGAATTGGTGATGACAACGATGATGATGACGATGTAGCAATCAATCTTATCCCTAGTTTTCCTGAGACAGAAACAAAAAAGTTCACTCTCACAATAACTTTTGTTTTCTTATCACTTTTTGATAATGTTTTATACACTCCAGTGAAGTCCAGGAACTCTCTCACAACTAGCCAGCCTCTCTCCGGTCAACTGAAGACACTCATTACCTTAGTGACCTCATTTGGTTAAATCAATTGACGGAGTCAGGCAATATGAAACAAAAGTCAGGTCCAAGAGCGCCAGCTTATAATGTGGCTTTTTCCACCTGTCATATCTAAAATGACTTGCTGAATTTACTTATTTTGAAACGATTACTTTGTCCGAGTGGCGGAAAATGCACAGTTGTTATTAATTCGGTACATTTATCTGTCATTTACAGAAGTCTATGTCTACTTGTAGATCAGCGTGGATTTGAGACACTATTTTTACTTGTTACATAAATATGACGGGCGAAAGATTAAAGATATCCGATGTTTTAGTCGAACTTTTAAGATATTTGCGTCTTAAAAGAGGCCATGTTCTACAGCTAATCGGGTCCTCTTTCACAGTTGAAAATAAAAGCCTCTGGTTAGATAGAATTCGATAGCCATCAATGGAAAAATCTGCTTAATGATCAGATTAAGTGTCTGACCATAACAACTGTTAGAGCCCAGCAGAAGTTAGACAGCTGTTGATCCATAGGGATATGGTCATTCAGCCGTTGAATTCTTGACTCATCATTGCTTACTTGTTAGCCTCATATCCTTATTTTTGCCTAAAGATGCCAAAGTTCGACACAAGAGAAATCTAAAAAGCGAGATTTTGATGGAGAGCAAGGTACATAAAACAAACCTTTTGCTTCATGCAGCTAGGCTGTGCATCACTAGCCTAACATCCAGATGACCAATCAGCTAACCGTACTGAACAGGTTATAGACTAAAACCATAAAAAAGGCACTTACGGAAAATATGTTGGTGATTCATTGAGCTATTTTTTTTATTGAATTTGTTGTCATTTTCCTAGCTTAGTCGCTGGAGTTAATCAATTTTAACGGTACAAAATCATTCTGATATTGAATTATTTTAATTTCTGGACAGAAAACTCATCACGTGAGGTCTATGAATGGACTGACCAGAGGACGTGATATTGCACGAACACGAAATCTCATGAATTTACAAAACCTTGAGCTGATGTGGAGCAATTTAGTGTCTGCTAACGGATCTAATCAAAACTAGTGACTTGCAAATAGGCATAACCGTGGCTCCATTCCTAAGAAATGGCATTTTAGATTTTACATTTTTGGAGCCACCGCATTGTAAAGTGTCTGTGAGCTGATTATTCACGAACAACTCAGTCATACTTTGTGGACCGAGTCACTCCTTCTCCGGAACTTCGATCTTCTTAATCTAGAATATGCAAGGATCAAGAGTTCAACCAACAGTCGGGAAAGACTACAGCTTTGCAAAAACTCATTTTTAATTGTGCATGATATAAGTAGTAAGTATGCGAACGGTCGCATGAAATTTCCGCGGAAGCACACTATCGGTTGTTGCGGTCATTTGCCCCCGTTAAGTAAATATATCGGATGCCTTGTTGTGCCATCACTCATACACATGAACACTCCTTGGTTGGTTTTCACTGTAATAATATCCGAATCATGGCGAGTGTGCGTGGACAGTGAGTTCATTTAATAACCTCACAGTAACTCGCTAAAGCAATTCGTCTGCCAAAGCATACTACAAAAGTCGTCCTTCTGTAGGTCGAATTTCTGAATCCGACGGATTTGTTTCGACGAAATACCATGTATCTATTAATATTTTCCTTAATTCAATTCAGGTCCTAGTCATTCTCGACTTATTTGTACACAGTATTGTCAGGTGGTGACAGGTGTACGTCGCAGTAGTAATTCTTCCTAACTTTCAATTCTTCAGTCGGCAAAGTAAAGTTCGCTACGATCCCCTTTTCTAGATAATTATGTACATTGTTGCGCAATGCATGAAGAAAGCAAAAAACAACTAATAACAAATAAACAGGTATTTTAGGGGGATTTGTAATGGAGGCGGCCACGGAGAATCCCAACCAACGCTGGGTGGTTGTCACGGCCACGTTGTCTCTGTCAAGCGATTGGCTTATCTGCCATACGGTCTCCTGGTGACTACGCGTCGGGTTCACCAGGTAACACAGAAGTTGGTGTATCTGGATGCAATGCTCGTGAACATACAGGTCGGGATTCAACTCCGTAATACCTAGAGTTTCTCATTCTTCTAAATATAAAACAACAAATAGTCGTCAGTGTGCTGTGTGGATTCGACTTGCACCCTATGTTGACTAAGCGCTTCTGATAGTCTGATCTCTCTTTTGCTTAACCATTGTGGATGATGACCGTCATGTCATCCGACTTAAGTAGAACTTATGACCAGATAAACAACGGCTGATGAAGTCAGTGTCGGTCACTTTCCTTTGGTTCCAATATGGCATAGAGAATCACCTAAGAAAGTCGAAGGGAATATAAATGCGTTAAACATCATTCTTTCTAAATATCTGCTTAGGATTTCCCTATCAGCCTTCCTTGAACGGCTGACTGATAAAGAAGTCTTTTTTGTTAATTGGTCATCTGCTTATCAGATTTCTCTCAATAGGTCAGTCCGGCTGATGGTGTTCTAGAGTGATGTCTCCCGTTCGCTTCAACTCATCATGTGGCGTCTCTGTAGAATTACCTTTTTGGTGGGCCAGATCGTTCACAGGCTCGTCTGTGTTGGATACCATTGAGACTGTTGAAGTAAGTAACCGGGACAGTAACTAGTTGTTCATCTCACGTCCAGTCATTGTTGGACTGTGAGCTTTTGTTGATTACCTTCTCCACACAGGCCATGGTTCGGGAGCCAATAGGATAGCATAAACCGGTAGCAATGTGTAAAACTGCCAATCATTAATTTTCGACTTCGTTTCATGAAAATCACGTGCTCGAAAGATCTAAACATGTCACCTCATTCTTGGAAGCCATCTTCATTGGTTATTTGACCCTTGACCTCCGGGGCCAAAAACGGTTACTCTGACCCACACATCCTCAATGGCCTACGGCAATGCAACCAGATGTGCACGCCGTACCAGGGCATTAGTAGCCACGACGAGATTCGAGTGTCGTCCATAGCCTAGTCACCCTATTGGGTTTACCGTTGACATGGCAACTCGTCAGATTCCACTGCATACACAATCCCACCTGCTAACCGCTGCTTTCCAGATAACACTTCTAAACCCTCAGTTTCAAGTCTCAAATAACAAAGACAAGTTTAGAATTTCGGAAAAAATTGTTCGCCTGACCTTATCCGTCTTGTAATTAACGAGATTTTCTACTAATTAATCAGTCTGCAAGAATTCATCAGAGATTAGTTAGTTTAGTGTATATACTCATAGGCAAACCATTCCTCTGTCTCTATAAAGTCCTGCAAAATGAATGGTGAATATTCACTGAACCGTGACTTGGCGACAACTTTCCAATGGTAATCTGAATAGGTGCTTGTTTTGAGACAAATATATCCGCGTCCCAGTTCGGGCGCGGTGGATATGCACTGCTGATGATTCCTAACAACGATGAAACAGCTGTACAGTGCTTCCATGGTTTCTTTATAGTGAGTTGGGCGATGATATCACATGGTGAATTATTTCATGAAAACATTCAATCTCCTACTACTAAAATGTAACAAATATATTCCTTTTCATTTTTAGGTACATAACCAACTATCGTGATGTGTGTTCATGTGCGAGCCGCATAATCTCAAGTCTTATGTTTCGTTTCAACCGGTGCCTAGTTGCTGATCGCTGGTGACGATTATAAAGAGGACAGGTGAAACAGCTCCACAAATGAGATTTATGTGGCAACGTTAATCTTTCGGAGAAATTTGAAATTTCCCGGGTTGTATTCTCTACGATCTGCTCTGGAGCTTGCTTTTGATTTTGTGATATTTGATTAGCTGCATTCGTTTTATCAGGTCAGAGACATACACAATTCTACTTGCGGAGCACTTCGGAGTTTCCCCCTCTATTCGTTCTTAGCACTCGGTATTCTTACTGTGGTTCGCTCTCGCGTGTGTTGTCATATCGATTCTATTTCGAAACCAGGATATACGCAATAGATTTAGTCATTTAGTTATTAATTGGACTTCTGCATAGTATCGACTGAGAGGACATAATCACCTACAGCCTCAGACTACCATCGAAGACATCGCCGGGCACCACATACCGAAAGTCACACAGGCTTCTATGATTTCAGTGATTCGTTCGGCGTAGATCCGTTGCTGTAAAACTCAAACTTACAGAGACTTGTATAGACGAGGCTCGTTTGTACTAACCGGTGGTGGTCAAACGGATAAGGTCGTGGCTTTCGGAGAGAAATGTCGAGGAATCGAATCCTCCAACCCACGGTGAATTTGCTCATTTGGCAGCCCTCTGATGGCTGCAGCTCTGTTCCTGAAAATATTGTACAACTCTCATCTCATTAATAAAGAATGTAAAAGATAATGAGTAGCAGGGCAGTCCAAAATAATTTAAGTCAGGTGACCGTATTAGAAACTCAGTCCAAAACTCGAAGTCAACCGATGGACTGTGTCTTTTAGCCAACCACCCCTGAACCTAAAGTTATGCACGCAATTTTGTCAGTGTTTGACCGATTATTTAGGACCATTTTATCTGTTATAACCCTGTACTTAAGGTGTCTGACAGCCGACTGTAGGTATCCTGTGCTAGTCCATCCACTCAATCGACGTACAGCTCACCTGACGCAAAGCAATACGCCACTGGGGCAACCATCATTCGTGGAAATCAAACAGTTTAACGGTACCCAATACGGAAGTGAAAGTTGGCACAAGCAGCCCTACATTGTATTGTATTGTATTGTATTGTATTGTATTGTATTGTATAGACAGAAACTAAGTTGCATTTCAGTCAATAAACGTGGCGGTAAAAAATGGAAACAGGGAAAATGTTCTACACTCATCACCTTGTTAAAATTTGAAAAACAAAACTCAGTGATGAACAGTCATAGCACATTACGATAGGCTGCTCAGGAATTCGGCTAGAACACGGTTACGGATGGCCAAAATTTGTGCCAAATATGGGAGAGTGGAGTTCCTATAGATATTGATTCTAGAGGACATGGAACGAAAGGCGGCTCATGTTGAAATATAAAAGCGATACTTAAAAAGATCATTGCGCAGAAGATGCGTGGGATCATAAAGAAATGTGTGAGCAAATTTCTCACATGCTGATAAGTGCTGATCACATAGACTGAAGGACAAGTTAGTTAGTTGTATGAAAGAAGCATGGCTAATAATTGATAGCCTAGGTGAAGAATCTTAAGGTTTTTTTTAAATAAGCCTGGGAAATAACCGTAGAAGATTAAAGAAGGATCGGAAAAGCACACTGGTATACAAACCGGGAGATTTCGCTTTGTTTCACCTCGTTGTGTCGAAGCTTGCTAATTCAAAGTGATAACCGTCGGAGATTCTTTACACAGGTAGAAATGAGAGAAGTCCACTTCAGATAGTTATCAATAGCAACTCCTAGATATTTTACAGAATCAACCCCGTAAGTCTGAGTTGACGAAAGAGGTTTCGGATGGATAGGCTGACCGAGAGAGAGAGAGAGAAAGAAGGAGTAGACATTCGAAACGTCTAGACGAATTGAGATTTAAACCAGCTGATGCAGAGAAATCCTAAACAGAAGATCGGTTGTTGGAAGACTTTGAAAATCATCGCTGTTCGAGAGAGAGATAGAGAGGACAACACGATCAGCAAACTTAAACAAATGATAGGGGAAGCTAGTCGATTGGCCGATGATGTAAGTAGAGAAGAGAAATGGCGAAAGAACAGCACTCGGAAGCACTCGTGAGTTGTTGATCAACGGTTTCGAAACTATACCGTCCATTCGTGTGCACTGGGTTCGGTTAGTAAAGTAATCGGAGAGCAATGCTAATAAAGGCCTGGAACAACCAAATGTTTCCAGTTTGTGGAGTAGAAGAGACCGTGGGACCGAATCAAATGCCGACGAATAGTCCAGGAAGGCGTGACGCACAGATTTCACCGATGCATTGAAGGACTTACAAATGTGGTGAATGAGGGAGGTGACATCGACAAAATTTGATCTGTTAGATTTATAAGCGAACTGAAATGGGTTGTCAGGAGGATACATAGAAGAACAGGCCTTTAGGTATAGCACGCTCTATCAGTTTAAGACCAGAAGATGTTGATCCGATGAGGCGACAGCGTTTTGCTTAGCAAAACAGTAGAACTGCTATATTATGGGATAGGAATAATGGTGATGGGTCAGGGATGGAAGGCGAGATTGATGATGATTTAGTCGGAGAAGTGAATGTATCGGTCAGAGCCACAGCACCATGCCTTAAAATAGCTGAGAACAGATTGTCAGGACCAAATGCTGTGGTAATTTTAGTGGTGCGCAAAATGCCGAGCACTTCCCTAGAATAACTTGTAACTAATACCGTCACGCTGTCCAGATATGACTGGGGTATAAGTTGAAGGATGGATGAAAGTGTGAACAATGCTGTCAGCATCCGCAGAAATTTGAGCATATTTCGTTTTCTTCCCACACAACAATCGAATACTTTGCATTAGGAGTCGGTTATTGTTGCCACTGAGGAGTTGGCTGGCGAATGTAGTGTCCATCGGTTTGATTTACCTTTTGATTAGGACGTAAATGTACTGCAAGCTTGAGTTATTACGGGACTTGTAGACGTGCTCCTAGCATCTTCTTAGAGATTTCAGTTTCTGGTTGGAGATATGGCCACTTGCGACGAATAGTTTTTCTGAGGGGCAGCAAATATCAAAGATTGTGTTGTCCGTCTCTGTGAAGCGTTTGACAATGTCTTCGAGCAGGGGTTCACAAGAGAATCAGGCAGATGCGAATGAAACTGATTTTCGGAGGAGTGAATTTTCTTCGTGAAAAATTAAGGAGGCCAATTTTGGTTTGATTTGTTTGCTTGAAGGAATGAAATGCTGACCTGGAGCATATCTTGGGCCTTAACAAAAGCAAACAGTAATCGCTACTTGAAATTGGAGCATGCAGTTTCAGGGAAAATGAACTCTATTTAAAAAAAGTTGCCTCTGGTGGGAAAAAAAATCAAACACAATCAGTTTTAGGGTAGATACATGATTGAAGTAACTCACAATAAAATGAAGAGTATCCTCGAGAAGAGAAACGATAAATATTAGAAAATATTCGAAGAAAGTGCGATGTTGCTTTGCGAGATAAAATAGGCAATGTTTGGTTTCGTTATGATTGTACTGGTATGGCAGGAAGCCTTGGATTACACTGCATTGCGGCACGCTGAATTCCATATAGTGAGTACGTATAAACAACTTCGGACTTGCCAGACCAGGAGTTCATGTATGTTGCCACACCTCATCCAGTCTTCTTCTTGTACGAAACTCTGTCCTGCCGATTGTCTCTCGTGTCCATCGACGCGAGTAAATCAGCGATATCCGGGTTCAGCCACAATTTTTGTTTGCAGGTGACGCACGTGTGAACATGGATCGGTGATTAAAGTACGAGGGACAGATCCGACATATTTGTGAACAGAGAACGGATGCTGGTACTCAACAATTCCGGAATGGAAATCTTGGCTGGAAGGTTGCATTTAAGAGCTGCCTGTCAGCCGGCACTTCTAGTTGGAGTACATCTATGGGATGCAGCAACGCGTGATCCCGGTCCATGTTGAGAAACAATAGGGTTTTTAAACAACATTAATTCCGATCGACCGTAGCGGCGAACGGAGACCGTAATGGAGCCAAAAATTCCTCAAGGTAACCACGAAAAAATCGATGGCAGAATTGTTGCGCAGCCAGTCAAAGGGCGTGTGAAATAAAATGCCGGGAGCAGTGACATTACCAAACGCGCGATCCACAGATAAGCTTAAACTAACTCAATAAATTTAAATATGTTGCTGCGAGTTATTAGTATTTTCAATACATGTGTCAATATTTCATACTAGCTCAAACGTTCCAGTTAAGGCAAATTATAATCCCCTATCTGTTTTGTGACTGTCGACTAGTTGACGAAACTACCCTCTACAACCGTTTACGTCTACAGTTGCAACAGTCCTCAGTTAATAATCTCAGTAATTTTAAATGTCAATATTGCCTATGGCTAGCCACATAATTTCCCTACCATGTGTCACTGACAGGCTACGTACTTCCTCCAGACCAAAATCACGTGATGGTAAAATTTGCAGTGGGAACCGTCGTCCGTGTGCGCATCCGAGTGCATCGCTAGCCAAACCCGCATGCTTACCTGATATTCTAGTAGCGCGTCACTAGGGGGTCGGCAACACTGTTGCCGTGATTTGAACCGTATCTCGTATCTAATCACGTGGTTGCTAGCATCTGACGTTTCGTAAATAGTAGTCCACGTGCTCTCTTGTTGTACTTGTGTCTGGTACCCGGGTTCAATAACCGAATCTTACCGAACAATAGACAGAGACCAGCCCACAGGGGAAATTTTGATGACGCAAAGAAAGGGACCAGATCAGGTAACCTTGGGAAGTTACAGTTTTCTTTCGCCCACGATATTTAGTCTTCGTTGTTACCGAATCCAAGGCGATTACTTTTTTTCTCAATAAACCAAAAATGAATATAACATAAGTTTACCTAATTACCACACCCTTCTTTTCTCAATCGTGAAGAGCACAAATCGTGGAAGTTATGTTTTCATTTTAGTGGCATGTGGATATGATGCCTAAGCTTGACTTGAAGTAATGTTAACGGGTAGGTGAATGAGAGTGCAATTTCAGACAAGGAATGCAAAATATGAAATGAAATTTGCAATTTCTGACCAACCTGAATGAACGAAGTATGAAAAATTTGCTAACTGAATTATTTGACATCTGTAAGTGAATGATTTGCTTGCAGGCTAAGACAAATTATTGAAATAGGTGAATTAATTTTGGACCCATTTGCTGAATTACCGTAATTATGTTTGGTAACCGTATACCTTTGTTGTTAGTGTTATTGACCGGATTTTTACTAGGACCATTTCGGTCTATCACTCAAAATCATTTGATCAGTAGTGAACTTCATCCGTAATGAAGCATACCTCTCTTGTGGTGGAACGATAAAAGAAAAGGTCTATATTGTTATGTTGGGTCCTTTTTTATTCAGCTCAATTTCACTGCATCTCGGTACGATGATAATTAACATCTCCGGTGAAAAAAAAGATCGATGGACCGATTAGGTTACGTCAAATTGTTTCTAGATACATCTGCTGCTTTCCACTAAACTCGGACGTGTAATTGCATGTTGTTGGTCTTCTCGCCGACTGCCCGTGACCTGGAGGCGTAAGCAGTTCAGGCAGTAAGCCACTGACCGAAATAATAAGGCGGATCAAAGTAGAAGGGAACTAAATGCATAATTGAGCTATTACAAAATGATCCGATTTTATTGATACTGTATTTCCATCGACATGTATAACCAACCTCAACAAATCTAAGTAGTCTCACGTGGCTTTTTGCGCATAGTACCTGAAACAGGGTATCGGTTCACGTGGAATGTCGCGTCATCGGATGCTGAGTGATGGCTAACAATGAGACCTCTGATGTCAAACTTGTTACTATGGTTTTGGCATACCCCACATCTGTGTACCAAAAGATTCGCTCCTGAGTGTCGTATGTTCAGCCACTTGATCGAGTAACTGCTGTTATCTTTGATCACTTGTTCTCGTTCAGTATGTCTTGAGATTGGTAAGTAACAGATATTGTTTCATCTGTGAATTAGGAATCTTTGTAACCCAGCAATTGTTTAGACAGACTGCTCACTTAGTTAGTCCTAAAAATTTTAGATTGACGGTATTTTGAAATAAGCAAATCATTATGTTTGCAACAGAATGATCTGTTACTGGAGAACATTCAATTTCTGTCAGAATTGGACCATTCCAACAGCACGGAAATATTAGAATAGAGGTATTGATTTGTACAACCTCTCTCATAATTCTCTTTTCTGCATCAAAATGACCCACAAACGCGGACCATATAGAAACTGTACAGCTAACGACGGTTCATCCACAGCCACAAATCTGTGACAACATTATATATATGTATATGTATATATAACGTGAATGTATGCGTCACCGTCTTGAAATCAAGCATTGTGACAAACCAGCAAGGACGCAAATTTTTATTCTCATTTCACTGTATAAATGCTGATGATTTTGATACTTTAAGTTGTAATTTACACGGGACAAAAGTTCACCTGCACTACAGTGCTATTCAGCGCTCCCCATCGGAGGAGTATACTTAACAAGCTTTGAATTGGCATCCAACGGCCGGTTAAAGTTATGCGGTGAACCACCAGAAACGATCAGCTGTCTTCGACAAGTATAACCCATTTTAGCATACTTTTTCGACTTCTTCAAATAAGAGATAATGGAGGACATCTCAGGAGGTCCCAAAGATAAGTCAAAATTGTAAATGACGAAAAACGATATGACCTAGATTAAATGGACGAAATAGAGTACTTGTTCGAATGTAAGAAGCATACACAACATGCACCAGACGGATTGGCAACACCTGTAGCTCCTTTCGGTATGTAATTTGCACCTTCAAAGTGTGATTGGATGTCCACGGATCGAAACTTGATATTTGCTCGGGATGGACTAATAGCTATTGATCAGAGATAATCGCAGGCTATTAGAGATGATCTGGCTTATGTCCAAGGCTGGAGTAGCAGACACTGCTGAATAACTTGTGGTACCAACCTAGTACACGACTGAATTTGAAGAGTCAATTGTTTCGAATGGTTGCAAAGAATGGAGTTTGTGTATCCAAAGCTTTTGTCGCATGGAGGTTTTCGGCCTTTGATGCCGCATAGAATTACTGAGAATGAAAGGAATCATCTAGTGAGCACAGCCATTGTTAGGAATATATCATAGAATATCAATCTTGGTAGAATAAGTTGACAGGGGCTTAAGTCACGTATGACAACCACACGTTTATCGTACGGAGTGGAAGAAGCCACGTGGAGGACAACGGATGACGTGGCGACGAAGAATGAGAAACTTAGGTGAAGTTGGTGCTGCAAATCTGATGGCCGGATCAAAAAGATTCTTCAGCCAATTGGCTGGAGACACTGAAGGATATTGCCAGGACATCATGAACAGTGGAGAACACATCGTGGCACTGTGTCGGATCAGAATGACTGAAAATTTATGCGATTGTCCAAGTAGAATGTAAATCGCATGTTGGTTACCAGGGCTTTCTTCTCTATTCCCGCCCTTGAACATTCCCTACTTCATCACGATATACATTTATATTTCTACAATAACGTGCTATAATGCGAGAACGATAACCGTCAGTTGGTTTTGTAATGATGCTGAGCAATGGTGCTGCAAAAGCACGATAACATTCCGGCCATTGAAGACAATTTTCAAGCATTCGTCTCAGCGTTTCTAATCACTGACGATCCTCATCGTTCGGGCTGCGACTTGGAAAGCTGACAGAATTAATTAATTAATGCCAATACCAAGGCGAACTTAGCCAAAACCATAAACCAAATCACAAAATATTTGTCCTATCGCTTTTTCCAACCTTCAAAGACAAGTGCGAAAATGGTATGAAGAGGTAAACTGTCAAGCAGGCCATACGCTCTCTTATTCCCGTCCAGCTTCTTCACCCTCACCCGAATAAAATTCGATAATCACTAACAGCGGATCAATAAACAATGCAATTACGATAGGGGGGAATTTTGTCGTTTCATCACAGAAGACAGTCCCTTCGTTCTAAGAAAATATCAAATATAAAAAGATACCAATGTCACCGAAACAAGTTTCGTGTTTCACTCTACCAGATTTTAGTGAATAATTTTTCTTCAATAATGATTTCCTTCCATTCCGGTGCAAATCGGACAAAAGTACATCTGGGTGGTGGTGGTGGTGGTGATGTGTATGCATCATGCAAAATCATACCCCGTTCTAAATCGTGATTCTATCCAAACTACATTTCGTGTCTTGGAGTGATAATTAGAACAGGTACCTAGTCAGTGGATACTGACTTCGAAGTAAAAAGCAATTTTACTTTGGACATACAGGATACCACATCGAAATAACCGAAAAGTACCGAGAGATAAGGGCGAACCCATCGACTGCCAGTGTTTATTGATGTCGGACTCCTAGCAAAAGAAGCGCCAAAGTGTTGTGAACTCATCTCACTCTGTCCGTCCTAACGAGCTCGTGGTGCGTCATGGTTGCAATATACATAGCTGGCTGAAATGGGATATCGACTAAATTCCTAAACTGTTTGCTGATTAGATAACTTCGAAGCGAGCGGCTTGTTATCGAAGCGATTTGCCAGTTCTCGCTGAATAAAACGAGTACAAATTCGAATATGTACCGCCTACTGGAGCGGAACTTCCTCACATGCGTCGGCGCGTCCCTGAAACGCATCTGTTTTAACAGCAGTCTGCCCTCAGTTCAATGAATCCACATTATCGAATTCAGATTTATTGAATTTATAAACCAAAATGTTGTTGCACACCGGAGGTGGGTTTTTGCATGCGAGATAAACAAAATTTGTTAGTAATCACACATTTTTGCGCGAAACGGTTGGTTGGACATTATCCATAATTCAGCAGTAAATATCAGTTCAACCTAGTAGAAATAAGGAAGATATTCGAATGATGGTGCAATGAGCACTAGCTAATCTATTCATTGTTTATAGTTTCTATAATGAAGCAGGTAAATACGGATATCTCTAATAGACAACAAACAGCCTGAATGAATTTCCGGTCATTCACTCAAAGTAAAAATTATATCACATCGATTCATTTTTTGCAGCACCAGTCAAACTGTGGACCTCGTGAAATTTCGATATGAATGCTATGGGTCTGAGTGTTCCCAAAGCTCGCCAATGACATAATTTGACAAAATTTCAATAATTGCGATTTCCTTCTTTCGATATTTATTCATTTTTATCGCTATCCCAAAAAGGGACTTGAAAGACAAGCAAAAATGAGTGGACAAGGTGCTTTTCGCGTCGGATGTTAGATCTGCCAGTCACTTCGGTAGAAGATAGACAGCGAAACTGACCCGAATAAGGCCTTGCCTTTTGGACCTGACGCGGTTCTGCATCACTTTAAATATCAGGGTTATGAATAACAGTGCCACTCCCGACCCAGTGGGACCAAGAGTGACGTGTGTCTCTTCCAGTTCAGCAAGCATTTCATAAAGCTGGACACTGACGAATGAAGGGAACAATGAAGAAAAGATGTACCCATGATTGTTGTGTTCACATCTACTGTGGCATTTATTAATCGAGAGATCGAATGTAGTGGGGTACCGCAAAGTTCGCGCTTCAGCACGCTGAGTGGTTGGGAACAGTTTTTTAATGCTTTAGGAAAATGATTGTGAAATACACTTAATTGAAAGTTGGTGTCCACTAAACTTCTTACCTTCTTGATTGTAAATTCGCTCAGCCGAGCTCGTGCGCTGACAAGGTAGCGTAAAATAGAATCCTGACTCGGAAACAATCCAATTTGGTTCCCGGTCGGCGTGGACTTTTTCAGCTAGATGTGATTAGGAAATCGTTTCGAGGGTAATGACGTAAATTTCGAATGAATCTTATTGCCATCCGTCCCTGTTCCCTTTGCTCGTCTTTCTTTAACCATAGCTCTGAGCTTTGATGAAAGTACCAAGCAAATTTAAAGAGATCTAATATCTTCACTTATGATAAATAAATAATTAATTAACTATTCGACTGAGGTAAGGCCATCCCCAAATTATCGTTGAAAAGATGGCCCTTGATATGAAGATTTGAACTAGCCTACTTGACATTTATGCATCAAAATGACTTCTTAACCATATCTAGCCGGAAACGTCTGCGCCGACCGGAAACCGAATTGGGTTGCAACCGAGTCAGGCTTCTATTGCACCCTACCTTATCGGATGAGCGAATTTACGATCAAGAAAGTAAAACGATTTGGTGAGCATCGATCTTTACAATTGTTTTCCGAAAATACTAGTCGGCTGTTCCCAATGGCTCAGAGTGCTGGAACTCGAACTTTGTGGTAGTGTATTACATTCGATCTATGGATTAGAATGTGTCACAGTAAATGAGTATATAATAATCCTCCTTTGAATAAAATAGTCCATCCCTCAAACCGTGGTATATTGTAAAGAAAGTAATATGAACACTAAACAATAAATTCATTTATATATTTTGAAAACTTTGAGATGGTGTTGACCAGGAATAGGAAAGGATGCAATCGGCAATCAGGTTTACATCAATTCATGGGATGATAACATGAAGACTGTCAAGAATTCGATGTGTATTATGACTCCTATAATCTCAGCAATAACGCTGTTGCTAGCCTTTGTGATTCGCAGTGTCTAGGTTAACTAGAATAACCAGTCTTAAGGTAGAGTTAAAAGAAATCCGCAAGAAATCTGATATGTATTTCTTGGACTGGCCGACAGAAAACAGTTAGATTGAGCCAAGTGTATCTAATAAATTTGTGAATTCTATAAAGATTTATAAATAATGGGAATTTGTCGTTCCAGTTGGGATCAAGAGAGAATCTAATAAGTATCGCCTGATAGCCCGAACATCTAATGTGGTAAATATATTTGACGATTTTGATTGTAAAACTTGCCTTGAGAAAGACTACCCACGGTAGTCGAAACGTTGGCGCATTACATCTACCAACAACGCTGTGTTATTAATATTACATCATTCACAATATTTGGCGATGTTTACTTTTGCCTTGTGGTTCTTAAAATGGACGCTCAAGAGTAATAGCAGTTCGGTTGAAAACGCAGATGTTGGTGTTGCTCATTTTGTCACTTCCAGTCTGAAAGATGATGCCTGCTTTATCCCGTTTGTGTTCTTAGACTACGATAATATCGAAACTAGAAGTACTAACGCAATTTGTGATTGATCTTAATGATACGGGGGCACGAGTTACTAGCCACGATTGGAATAATTTGGACTCCATCCTGTGCATCTAAAAGCACCGAGGAAATTCCGCGACTAGGAGTCAATTGAAGATTCTTTTACAAAACACTTTCACTCATAATTAGTAGAAAGAGACCTCCTTTTGAGAATAACTGCAGACCAACAGCAATCTCGGACCATTTGCATTTTTCTTCCGCAATTCACCAAAATCTGGATTGACTTGGTGTAGCTGCGCGGGACGGTGAAGTCATACTGCGGTGTGTTAATTGGTGTGAACGCTGACTGGTAAAAATTATATTATTGATTTCCCCTGGCATTCAGCTTACTTCTTCCGTTACTTCTATTGTTCAGAGCCAACCAAGAGCATTTCAGAAAGCCTTTATTCTCCACTTTTTATTTTTGTATATTAGCCAGCTATCGATTGCCACCAATCTCACTGGGTGCAAATATATGTGTGTGGCACTGTTTTGCTTGTTCCCATATCAGACGTTAAAGCCTGGAAAAAGTCTCAATAGGAACTCAATGACTTCTCTAACGGGTATTTTTCATTCTCTTTCAGTCAACTTATGTGAACGTTTTGGTGTACTTCTGACCATCAGAGAGGTCTGCTCCACGAAGCCTTTTGTAGCCATACTTCTTTTTGCACTGGAGAAATCCGCCTCGTCGTTCCCAATTCTTATCTAGAAATTATTCAAATCCGCAATGTTCCCCTGTTCCATCATATTGGAGCTATTACCGTAATGGTGAGGAAGCTCATTTTTCTGTCGCCAAAATTTCGTACTTTGATTGCAATTCAATTTCAACTTCCTGGACTTTACCCCATTGGTTCTGTTGAGGTCCTAGAACTTTCTAAGGTGTAAACTGATGAAGATTTGAGCACGCTATCTGATTTCCGGAACCCTGTTCTCGTTAAAGTCGCATTAGTGAATTGACAAATTATGAATTTCGGACACTTTTTGAGTTATGCCTGCCTCAAATCACTAACACCAGCAATATCACTTCGGCACGATTCTTTACGTGTTAACTGAAGAATTATCATTTGCACTGTTCAAACCTCCCCTCAAACAGCTTCGTGAGTCCCGGTCGCCCAAGTGAAATCCAATTTCTAGAAAGCTTGGAATTCGATCAACCAAGCCAAAGGATCTAGCGGTCCCCAGAACACTTTCAGGAAATCTTTGTATATGGCTGTTTCACATTTTTACTCGATAATATTCCTGCTTATTCCCTTCATTACCCCGGTTGATTAACCAACCAAGTCGATCCTTCAACCGATTATTTGGATCTCTGTCCAAGAATTAGCAGTGGACCTTTTATTGAACTTGGTCTGCGCAGATCATTTCAGTGGCACACCCCTGGTTTGCATTTGTCAACTTTTCCATGATTGGAACGTGATTTCCTATCCATCTGATTTTGTTTGCTGAAGATCGTGCATCTTTTCATTCTCCTTGAACTTTTCTCATAGTTTATTCTTTCGTCTTATCCTGCCTGTCCGATGTGCACTGTCTTTGAAGACCGTGATCTTTCTGTGTTCCGCGTATTTTTCCAGTGCTTTGTTTATGTGCATGTATGCGTGTTTCTGCGTGCTTGTGTGCGTGTGTGCTACCACATGGATCAGTGTTTGGGTGCAAGATGTGACGCCATTAGTTGCAAACGACTTCATTAAAAATGGGCTCCACTGAGTTTCCACGCCAGGTCTTTCATTGATCTACCTGTCGTGATCGCCTTGACCTCCGTTGATTACATTGTTGTACGGAACAGAAGCTCAATCGCCGATTGTTCGCTTCCTCCGACGCCTTAACTCGAATAAAACTATTTGTGATATTTTGTAATTTTGTCCAGATACACATGCACTGCCCATTCGCTTTCATTGAGTTGAACGGTTGGGTGATTCCTTTAAGGGTGATTCCACCACTGGATCGAAGCTCGGTCAAAATAGGAGTGTCTAAAAGCAGTTAGGATCAAAGTAATCGATAAACAAATCGACAGACGGGAATTCAGTTTTTTCATGCTGATCGGAGAGAAAAGCACTGTCAGAGTTTGATGTGTTATTCAATAGATTATCCAACATAGCACAAATCAAAATTAGGAACAAAGTTGTAACGGAGGCATGGGTATCGATCCAATTTTGACTTAGGAACTTGCATCCATCACTTTCTTTGCATTCAAACACCTACTGAGTTTGTCCTAAATGTTCGTGTCAAATTCACCAATCAAATAGTGTCTAACAGAGGGTGCTAGCACCACCTGGTATTCGCTCGCGCTGTTTCCCACTTGTCTAGCAGGTTAAAAGATAGACTATCTTTCTGCGAATACGAGCAGCCTGTTGCTTTAACTTGGTTGTCAAATTATTACTGACCCTGACGAACACTTTCATAGACAAATCCTGCGTTATTTACCAACTCATTAGTTAGGCTGCGATTTGCACACTGATGTCTACCGCCACCCAATCTGTTTACACAACAGCAACCACTAGACAGCTGGCCGGACTCATGAACAGTAATTTTGAATGTTCGCTATACATAGGGTCAGCAAGCCAGTCTGCCAATTGATTCGAAGTTTGCTGTAAGTGACTACTTCGGCTGGCTTAATCAGGCCATAGCATTGGTGCATTGGCAAGCTTGGATTATCTCCAGCGATCTCCGCATGACACTTTTTAACTCGGATACGCATAAAATAGCGAAGGTAATGAGGGAAGACCGGTTTCTGTGGCCGTATGTATCTGTTCAATTTCTGCAGAGTTCTGAGTGACAATTTTGGGACCATTATTATGAGTTTATAATTCCCGACAATCAAAGTAAATCTTACAGCAATTTGAATGAGATCCAATAATGCAATTTGACGTGGTTTCCCACCATACGTTGTTTTATCTTCCATCTTTCTTTCTTTCTGGACGTCACAAAAATGAAAACGACTGGAAGGAGTAAATTGGTGCACCATCCTTGGGGAGTACTCTCGGAGAGCGGTCAGTTCATCCGAACAGAAACATTCTGTCTCGTTTTTTTATTCTACTACTTAATCCTCCATAAGTGAGCAAGCATCTACCAGGAGAGAATGTTGCCTCTCAGTCCGGAAGACGTGTTCTTTGGGGGCTATTATTGCATCCACAATCGAAAAATAGACGTTGTTTGTCACAACATTGTGCTGATTATTTTTCAACCACTGAGACTAAATAAATAATGTTCGGTTAAATAAGTATTTTACAAACTCCTAAGACTGCTTCAAGCAAACCAAAAGCGGTAAAACTGCCCGCTACCTGCCATGTTCCAAGATAGCAAAGTGATAAACTAACATAACATGAACAGTGACGCACGTGCACGATTCACTAACAAGTAATGGAATAATTTGGACTCAAATCTACGCAACCGAAGACAGTAGGAAAATTCAGCTGACTGGATATCTTGTTAAATTTATTTATGAGACATTCATGTACATATTAACTAGACAAAACATAATTGGTGGAATTTCTTAGAGTCAGTGGCATGTGCGGTATGTTTGCTTTTCTTGTCCGCAAGTCCCCATGGCTCTGATTGGTTGCTCGTAGGTGCAGGCGACAGCGAAGCTGTGATTTGATCTGCGCGTGGGCTTGTCATAAAGTATGTCTACATAAACAGAGACCCACACAGAATCGGATGGCTAGGCACGATCGTGGAGAGATCCCAAAGTAGAGGAGGCACATGTACTCACATTCGAAAGTAACTCTACATAAGAATTTCATGAAATTGTCTAAATTAAACATTCGGAGTGTCTTTTTCCCCGCCTGGGCTTCTTTTAGTACTAGAGATATTTTTCAAAGTTAGTATTAGTTTCCCCCGTTGGGGTAGCGGAGATCAACGGCGTGAAGTAGCCTTGCAATAACTAGGAAAAAGACAATGTGTGCAGTATGCTCCGGGGATGTAATCGATTGTCAAGCACTGTCTAGATGAAGACGACGAAATTCGACAGATCACTGGCGAAGCCCCAGCCAACTAGATCTACACCGCGACGAAGTGAATCTCTGTGTGGAAAAATGCCACTGACTAAATTAGGTTTTTATTAAGTAAGGTCGGACGTAATTTGCTTCGTCACCGAAAGTGTATTCAAATCAAGTCATAAGTATCAAAGGTATTTAGACACTTAAGAAACTGGAAACATTAAGGCCAAATAGGAACGCAATTTTATCTTTGGTCGATCAGTAGGTTTTTAGCAGGGCCGTTCTGTTAGGATAGACAATAAAAAATGAGGATGTACGAACACGAGCAGTAGTTTCGATCATATGGAAAACTGTTCGGGCTAAAACAAACATTAAAACTTGACAGCTGCTTGCAGCGAATGTGTGTGAGTGTGCGTATGTGCGGGCATTAATACTATCGCTAAATTTGGCTGAAACGGTTCTATGCTGTGTTCGACATTTCACCGATTCCCACGTACACTGCTGACAATCAAATAGATTTAACAATCGACTGCTTGAGTGGATGATCGACTAGATGATAATCGGGCGAACTATTGATGAAGTGAACAACCGAAATTCCGTTATAATAGGCATCAAGCTAACTGATCACTGGACGTCGGAGTAAACAGTTTTTACTGATTGGTCGACCAAACGCGTTTCAGATCGACTGTAATGAATGCGATTGCGTATCACCATCTGGTTGTCTTGCTATTGCGACGCTTTACAATTATTTCATTCGGTAGCCGCGCGATTTCATTCTGGTTAGCCGCAACCTTCGCTTTTTTCGTTGATCTCTTAGTTTAGCTAGGTTGGAACTGCGAGTAACCACAGATTACTAAAAGTAGTTCACCAATTACCCCTCCACAAATGAAAAATTCGATGATCATGCCGGCGAAGTAACGACCTAAGGTTATTCTATCACAACCACCAGAAGAGAACTTAGTCTCTTTTATCTACAGTTTAGTCTGGTAAATGCCTTGTTCTTTAAAAATAGGCAGGTCTGTACAGAGATTTAGCCCACAGTCACCTAGAGTGATTTGATAGTCCTGTGCCCACAAACAGCTACAGACGTTAGTTAGTCAGTAGCATTGCAAAACAGAAATGCAGGGGATCAAGTGTCAATGAAACATTTCAGCGAATGTTTCACTAAATTGATCATGTAGTGTTGCAGTAAAACATAAATTTTCACTTTTGTCCACAAGCAGTGTTCATTCTGTTGCATCATTGTCCAGATTATGCCAGCCTCAATGAAACTTTGAACTTTTGTTAATTAGGCTAGCCTAAATTTTCCAGTCTTCTTTTCGTGCATCGGCAGGAATACAGTATGCAACTTAAAGTATTGTACCCTGGCGGTTGACTGTTAAATTTACCACCCTTCGCAAGACATTTTTAGATCGAAGTGACTTTTTTACTAAGGAAATTGATTTACAATAAAAGGGGTAGGCCTCATAATCAAAAGATGAGCGATAAAGGGGGTGGCATGTGGAGAATATTCAAGCTAGACAAAATCTGTTGACTTTTAAAAATACAGACAGATCGTTACCTGTTGGGAAAACAGAAAGGGGAAGTGTTCCAAAAGTTTTGAACGCTAGGGAACAAAAGGAGGCTGAAATAAAGAAGTTCGACATCTGGGGACGAAAACTTAGTAAGGATGACTAGCCTCCTGAAAATGACAATGAGAGAAAATCGTGGGAAGAGGAACTGCCGAAGAGAGTTCGGAAGAACAAAAACCAAAACAATAGCGAGTGAAGTGAGAAAGTTAGTCAACTACTTGGTTATGAGCAAACGACCACATGTGAGGTCTGAGACCGTGATCGACCAAAAGTCTTTTCGCTGAATCCTACCAAGAACAGAAAGAAGGACAGGTGACGCTCCACCCCACACATGACTACAGTATTCAAGTCACAGGCAGATTTGAGGATTGCATAATAGTAAGAGGTGAGAGGGTATAAAGAAGCGTTTAGTGACGAACAGGAAACCGACTTTGCGTGCACAGTGCGAGGTAAGCGTTACCACATCAGGGAACCAACAAAGGGATGAAGCCATATGGGAAAACCAGTAATAAAAGTGATTCAGTTGGAGAAAAGTCGAGTCAGAATTTAACCGTGAAAAATAAGGAAGATTTTGTGCGACGCAGAAAAGCGAGAAACATTAAAACAGATGTGGTTGGTAAACATCTAAGCAGAAATTTGTCCGAAATGTGAAACAAGTGATACACTAAAAACAGTTGGATCATGATTGTTGTTGGTAGTGGTTTGAAGAATAACTGAGTAAGGAAGAGACCAATAAAGAGAGACGCGATTGCCAAGCCAGTTGGAGGCTAATGTAAGGAGATCACTTGTAAGTGGAAGAAAAAGGATGGGTGTAAATATCAAACACCAGCATTCACACAGAAAAGTGGAAACAGAATCCCATTCACTCTGGGATGGTCAGCTTGCTGAGGAAGTATGACATCAACAATATGAGAGCCGAATAGAATTCGAACGAAGACATTTTTGACACCATGCCTTCTTACCAAACTCGATCGAAAGCTATAGAGATGCCCAACGAGATCAGGTTAGTTTCGCCGTGGTTATCGGATCCAGCCCACCAAAAATGTGAAATGACAGTGAAATACCTATCGGTGATCACTCAAAACACATTGGCATCAGAGGAGTGGACGCAGCTGCTCGAAGATAACGGTTTCAAGAGCTTTCGAAGTCGCAGAAGGGACAGTGATGGGGCGATGGCTCTTGGGGTCAGAAGGATCTCTATGTCTTAGAATAGGAAAAATGAGTACGTTCTTAAATGTAAACGGAAGGTTCTTCGATTTATGATTGAAGGAAAGAAACGGAGCAGTATAGGGGCTAACTCCTTGGAACACATTTTAAGGCGATACCTGAAATGCCTTCTGAACACGAAGATTTGGAAACATTCATGTTGGAAAGAACTTGAGGGATCTTTATGATAGCTACAGCAGGAAGGCAAACACAGATGGAGACATAAGCAAAAGGTGAAAAAGTAAGGTTGACAGAGAGAATAGAGTTTAAGCCAAACAGGGAGACAAAAGTGACCTGAACCGCGCGACATTGTGCCGGATCCATGTTAGAGAACTGGGTTTACCGAAGAGAGATTCGGGTGGTAGCCATAAGCGATCCATCAAATGATATGCCGTAGCCAGGGTATAATTCGCTGTGTTTCGTTTTAGTTCAGTTTGACAAACAAATCAAAATCATGGTGAATTTTGGCGAGAGAAACATTATGCGAAATCTACGAGCAGAACAAGCAACGGCCCATTATAGCTTTACTGGTGCCTGTAAATACAATCAACCGGTCAGAATCATGAGGACCCATTAACATAAACAGCCGACACTCTGCAACTGTCACTAGCCCAAAATGTTTCCGTCTATGATATACCTCTCTAGTTATTCCATAAACGAAAGTCTTGTAAAAACCTCTCACATGATTTTCAGTTACTGGGGCATGTCTGCCGCCTTCATTTGCACAGTAGGGCGTCGAAGTTATTCCAGTGTGTTTAATCCATGTCCGTACGTTATTGCCATCGGTCACAGACAGTCAGTCCTGATGATTGGAGTGAAAGTACCACAGATACTTTCAGTTAGCATAGAGCTAGCTTACCGAACACTAAACGTAACCGCATATGTTCATGTTCTGACTCGTCATATTGTCTGCTCAGGACAGAACACATCATTAGACTCATTCTTGTGGTTGAGAACGGTAAGAATTTGTGTTAATGGTAGTGAGTGACGCGCCAGTTATTGTGACCGACATACGTAAGCTTCATCCCTATACAATATGAAAAAGGTTATTATCACTAACCAGGTTACGGTTATCATAAACAAAACAATAATAACCTAGACACCCTGAGCTCATTTGTGTCTGGCGACTTATGGGCCCAAGTGATCATTAAATGCATCCAACCAATAATTATGCATAATTCCTATGTCCAATTAAACAATCGGAACTTGAAATCACCGGAACGCTTGTACTCACTCTGGATTGGCGGAAAGCAAAACCTTGAGCTTGCAGGGGAGCAACTGGATGAGATGGACGGATTTAGTTACTAGGTTAGTTGCATCTCACTTGGTGTTTATATGTTAAATGAATTGTCTTCACGCACACAGAAGGCCTGATTCGCATTCACCAGTTTGAAGGATCTGTAGCGTCCGTGTGACATCCGGTTATTGATCACAGGTCAGTACACATCGCAGCAGCGAGATCCATATTGATCCACAGCTCCGAAACATGGCCGTTTAGAGAACAAGACTTGCGAAGACTTGCGAAGACTTTCGATGCTTGAATACCATTGTTTTCGCAGTATTGGTAGAACCTGGTAGGAAAATTTTGTGAGTAAATCAGAAATAAGGCTTAATCTGCGCGGTACTAGGGTTCGGTCTTTTGAACATCCAGTGAATCGGAATAGATTATAGTAGTTGGAACATTTTGCGCAGGCCCACAGAGCAACTACCTGACTCGTTGTGCTTTGTTCTTCGAGGCATGTGATAGTTGGAGGATGGTTTTTGATGGTCAGTCGATTACATGGTTAAAAAGGATGAAAATATAAAGCAGTGGACTGGCTCGTTTGTGTACAGTAAGACTACTGGGTTGGGATCCACGAGATCATTCGAAGCAATGGTTGGAAACAATATATGATGTAACTCGATGCCGCAGTGAGTGGCGTTCTTATATTTGAAACCTTTCTTCTTCTATATAGTTCTTAAACTTACTATATTTCTGCCGATCACTTTCATATGTGAGCAAATGATGGAATGAGGTAATAACCAAAATCAGAGCAACGAACGTTGTCTTCATCTGGAGTTCACCTTCCATTTTGCTAATAACTCCGTATTTTCCAGCTGAATTTCTATGTGAAACCGACCTCGATTATTTGCTTGGTTGCAGTGCCGGAGTTTGCAGCTGTTTCCTATCTGAATGCACATTTGAATCATGGTATCTTAAAATGTGAATTTCATTGTTCTTCCTAAGCTGAAATCCTTCCTGAAATAATCGTTTAAATCACAGAAATTCTGAAAAAGCAATTTTTCCTAATTATTGAAAAACAGTAAATGGCGTCTACTTTACTTTTGCATGCTATTTTTAACGTTATAGAAATTGTTATTTTCATGTTCGCACTGGATAGAGGTTCTCTGTAGTGCTATCGACCATCGACTACCAGGTATAAAATTAAAACAGAAGATGCATGCAATCAGAATGATTTTTCATGTCGGCAGTTGTTATTTGGCAAATTCTTGGACCCAGTAAAAATTTGACAGCCCTTAGTGTGCCACCAGTAATCACGATGCTGGTTGGTCAAGCGCGCTAGTCTCATTAGCTCGAAATCAATAATTTACCTTTTAGCATCACGTGGTCTCGCAGACCAATCCGGATTAGAAGTACAGGGCCATTGTAAAATAATATAATTCTCATCCAATTGGTCAGTTCATTTGTATAGTAAAGCCTGGTTTTAGAAAACTCACAGGCGCAGGAAGAAATGTGACTTTTTTGGCTTGTCTATTAACATCGCTCCTTTTCACCATTCATCTCACTCCGCTGTCGTTAATCCGTTCAGAGCAAGACGAACAGCGAAACTCTTCAACGGCAAGTTAACCTGAGTCAACAATAGATATTACTCTGTTTCTGTCTGCGCTGATCGCTTGATCATCCGGGAAAAATAAATAACCCTTTCGATTGTTACAATCAAACACCCGTAGTTAGCACGGTCCATGTTTGTGACTGAAAAATGCGCTCCCAAGTGTGATAGTTCCGTATAAATTCGTTGCGCTTGCATCACATGAGTGACAGACGCTAAACAGACGTTCCAGATGGTAATAAAATCTCTTGGTAAAAGTTCTTCAGTGCATCGAAATGGTTCCATGTATGGCACTGATTTATGTGTTCTGTGAGTGTCTGTATCTAAGGTGCATGGTCCTATGTAGACAGTGTTCATAATTTGGGCACATGGGTTGCACCAAAGTCTACATCTGTTCAGCTGATTCCTTTAGAATCAGAAAAATTCCAGTTCACCTAAAGGCTTCGAGACGATAACACCTTCCATTGTCAAATCTGTGAAGCAGTAATGACTGCCTCGTTACGCTTTGGCCCCCATTAGACTGGTCTATGCAAAAGGGCTTTAAAATTTCCTGAAGTCTGTTGATTCGTGATTTACATTCATGGTACTAGAAGGACTTGTCATCCGGGTTTTTACTAATCAAGCAATGAACAATTTATGTGGACCCCCGTCCATCTGTTGAATGACCGTGGTCTGCGCACCTTGTATCAAGACGAAAGAGCACAATAAAAGGAGCCCAATTTCACAGAAGCAGAGGTAGTATAAGACGAATGAAAAGATGGGGTAAGCAATAAATATACGGGAATGGAAAAGGATGTCCCGTGTGGTATACCTGAATTGATACCAAGCTACGCAACATGGTCACCAGGTCCTGCCACCCGAATAAACAACAGTAATGCAAATGAGAATACCAGTCATGAGTGAAAAAGGGGAGGAATTGGTTCGATTGAGTGAACATCTATGGCCTTACACATGAAGCTAGGGTAGACGAACGTGAGGTATCCATGAGGTTTATGGTTTGACGTATGAATTTCAGTGAAAACCTCAAATCCATGAGATTTCGTCATCCATCTAGGTGATGCTTTGCGGATGCAAGCTATGATTGGATTAGGTGAACTCTTTGTTATGACAGATTGCATATAAAAGGCAGGTGGTTTACCCATAGCTTTTGGTTGAATCGACTTTGAGATATTCATATTGCATTAAAATTTCTTGATTGACAATTGTCTAATTAGATCAAGCACAAACCGAGATCTTAGTAATATCCGAATTTCATTTTGCTAATTGAGAAAACACAAGTTGGCGAACAAGCTCGTTTTCAGAGATTCGTACTTATGCCATTGAATCATTATATATATATATATATCTTGACGAAATATTTTTACTATAGGAAGGATTGGATTAGTCATATACAAATACGGGTGGGGAAGGGATTTATGGTGTTAATTGTTTTGTTGTCTAGGATTTGTATTGGGACGGGGTGGGCCAAGGGAGTTGAGGCGCAACCACAAATTGTTTTTGAGAACTCCCTTGGCCCACTCCCCGTCCCAATACAAATCCTAGACAACAAAACAATCAACACCACAAATCCCTTCCCCACCCATATTTATATCTGACTAATCCAATCCTTCCTATAGTGAAAATATTTTGTTAAGATATTTATATATAGTGATGTAATGGTATGAGTACGAATCTCTGAAAACGAGCTTGTTCGTCAACTTGTGTTCTCTCAATGTGCTCAGTGGTAATTTTCAAGGAATTTTGTTAATTATTTCTTAGTTAGGTGGCTTTATAAATAGCAACAGATACTTCGAAAAATTGGCAAGAGTACATGTACGCATAAATCATGAGATTATACAGTACTGTCAGTGAATCACAAATGATGCAAACGCAAATTTGTTCTTGTGAGACAGATAACCTTCTAAACCTATGACAACAAAATTTCATCTCTTTATTACGGAACAATGACACAAATTGTTGACATGAATCAGGTTCGTAATTGTGCATAGCATAGATCTGAGGAGATCAAATTTGCATAACAATTCTTCAAAATTTATTAGGAAGTAGAAGTTTTGTGCGAAGATGTCATTGCGAGATCCCAATGCTGAACCATCCCAGCTGGTCAATGGCTTTGGGTGTACACCGCTGGCCAAGACAGTTTCATACGAAAGATGTGTACCGATTGGAAACCCACGTGCCCCTGCTATGATGTGACCATGCTATTGATTAGTCGACCGATTTTGAGAACCACTACACGAACGGGACTTATGTGTAAGGCAGTCATTAGATGATTGGATGGACAGATCATTTCATGATCTCAACCGTGCTGGCAAAGAGAAACGTATACGTCAGCCAAGGGAAATGCAGTTTTAAGATCCCAATCATTCAGCATTCTCCTTGAATTCCACCTTTATCCAAGAGAATGCGTCATTGAGTCCGCTTTATTCCGTTTGAGAGGTAGAAATGGATTTGTTAAGTAACCCCGTACTTTGCGAGGCGTCCTGAATGAGTGTGGTCTTAGCAAGGCACAGTTGCTTGGACTAACGTACACAACTGGCCTGACCACCAAGGTTGGAAATTTCAAATAAACTGTCCATCTTATCAGTCCAATCTGAGGGTAATCAGTTAACTACGAAAATACCCCATTTGTATAGCGCCCACTCGACCGACACTCAACCTAGTCATACTCGATCAGGTTCACTTTGGCTTCCAAAATAAACCACGGACAGTTTCCCCATGAAATAGTGGGGTGTATTTTTGATCAAGTATGAGCCAATGCGTGTCGGATAAATTTCTTCCCAAGGATACAGTCTATAATATCGTCTGAATAATGACTGGCTTCACCACAATGGATAGTTGCGGCTACCAGTGATTTCGCGGCGTTCAAAGCTAGCGGGGAAAGATTGCTTTGAAAATTAATCAATGACTTGAAAAAAACAAAACACGGAGTTGGAAGAGACAACGTTCTGTCTACTAAACTCGCCCAAATAGTCTACACCTATCTATTGGGTTTGTATAAGGGTCAGTCCGTGATTATTTGCAATTCTAAAGTTTACAGTAAAATACCGTTGACTAGGTTTGTGTTTTTGGTGCATCCATTTGAAATAAATGTGACAAAGTCCTGTGCAGCTTCGCGTTAATCTGCGCACATGCCCTGAACCGTGACAACACAAGAATGAGAAGTACAAACATAGCCAAAATACCATTGGTCCGAATATGTTCTACCAATCAGGATTCACTACAATTTATAAGCAAACACGTTATTTTTAACTAAATCCAAAAATATATTAAGGTGTTCTGACATTTTTGTTTGCCCTCAGTTGTACTGTCTGATTTAGAGTCATTCCAGTGCGAAATGATGAATCGTGTCTGGCACTTACTGCCGTCGGTCGGATTCGCCATCATTAATCCTAGCACCAACGTAATAGTCCAATAACCCGACTGACGACATCATAATTGCGCATCACGAATATTCGTAAATGAAGAAAACGTGTAACATCAGTTCACAAAAGGAAGCAGGTAGTGTTACCTGATCGTATACAATGCATTCTACGTGGTTCATAACTGATCTGATCAGTTCGGATTAAGTGAAATAGTGTGGTCGAATAACTTAGTAACGAAGGCTGAAAAAGCCAACCGGCATTTCTAACCTCTTACGTCTGCGATACGTGGTCCGTTTACCAGTAAGCCAGTCAAATAATTAATCAATCGATCCGCCGACAGATGCCTGAACCAACTGGTTGTCTGTTTATAGAGTCCAGTAAACGGAACAGAATCGAGTAGCGCTAACACACAAATACACTCCCATTTCCGGAAAGGCAAGCAGCCGTCATGCTTTAGTGATTTTCTGTATCCTTGTTGGTGTCTATATGACCGACAATTTTGTTGGTACTTAATAATTCTAATTTTGTCTTCTAGCCCAGTTGTATGATCCTGACAAAAGCTGAATCACGGATGCTGAACTTTAACACTTCCAGTTTCCTGTAAATCTCATGTTTTCAGACATTTTTTCCATTTGATTATGATTATTTGTGTTTGACCGTGAAAACTGATCAATCACTTTCGATCCTGCAACGATCCATCAAATATCCTAAAAAGAGTCACCTTTTTTATCAGGCCGTTCATTTGACCTGGTTCTAGATTGCAGTGACCATTAAAAACCTTCGCATCCGCTCTGTCAGATGCTCTCTTTTTCTTACTTGAGACACATTAAACTCAGATTAAATTCTAAGTAGTACAAAATCAAACCACATTAATTTGACTCTTCCTATCTTCGATTACTAATTACGGATTACAGTGGTTAGGATACTGAAGAATTGACTGTGCCGGTAAATGCTGTACATCCGAGTCGGTGTTCTAAAACACTGCATGAACTACAAATAGCGGCAAAATCTAAGCAGTCGAAGGTACCAAGAAGACCTCGGCAAAGTGCTAACAACATATATCCGACCACATCAGGAACCTTCAACCGTTGTTAAGTTCGAGGGGTATTTCAGAAAATCATTCCTGCTCCACTTCGGAGAATTCTTATGAGTACCGCAGTTTTCACCAAGGATTAATGGTTGCTTTTACGTGATCTCAGTCTATTCGCACAAAAAGGCGAATTATGTAGCATATACGCTAGGGGTGAACAAATAACTTCCAAAATCTGTTAAACCACTCGGAAAAGCGGACAGTGCCAAGTGGTTCCAAGAAAGGAGCGGACTTATTCAAATTCACACATCAAATCACCAAATATTTGTTCCAACGTTTATTCCAACCTTCAATGGCAAGTGTGAAAGAGCATGGAAAGGTAAACTATCAAACAAGCATAAGCAAATTGTGCCAAATTCGTCGGAGATGATGTAGAGTAATTGCTTCGGTCAGAAGGCAACTGTTGACAGCCAACGCATAAGAACAAAATTCGTCTTTGCTCAACCCGGTGTTCCCACCAAACTTGAGCATCGCTTCGGAGACATCGGCGACTGAATGCCAAAAGCAGCCGAGCATCCCTAGAGTGAAGGGAACAAAACTGTCAACCGCAAACGGAAAGCCACGTACTGTGGTTTTGTATGTCCTTATTTTGAGAGAAAGCCGAATGTTACAGTTGCGAGTTCGCGAAATTTGAATCTGGATCTCTCAGATTTGGATTTGACTTCATCTCCAAAATCGCATTCATTTGTAATGAAACTGCTGAAATACTTATTGACTTATTGACTACATTAAACTGACCGCCGCTAACGTTGTGTGCAGACGCGAATGATTCGACGGTGCCAGACACGCAATGAATCTCCCTGGATATCCCAAGAGCAAAGCGTTTAAAGCACCGCATATTTCATGTGCATTGTCGCTCAGGAAAGCGGTATTAGTGGTAGACTGTAGGTCAATTACTCCTTCTCGGCCGATGAATTCAACTCTGTCGCACGAAACGTTCTACCGAAAATCCTCCACGGGAAAAAGTAAAAATTAATATATGGGCCAGCGCCGTCCTACTTCACTGGAGATGGCGGACGGTAGCGAAATTTGACCGTAAACCCTAACTCACTCAGAGCTGTAACGATTAAACTCTCTAGGGACCGACAGATGCCTCTCAGACACCATTACTCGACAAACAATTTAATTGTGCAGCTTGAGGAACGAAGTCAGAGGCTCCCCGAAAGTTTACAGGCACAGTGATCTCCGGAAGGAATAACGGCGTTCTAATGGCTGTGAGAGGGCAACTATTTGGACGATAAGTTCACAGCCAGCACACGCGTCATCAGTAAGTTCCTTTGATGCATCTCACACCATGTGAAGTATCTCATATGCCAACAACTTAGATGGCAGATAGAGTAGGCTTATACCGTTTTAGTTAGCACAATCTTCACATGTATCGGTTGCATATCTGGGAACTACAAGTGATTGCCTTCACGAGGAGAGGCCTTGGTTACAATGTTAATTCTTCGGGGACAGAATATGAAATATATATATATATATATATGAATTATAGATTACAACGAATCTTGATCGGTTGAATATCTTCGGGCCAGTAGAGTTTAGGAGATGTTCGTACTTCTCGTTTGTTTCATTATGGTCCTAATTGTGTGCTTTCGTGCGCCAAACTGTGCCGGAATTTATCAGATGGCTCGAACTTGGGCTCATCGTAGCGAGTCATCAAACGCACATATTGTTTCACTCTCACCTGATGTCCTATTTTATATCACTCGAATAAGGTGAAACAGCTGGCGGGATTTATTGGTGACAGCAACGTGCTCCATCTGTGATAAGCCATGAATGCACACCAGTTCCCGATCCCTACATTGGGCCGGCGCTCGGTGCACATATTTTACGGCTCGTACTTCGTTCAGCTGGACGATACCTGTATCAAGAATACGCGGGAATTCAGCAATTATGCGGAGTGTCAGGACGCGACTGATCAATTTCCAGTTCAATATGCCAAACCAATGCAAACGATCTCTTTAACAGACTGGAGGTAACTGATACTCTCCAGTTGGGTCAGTGATAACTTTCCACTTAGCACGTTGAAGCGAATTCATATGTTGATCGGATCAGACAGCTTATGGCTTTCTCACCACTGTTTTATCGTGCGTTTGGAAGGTCCACTGATGCATGTGGACAACGTAGTGCACACCAACGACTGGTCGGAGTCGAGGTGAGTGAGTGATTCAATACGACTGGCAATATAATTTGCGGCCTGGCCACTTGTGAGTTATCGTGATCTGGTTGATCTCCGTTCATTGATGACTCGGAGAGTGCGGACGGTTTTGGTCGATTGGAATACGGAAATCAAGAGCGAGATGGTCTCCCAAGTGGCACCTGTTGTAGAAGATTCCACCTATTCTAGCATTCGTGACTCTTATTTAGACAAAATCCAACCACTCGCTTTTCCTATGTCTCGTTCAGCTTTCGGTATAATGTATCTTTCGTTTCGCCCAATTTCTATTCTGTAGATATGAACGCCGAAAGCGCAAATGAAATTCATCCATCATAACCCCGACTGTTTAGTTTGGCAAACTTTTAATGTAAGCCTTGAATGGGATCCAGTCAAAGAGTATGATATGTAATATCATATTGAGAGCCTCGCCAACACTGGCAAAACTAGGGGCTGAATGCTCAGGGCCCTCGAACTGGCGCAGACAAAATCTCACGAAATGTTCGGAAGAGTGCAGCAGCCAAATGACGAACTTTCCTAGTTGAATGGTAATACCTGGGATAAAAGGTAAGCTGATGGCTAGGATTAACAGTGTGCTATGCGTATTTTTGTTCGCACTTTAATCCAGGCTGAATTTAGGGGACATTGAGAGCAAAGAAGAGCCTCGGTGAATGGTGCTGAGCTTGGCGAAATTTTTGAGCTAGCGGAAGGAGGACACGGAATAAACGGCAAGAAATTTCCCCACGGGTATTCCCGATTGTAGGTCCCGGTGACTGTACGACTGCATTATATGATGTGAAAATGGATGAATGATTAAATGGGAGGCTGTGTTCGCTGTGACGGTTTGTGTATCTTGCAGACGAAGCATCTTTGGGAGAAGATATGCTAATATTCTATTTAGGTTGTCTCATGGTCCGACGCTTTCAAGGCTCCCCTACTACCCGGTCGTTCAGTCCAGAGTGGATCTTTTACTTCCAAAGTTCACCTGTCTAGCGTAACCTGCAAGGTAACAGATTTGATCTAGCCGAGCCGATTACCAGATGGTCGGTCCGAGTGCTTCATCTGGGAAGGCTTCGGTTAGATAAGTGGAACATTACACGGAGCCATTGCTCTATTTTACCAGTAGGCTAAGCTGTCCGCGACAACGAGAGCTAAAATTGTGAAACTGTTACCACTTTCAGGCTGGTTTAAAAATCCAATTAATTTGCAATGCTACTTTGGATTGAACTATCCGTACTTTCGCTGGCCTAAATGTATGCCAGAGGTGTGTGTAAAAGCACATTTCCGAAACGCTTAAAAACTATGCGTTTGAGGAGGTAATACGGTGCATATTAGCCAACCTATTTTATGAAAATATCTAGACAATCAAGCACTCCTTGGCGACATTGGACCTACCCAAGTTAACTTGAGTCCTGATCCGGGAAATCTTGTCACTCTTAAACACAAATGACAAAATGATTTCCCTTCAGATTCTTCTCTGCCGTGTGCAAAGTCAATGTTCGTCACGAATTACGAACGCTTTGGTACCCATCTAGATCTACACACCATCAAACAATTCAAGAACAAGTCGATCCACTATCAGTGTTTGAACATTTGGAAAATATTATACCGATTCATTTAACACAAGACATTTGGCTTTCGCTGAAGATTTTTTTATCCACTTCGGACAGAAATTATTTCGTCCGCGAATAGTGTATGCAATCACTTTTCTCCTTAAAAAATTATACCATAGGATTCTAGCCGTCAAAACGTACTACTTATTTGCATGAGTCAAAACTACTGCAGTAAAGCTGTACGCTATTGTACATTTATCCTTTCCGTGTTCATCTTACAATTTTTATAGCTTCGACAGATTCTAATATCCCTTCTTAATCGGAAAATTAGGAATGCTTGAGTGATTGATCCTTAGCGCGATTCCGAGTGTGTCACATAGTGTCTTGCTGTTTTACAACGACACTAGCTAATTTTTGCCACAAAATGGTATGATGGTATGGAACTCCGTGAATTTTTTTATTTCCGAAGATCAGATCCACACAATAATTTTTCATAATGTCCATTTTTCTTTATGGCGCTCTTTTTAAGGTCGACTGAGTGAAGACTGCTTGATACTTCGTTAATTTAGGTAATCGAATATAGGATGCTGAGAACTTTCTTTTTAACTCTGTAAAAAGTGAAAATTAGTTGCTGCGATATGATTCGGTCCAGCTGAAAAGGTGGGAATATTAAATGCAATCGTTTTGTTGCATCCGAATCACTAGGCTGCATTTTTACACGGTCGAATTGATTAAATTACAGCAATTTGAATAAATTGCTTAGTAAGGCAGCAGTATAGGCGCTCGCATAAGTAGGCCTCAGTTACATATAAACGAATACCCACTTGAAAAAAGGTCGCCAGTTCGTGGTCGAGTGGATTAGTTTGAATTATTGAAGTATTCTGATACAAAATCTTGATCCAAGTAGATGTTGGGCAGTCCATAATCGCAGCACATTCGTTAATAATAATAATAATAATAATAATAATAATAATAATAATCGAATGACATAAGAAGTGCATCGAAAAACCGGTGTGACATGTATTGATTTTTCATTGTGATTGATATAATGATAGTAACATGGAGTTGTTGATAGATGTAAAGTGCAAACGTTTCTACTACCGTGGGTAGTCTTTCTCAAGGCGTGTTTGATTGTAAAACGTGCCTTGACAAAGACTACCCACCGTAGTCGAAACATTGGCACATTATATCTACCAACAACAATGTGTCGTTAACGTTATATCATTCATAAAAGAAACAAATTAGTGACAACCCTTTGTTATCGTTTTGCTCTTTATCACAAAATGGAACGTTCCACGAGTGGTTGTCGTCCTTGAAAAGCTGTTGATCGGAAAAATGATCGACAATGGAAGTAGCGACACGTTTGTTCGAATGCTACAATATGAACCGCTGTTCTTCCGCCGGTCATTTGATAACCTATTTGTCTCCTTGTTCTACTTTTTTGAATGTCCTAGATGTTACATCTGAATCAGCATATGTCATTGGATTTGACATGAATAGGCAATGATTCTTTCTTCGGTCTAGCAAATGGGTGTGTGAGTGTGAGTAGGACTAATGGGTGTTCAGCTTAGTACAAACAACTGCTAGCTGACCTCAATTGTTTGTTGAGTGGTTTGACCACATACTTGACTGGCTAAGAAAGTTTAAGAAGAACTTTCTTCTTCGTGCTTCTTAACAAATTATGTTTGCTATCCGAATGGAGAGGATTCTGATCGGAAGATTATTTTTCTCCTTTTAAGTGCCTGATGGACGGATTTTCCCAGCCCTAACAACTCAGATTGACACCGTTTTTGACTTCCATGTTTAAATTCATGACGGAAAATGTGTTTTGTTTGCAAGTTTCCCGGTTATCTTACCGTTAATAAAAATATGGGATGTGTCTGTCGCATAGCACCCAAGCAATATGTACTCAGTTAAAGACAACGGTCAACCAATTACAACTAGAAAAGGAACAAATGAGCAACAATCGGCCGCCATTATATGAGGTAGTTGTGTTACTTTACCTAAAGTTTTTCATTCGTTACGCAACAATCGCACAATATTTTTTTCGACGAGGTCGCATTCATTTAAACACTATCAAGTGAAGAAATGCGGGTGGAGCGGCGACTGTGGCCTGCGGCATTCCTATCCAAAAGTCATTATGCTAGTCTACCCAATGGCCACCGAACTGCTTCGACTATCACTCAGTTGGAACTACTGCATAAGTGTTGGTGCTGCAATCAAGTGAGATCTAGGCACAAGTCGCATATCTGTTGTCTTTCAGTAGTTTACGATGCTCCATGAATTTGTTGCTACGACCAGTGAGGAAAATATTTGCAAGTGATGGCAGTGGGGAAATAGTGGATGTTTAACACCGGCTGGATTCAGCCCAGCATACTCTCCACATGCGGCTAAACGATGTCAGCCCATAAAATATCGCAGACAAAATCTAGAGGGGAATAAAAAACAAGTATGAATACAAAAACTTGAGATCGCAGAAATATCTCAGTTCCCATTGGGCCAGCTTTACATTACTGTTAGAAAAACGAAAGCGAATCCCGTGGAGCACTACAAATTTGAGAAAAATGTTGAGTAAGTATAGTCTTGATCCTGGAATTACGCTAAGGACATAATATGTCTATTCCTTCTGGTTATCAGTGACAGTTTCTTATCCATACAACTGTTCCTGAAGGTTGCTGGTTACGCCCGTTCGCCATAGACTGGGAATCATTTTTATACAGTTTTTAGCAGTTGCTTGGTCTCATTCTCCAACCTGACAGCGTTGTTTCGCAGGCAGTTCCGTATATTCTAGCGCACATTTACTGATCGCATTGCTGAATGTAGTGTCCTGCCATTCACCGTCCCACCTGTTTACGTGTTCGTCTAGGCGGAAAGAGTTGTAGTCATGCCATCCAACCGTAACCCCTAGGACGTTTTGGATCACTTACTCAATAGGGTAACTTTCGAACCCGTAATCCGACAACATTTCCCACGTCCTGAATGCTTCACGGCGCCTTCGTCTCCTCCTGACTCGCGCGTGCTGGACTTAATTGATCTCCGACTAGCACCACTTAGCACATTTCGGTTTCGAACACTGTTTGCCAATTCGCCCGGGTCAAAACCTAAATTTTGTGGTTAACTGTCGTCTAATCTGCTCCACCATGGCCACAGGAACTGTCTTTTATCACAGTTGATCTACCAGTCTAACCATTGCTGACTATCAACTTCCCCCTGTCTCCCCGTTCTGAGGTCAGATACACATGGATGCATATGGATTTAAACCGATCTTTCTGCCTCTTAGATGACAGTTGACACAACTGGGATTGCGTATTATCCTCTATGCTCACTCTAACGGATCCTAAGCCACACGGGTCCTACAAAGTAAAATAGTCATTCTATTTGCCCTTTACTATTCGTACCACAAATTTGTCTACCAAGATGCCGGTTCTGTCGGTTAAAGTTACTGTAAAACGCATTAACCCCTGGGCCATCGCCGACCAGTCGTCGTCGACTGGATACAATAAAAAAACTTGCATAGAATGAACGACGCGTCGCTGTATGTTGTGTCCCTAAAGGACTGAAGTTATGTGAAGATGACTCAGGGTAAATCGATAAGGCTTAAAGCGTTCCCGTGTAGACAACATTAAGGTGAGCCGGCATGATCAGACTTGTCACCCAGAACGAATACATCAACGACTAACGTTTTCGTCTGATTCCTTCTAAACCATAAATAACACAGCGTCGAAAGACAGCTAATTCAGATGCGCACAGTAAGATATCTAACTACACACTCAGGATGATTAACAAAATAGATGGATTTATCAGTCGATGATAGGCATCAGTTAGTCATCTTTTTCATTTGACAGTGTATTATGAAATAACGATGCTCACTTAATCTGCAAGCCTTTAGAATATCATTCTAGGGTGCTAGATTGGGCCTCATTGGTACATGTGGACTATGATCTCCGCAGACGCGTCCTCGAACATTTTAAGCAAATTTGCTCCGAAGTTTTTATACGAATCAGTCAAACTCCTGAACAGATTCTCTACAATTTCCATTCCCTTTCGACATCTGCAGATCAAGTAATAGTCTGCTTGGTTGCTGGCATCATTTCACTGCGCCATTTTCGTGCACAAATAGAAATGTCACCTTGATAGAGATTTCGCCTGTGATTCAGAACTGGCCTGGAATTTGAATTTGTGACAAGGCTAGAACGAAATGTATGAAAAATCATGATTTTTGAAGTCGAAGGAACACTAGTTTTAGATGAAGTACACACACACATGCACACACATGAACACACATGCACACACACACACACAGGAATACGCAAACCTGTATTCATTTTGGATGACGCTGCATACACGATTGGAGTGGAAGGGGCATACCTCATCGTCATCGTTCAGCGTTAAACAGCAAGGCAAGCCTCACTGACCGATGCCTTTCCCAGAATTACACGTTTATATAATAAGAGTGAATATTCAATGGGAACAGGGAGTGGACCAACAAAGGCGGAAAAAGATAAGATGCTGCTGCAGCCAACACACGGAACACACTCTAACTGTACAAACGCACGTGTTTTCAATCATTTTGATCCTATAGAAAATGACAACACGATCGCCACTGTTCACGGTTCGCTGCCATATCCTTCAGTGTCTCCAGCCAGCAAGTCGACAAGTCTTTCGGACCCCAACCACGAAGGCGTGAGACACCTACTTTACCTAACTTCGCTGTACATTTTCTCATCCCTCGTTGCCACGTCATCTGTTGGCCTCCACATGGCTTCTTCCATTCCTTAGGAGGAACACAAAGTAAGGCACGGTATGGTAGACAATTGTTCCCCCTTGCGCAACACGTGACCGAACCAGCGCAGTCTACTAAGTTTCATACACTGAAACAAGCGATTCTCAGAAGTGGCATCCAATACCAGATTTCTAACCTCAATATTACTCAGCCGGTCCCTCCATTCAGTCCTGGCGAAACTACATAGGCATCGATGGTCGAAAACCTCCAACCGACGAACATCCCCTACACGCATACTCCATGTCTCGCATCGGTACAACAGAACTGAACGCACCGCAGCACAGTACGCAGTGCGTTCAGTTCTGCCAATAGGGCCCACTGTTAGGGGCGGAGAAATCTGCATCCCTGACTATGAAAACTGGAGCAGCATAGAACCACATGGAGTCGAACAAGGTCAGATGCGTTAACCAGCCGGGAGACAGGGAATAACCATCCATCACCGAAGTTGATGCTTCCATGCAGGTATACGATCCTGTCTGAGTGGTCTCTTTAAGCCATAGCTGGAAAGTGGGATTGGATACTTTGTTGAAAAAGTCGAGCAGTTATATAATGGGCATTCGTCATGACTTTGAGCCCAGAAGTTTGTCACAATTAAAGTACGTGCACTTGTCTTTCGGTACTTCTAAGTATACCGCATCATTTGCGCTCAGAAACCGTTAACTAACAGTAGAACGAGAAGTTATGTTACTGAAAATAGCGCATATTTACAGATTAACGAAATTTACCCTCCACTAGGCGGAAGTTCAGAAGACCTCAGGTGGGACTATAAAATGAGACGGTGTCATCAGCTCACAGCACGAATGGTGGGTGTAAGAACAAAATCAGTGTTCTCAGACGAAGGTGATAAAGGAATCAAAAAGAAAAGGTAACATAAACAGTCTATTTCTATATGCATGGTTTATAGGAAACCCTGTCCTTCGTGTCCAAATGAACAAGGCAGATCTTCACTGAATAATCTTGTCTGTGACTAATACAAATTAACGCACCTCAGAACACCAGATGAATGGCGTGGCCGTCATAGTAATCTACGCGGTACCATGGTGTTCGTCGAAAGTTTCCCGTCAACAGTAGAATCAACAGCAATCAAGCTAGTAAGCACATATCTGCGTTCACAAAAACGGTTTCAGTAATTACTCCAGTTACCCTGGGCTCCTGCCTCAGAGTGGCAGTCAACTCCCATATGCCCTCGATCACATCCCTCCGTGCGTGACAGGACCCAGCTAGTCCGAAATTTTGTGCACACTATTCAGTGATTTTTACCGAACACGAAAAACGCATATTCCGAACATCTTTTTCCGTAGCGCATCAAGCATTTCGGTTTCGTGGAACAGTCTTACCTTAATTCGGACAAAATTATAATTACTGTATGCGCTCCACCACGTGCACATAATCGCATTAACCAGGAAAAGAATTTGGTGAAAACGGGTCTGGTAGATGCCGTGTCATTTACGTCATTAAAACAAATCTGTTGAACTTACCTGACATTTTTAGAGATGTACGTTAACTCATAGGGACACGCATGCAATTAGCCGCGGAAGTAGCTGAGTAGTCAGTCATGTCTGGATTGGCTAGGGTAACAAACTGACATTGCGCACCATGTGAATCGACAGATCATGTGCCACACTCATTCGGGCAACCGACAATGAGCTTAGTGTACAGCGTAACAATGCACTCCCATCCATGGAACCACTGTCCCATAACGGTACCTTTTAAATTTGGTAAGCAATTAACTTTCAGTATTTGGAATTTCTTCGTTTAATAGGGATGCATTTCCTGTCTTTTGGCAGTGTTGGCTGTGCGTTAGCAGTTACGATCTTGAGTCATATGAACATATTTTTCGGCAAAACCTATACAACGACTCACCTGCCACCTAATCTGAGCTATATGAATACATCTCAATCAAATAGCGCGAACTACACACAATAGCATGTGTCTGTGTGTATTTAGTTGATCGAACCGAGTCCGCTTCAAGTGCTGCATGGTACAGAGGTACTCGGGCCTGCAAACCTGTTTTCGAACGCAAATCATTTTGACTAAAATATGAAAATTTCTGCGTTACCCGGTTCATCAGTTAATTGAAATGACAGCGTGTATAATTTCCAAAGTGTGAACAACTCAGTCACGGACATTAAACAGACTTCGGCAATTAGAAGTCACGTTAACATTGTTTTATAGCAGACTCGCATACGAATATCCGTCAGACCGAAGCATCAGTGAAGGAACATCACCAGAATCAATAATAATCGCTAGCTGTCATCCTATTCATCCCTGAGTGACCTTGATGCTGACTGGTTGGTTGGGAGTGACAAGCAACAATGAGTGCAGAGCATATTGTATCACATGAGGTACCATTTTCTAGTTACTCTAACTAGGCTGCCGTTTTACTTGATTAGGGTCGACAATGCACACAAAGTGTCTTGTGTGGTGTAGGTGGACCGTAAAAAGTGCTTGTTTCGGGGAAGGCCAGAGGTGTTAAGCCAAAGTCAGAGGCATTCAAACGATGATCAGAAGCCACTAAGTGATGGGAGAGCCTCCAGCGTTAACCTGATATAACATTTAAATATGAAGTGAAAATGAATTTCTGCAGACAACCAAGTTATTTGGGCAAGCGGTGGGTACTGGCACACTTACGATCCACGTCAACACATTAAAAAAGCAATACGTTCAAATTTATCACAGAATCATATATATATATATATATATATATATATAGCTATTACTTCATTCTGTTGTCAATAGTATCACCAATGCCGGGGTCGTTGCGCTTTCGGATCCTTAAATGTAAACGGAAACGCAGATTCCTAAAAAGTTTCTTGGTTAGACTGGAACTGTGGTTGCTGGCCTAAGTTGATATCCGAGATGCTTAAATCAACACAACGCGAATTCGTCTACCCCCGGTCACTTCCCGAAAATGCACCGAAAATGAGGTGTAGCTCTAGTCCTGAAAACAAACCATGTCGGTACATTAAAAAGTAGAAACACAAAAAGCAAAATGCAAACGAAAAGCTTTTATGAGGAGCTGATGTCCAAAACTGGAGATGGTCTGAATAAGGCAAGAGTTTTGAGGAAGCCCCAGCCTACCGGTACGAAAGTGCACAATTGATACTTGAAAACGTCTGTCTAGTTCCCTTCCGGCTTTGTAAACGTCAGACCGGCTGATAGGACCGTGATCACATGACCATGCATACTGCGTGTTGCACATGGTTAGCGTGCGTGCCTGGGCTTTGCCATCGCCCCAGGGTAGCTGCACAATTTTGTTGTCACCTTCGCAGATCGATATATAGTCGGGAAGCCTGTTGTTTTCGGTGGTATGACTGGGTCCGAAAGGTAGATAAGAGGTATGCGTGCCTGAGTAGAAAAAAACGTCTCAATGACAGTATTGCATTAGTAAAATACCTCAGTCAAAATAACATTATGAAAAGGTAAGCAGACATGAAATATCTCATTATTATCCAAGTATTTCATCTCTTTTGCTTCTTTAATTAATGAAGTAACAATGTACATCATCTTTTCGGAAAGGGGCCGCAGCCAACAGAGGGCTGCCAAGTGGGGGAGCTGACCGGCGGTGGAAGGATTCGAACCCTCTGACCTGCACGTCGGAACGCCGCTTGGCGACCACCGGCCAAGCTAAAGAACTCTGACGACATGCAGGAAAAACAGCAACTCTTGGATATCAAATAGGCCAAGATGATACCGCTTGTGATTCGGTGCCCTAATTATAAATTGTTCATATGCGTTTGAAGGTTTAACCAAACAACCAAGCATGAATGAATGACGCAACGAGTTCATTGAATTCTGAACAAAAAAATAGTATGTGATATTCAATATTTCCTGCCTCTTGCTGAAAATGGAAATTAACTCAAAAGATGTGATTTTTGTATGCTGACATCAGGCAGGATTTTCGTAAGAATAGGCCAAGCCCAAAACCATTGAGCACTGCCTTGTTCTTTCTATGAGCAATCAGCCTGATTTTGGAGCTAGTTATACTGGCTGTGATCGACCAGTCAAAATTCTAGCCTTAATGCGGCGGACTCGATCAATCAACTCACCCATTTGACAGCTTTGTATTGGCGGCAAACCCCTCCCATAAAGTGATGTACACGGTTTCTGTCTAAATGAAGGAAGTAAAAGATGAGGGATTAAAAAAATCTCAAGAACGCTTCCTAGCACAGGTTTTATTGGTTCTTCATTATGATCCCTGAACCCAAAGAAAGTTCATCCCTAAAATGGAGAGTCTTTACCGTAATTTACGGACACTACAGCTGCCAGTTGGGTCACAGTGACAATACCAGCACTCGAAATAAAGTCACCGATTGCAGTTGCCCTTACTGCTCACGGCCGAATAGCTAGCTTTTATCTGAATAATTTCAAATCTGGGCTACACAACAGCAGAAAGGAAGCAGATACCATGTGGTGGGTTCACGTGTAAGTCACGTGAAAAAGTTCGTTATGGCTCTGCTGACACCGGTACCTACGACCAACCAATCAGAATAGTGGGGACCGACAAATGTGAAACGCGAACAATTTACGATGACGCTTGGTCAAAACGTATTACTCCAATGATAATCCTGTCCATTCAATACATACAGAAACGAATTGTGCCCTAATTTCCGGTTGTCGAGGCCTGCTTGATGTCTTCCGTTGCATAGACTGGAATCGGAGTTATTCCAATGAGTGCTGGTGATTCGAGTCTGTGATTTATTTCGATCCATCTCAGTTTGGAGCTACAAAAGCGCTACACTTCCGCAAATTTAGATTACTTTAAATTTTGATTCGTTTACGTGTTAACCAGGCAGGTGCATGACTGATGGAATACCAGTGAATGTTCACTTTTCTCGTGCGTCAGTGTGATTCATTTTTTATAGTTGAAGGCGTTAACGAAGCCCTGTCGGGCTGTGCCACGTGATTTGCACACGCACTCATCATAGTGACAAACAACAAGTTCGGAGAAAATAAAAGTGTAATCTTAGCAGAAAATGTCTTCTGACATTGAATACCAAAGGAGGAGGTCGTCTTCACACAAGAGAGGTAACATGTAAACTGACAGATAGTCATTTCTGCTGATTTCTTCGATGTGCAAGAAAAGCTCTAGAAAAATATGTATTTTGTTCTTGCGATGTTGGTTGTTTGTAGGTAAAAATTTTTGCGGAGATATTCTGTGGCCTATTCTGGTAAGGAAGCGCATGATAGAAACGAACAGTTTCATTTAAAATGACCCATAATTTGTACTGGATTTTGCTTTTTAATCGAAGAATCATTCAAGGGGCACATGATACATCATTAACGAAATTACAACCGTCCTCATCACCATGATATGCTCCAATATAGTTAAAAGTGTAGATTAATCTAATGAATGTCAGTATGTTGGCTGACGACCATAATTACTTCTGTGGTTGATTTGGCTAGTCGTTGCTAGATGTGATTTAAATAGTCCGGAATCGCGATTAAGAAACAGTTAAGTGCATAGTACTAATCAAACTGTTCACGTCTTAACAACGTTGATTAACTTTTTGATCATATTTGATATTGGGACAGCTGATCCCAGCGTCAAGACGATCAGCAGTTCGTGTTTCCAGTTAGCTGATCGTCGAAAATGAAATCTTCCTCTGGGGTTCGAAGTTGAGGAATAAATTGGTGGGTATGATGTGGATTTCTTTCGTTCCAATTGGTGAAGCTTAGCCAGTTCAGTGATGCAAAATTTTGTGGAAATAGCCGTTACGTATCGATGGAATATTCGATCTAAAATAGCAGTCTCATTCTCCCCCAAAATCTTTCCATAATCAGCGCACGATGCTTAATTTTTTAAAAAGATATTACTCAGTTGTTTGTACTGCCCTATTTTTATTAAGCAATTTAAGACCACAGAGCTGCATATTTTAGAGTCGTTTCAGCGAATTCTTTGCGGTATTAGAAAATGAATAAAAATTAATACCTCGAGTATGAATGAACTAGGATCACCAGTATGAACTGAACTGGAAACCGACTTGCAACTCAAGGAGAAGGACAGTGTATGCGATCATAAACTGAGCTCTGGTCATGCATCATCACCTCACATCGGTGACATCGTCAGGCAAATAATTTTCTGCTCTTTTTTGTTTACCTCAGTGATAAAACGAATCAGTGACTTTCTTTGCATAAACACGATGACAAAAGCATTCTTTCTCGAAAGAACCCCACAGCCATACTCACTATCTAGGTTATATTTAAGAAGCTATTTATTAATGGTACGATAGGCCGAAATACGAACTACACTGAGCATTTCAATTTTATTTGAATCAACGTAAATTCCGCGGTGAAACTGATATACTGAAGTCAGTCTAGCACCGGCTTCGCTGACCACACCGAACAGGAATTTTCGTAAGTTTGTTTGATCTACTCTGAAAATAGCAACAAAATATGTCGTGACCGTTTTTCAGTTCGCTGTCATGTGATTCGGGAACTTCTGAGCCTCCCATGGGTTGCTCAATGTTGTCTACTTACGGCACACGGGGCTCCTGTCACGATTTCGTGTTTGTGTTCAGACAATGAAAATTCAGTCGCACAGCGACGGCGACCATAAAGTTCGAGAATATGGAAGCAATGGTATCATCACGATAAAAGTTACTTCTCTTCTGTGAGATGTTGGTGACGAAGTAAAATCTACGGGACGGAAGACGAATTACCTGTATGAACCACTAAATCAATTGAATAATCATAAACGACGACGCGGTCGCATAGCTAGAAAACTGACGCGACAAGATCACTTCCGTGACTATTGCAGTCGTCCGGTCTGAATTCAATTGAAATATGTTGATTGCTTGAAAAGGAACATTATGCTAATGGGTAACGTACAAAATATTCAAACAAAACATGGGAGTAAATGCTAGTAGGATTCTTCGACCCACAGATAAGCAGCATGCCAAGAACATCTGAGATGTTATCTCTGCCCTCAGTGAAAATGTGCATTACCGGCTGGGATTTCATAGAATTTCCCACAACACTTCCCTGGTATTTTTTTTCTCTGCCAGAGATGTGGTGAAAATTTCCCAAAGACGGTTTTAGATTGGACCGCTAGTTCAGTGAATCGCTGTATTTGCGTGTAGTTGTTCAAAAAAAACAACTTACTGTATCCCCTTGAACAGTTTTCGGCAAGTGAGATGGAACATTACAAACTTACACTTCACAGTTAGCACATGATTCGGACTTTAACGGTTGATGGTTCAATACCTAAAAAAGTGTATGGAAGAGAACTTGTAAAATTTATTAGAGTAAATCGAGCTTGGGTGGCCACAGTGATCTATCGTTTTTACCATAGCCAATAATGATTCTGATGATTTCACTTTAATTTGCTAATCGTCTCACTTTCACAATATTTTGAAGCCCGCTGTAAGTCCCTTACAGGGTAGTCGTTTAGGGTATAGGGGCGGTCAACGATTCTGTTGAACACTGTCAGAACGGTGTTTATTAGTGCACAGCTTTCGTTTCGTTCTGATATGCTTCTGATAGCATTTGATGCTATGGAGCGCAAGTGGATTTACTAAATAACCTCGATTTGATCATTCTGCTCAACATCATTGGGATTCACCCTGCATGTTTTGGTTGCATTGATACACCACATTCCACGTATCTGTTTACTGAATTAAATCTCCCGGTTGATCTACTGGCTTTTTTGTTAGTTAGCCTTCTCAGAATTTGAAGAAAGACGCGTTCGAAACTCACGTTGCATTGGTCTGCTAAGTATGTTCTCTGGTTAAGTGTGTTTGGATTCCCAGATTAGATGAGCTAACGCTGAAAACTATTTCGCTCGCGCGTACTTTGTAACCAAGGGCTTAACTTAAGGTTAATAGTTCGTCACCAGCATGAACTACACATAATTCGATTCAGTGCTGTTCGAAGCCTCATGGTAACACTGTAAAGTTCGTAAACGAACAACGCCCTAAGGATTTCAGTATTATCATTAGATGTAATTGACTTACGGACTTCATCCACGTCTTCCTGTTCCAGAAAATGCCATGTGCTGACAAAGTTGTTTCGAAAATGGATCGCGTGCGTCAGTGGTGTCTGTGAATAGCTATCGGGGTATTTGCAAGCAATCATCGCCAGACCGAAGCTTCTTATAGTCGGTCAGCTTCATATTCAGTTTTATGTAACTGCTCGGAGCCACCTTCTTTCAATACCATTAGATTTTCGGATAATGAGTCAAAAGAAACTATCGGCAATGTTTGCTCGAAAAAATATGGTCCCGAAGCGTGTTGAAGCTGACCGTGAACCCTCTCGCGCTTAATTATTCAAAGTAGTGTAGATATAAATGTTCAACAGCCGGTAAAACTATCAGTGGCAGAATTCTTATTCAGGTAGGTCATCATAATTGTCTCATCGGATATTTATCGTGTTCAGCATACAACTCCTTGGTAAAATTCGTGGCAAGGGAGGCTGTCTGTCATAAGTAGACATCGGAAAACAGATGCATGCAATGTGCAGTGACCTTCTGAGAGAATTTTCATGAGCAGAATGTAAGCATGAAACTTCTGGAGCTGTCGCAGTATGAGAGTAGAGGCGATTGTAAAATCTGCCCACTCAACATTTTAGCCACTAAAATGCAACATACAGTTTCTAGAAAAAAAATCGGTCATTATGGCAGACTGGCAATTTGTTTAACTTATTCGGACATTTCGCATTATATGCCCGTTCATTTAAGCCGTTTGAGAATTACAGTTGTAACATTTCATGGCCACTGTGAAGACTCGGGAACACGTTACCATAGAAGATCCGGTTTACCGTGGTAAAGGAAGAGAGCATGGAGATGGATTGTGCTCGTAACTTGGTTGTCAGTAAGAGATGCACAAATTCCGCTAAAAAGTGCGGTAGAATGCTCGGCGGTCGTGCGCATCGAATAAACTAAATTAAATAACCAAAACTCGCTACAGCTTTGGGCCTTGAGAAACTACACAAGCATGACCAACAGGCGGGCGCGGGAGGAACCCTGAGCTCCGTTTCTGCTGTTTGCAATAGTTCCGGCGACAGCGCACGCGGCGTGCACGCGGCATAGACCACGTTGAACCAATAATGGGTTTACGTTGGTTGACCAATCGACTTGTTGTCCGTCAAGGTCGTTTTCCGCATTGGTGCTTGATTGCTTGACCAATGAGTGAACGGCGTCAACGGCATGCCCGAAGCAGACAGAGGCCGTCTGCAAGAGTGCATAAAACCAGATTGCTCACTATCCGTGGGTGTTATGAAGTTTCGGATCTAAATAACGGTTTGGGTGAGTCTCATTGCTCATTTCCTATTCTTGGTTGGCCTAAATTTCCCATCTGGTTGACGCTGAAAGCAACAGCTTATAGTCTGATGTTTGCATACGTTTCAATGGCGCTAAGAAAACATGTCAGTGTGATGTTATCATTTAGTAGTCGGCGTTTAATCAGTACGGCATTATGCAACACTTGTATGAAACGAACCACCTTAGGTGACTTATCTATACTTTTTTGGTGGTAGATGAAAGTTCTCCGTTTTCCGGGTTGCTGCTGTGCTTATCTGTTAAAACCTTATGCCGCAATAAGTTTTGATATCGACTTGTTAGTGCTTTGGGGTGACGTGACTCTTCCACGGTTCTCGTGTTCGATGCATGCTATGACTAAATTGAATCGGTGAATCATCACAGCTGATTTCGTTGTCTGCGCAATATGGCAGTAGATCAGTGAGCTAATGCCATCATAATACCAACGCAGCAAGAAAACGTTTGGCACGTGACCCTTCTTTTATGCAGTTCTGAATTCCCTTCAGTGGATATAGTAAGGAAGATTCGAGCCAACGATCAAATGCAATGTGTATATATCGTGGTTCCGAAGTAACACCGATATGACAATACATGGGCCGGCAACCATGACTCTGAAACTTGTAGTGGATTAGAACCAAATAGAACCTCAAAAAGTCCAATTCTTTTCTCAGATAATTCTGGTTACTATGACATTATTTTCTATGTGATATGAATGCTCAACTCATTAAGAGACCATGGAAGCACTGCACATTTGTTTCTTCCTTGGTATAAATCATCAACTGTGCATATCCACCTCGCCCGAAATGGGACGCAAATTCTGGTTACATTTACGCCACCTATCGGTTCATTTGCAAGATCATGCACGTATCATGTGATTTCTTTCAATTTCCGTTTTCCACCTCCGAACGGAGTTGAACATCTAGCGAACCGTATGACTTAATAAACTTCCTCTTACGGTTACTTCTTTCTAGATTTTTGATGCACATAGCACATGATTGCAGTGGATAAGGCTTATGTCGGTTACCTTGATGGCAGACAGGGATTCGCTGTCGCCTTGTTCATTATCCAACTAGACCTAATGAGGACTTACGGGGTTCTCACCTTGTGGTGGGCCGTAGTTTGTATTGGACGTCCCTTTCACTGCATTTATGCTTCACACTTGTCAAAGAAATTTAATGTCATTAAAGGCCAGGTATGGTAACGAGCCAAACGACAACGAATTGACATCAAAAGAGTTCGCTCTTTACCAAGATGTACGTAGAGAACAGCATAGGAATGGAGGCAGGTTTAGTACTGTGTTGCTACACATAAGGGACTACATGGGGTCTGGTATTGATACGCTTGGGTTATTCATCTATTCTGGGTAACTAAGCTCATCTTTGGAAGTTTCATGAGCGTGCATCCTTTCCTTGAAGATTTACTTGTAATCTAAACTGGTCGTTACATGTAGTTTAATTGATTTATTTCATTTATGTTAACTGATGGTGAAACGAACCCGATAAATACTTCCGAAAATGATGTTCACATTTTCATCAGTTATACATTTTCTCTTATTTTTCCACACGACAAGCTAAAGGTGTGGAGGTCGATCGTTTTAACTAGTGATCGGTAGATCACGTGAGCACAATTCAAATGATTTCGTATTCTACGTCTTTTGTTATTACTACTAATACTGTCAATGGGTAATTCCTCCGAGCCGACGTTTTGTCCAGAGTAATTTGACATTAATTCTCTAAACGTTAACTGTTGACCTGCTCTACCACAATGCTTCTTAATTTATTGATAATACTGATAATGCCAAATTACTACCATGAACATAATGACCAATTGGTATTCCATATCTTATTTCACTGCCGTCTCTGGCTTGTGCCATCGGATTTTACAGATCTCCTTTTTCTATAAAGTGATTGACAGTTTAATTAGATGGAAGCATTCATGTTGAGCATGATCTTTACAAATTAAAAGCCGTTGGAACCATGACATAAGAGGGAAACAACGAAGAAGGAATTGGAATAAAGCGATGTGCAGAGTTCATCAGGCATGCGCTCGCCTTTCCTGTCTCTGCCTCCATGTCATCGGTTATCCATAGCTATCCATATTTTTTCTATGGCCTCGGCATTACCCGGTTGCCCAAATAAAAATGCAGAATTTATGGAACCCTACCCTGATCCTTTGATCAAACGGATGAATTCACGATTCGATGATCCCGTAACCCAGTGCACCCGCCAGTGATGATGTTGAGCGTAAATTCATATGATTCTTACGCCACTCCTGGTTGGTTTTTCACCGGGGTTTTGTCATTTCCCCTAGTCCAACTGGTAAAGATTAGTCAATCCGATGGGGAGTGCCATGCATTTATTATCGTCATCCCACTTTAGTGAGAACATCTGTGCCTAAAAGGCTGCCTGTGATGCATGGTGTTTGGGATCATTTCGAAGGGCGTTCAGGTTGAAGGTATACTATGGCTTGCCAGCTCTGCGTAGAAAGGACAATGAGGGGTTCGAAACTTTAGGGGCAAAACATGATAAAGAGGATTATAACCCGGAGCAGATTCACCTGCAGAAAATTTGGGGATCGCAAAATTGTGGCATGCAATCGTTACTTCCTAAGTCACTCTTTCTTTCTCATTAATAAATTAAGTGGCCTATTACGCAGTGTTACGAGGTAGCAACCAATAACAGCGTGTTTCTGGAAGGTTAATGGCTGTACGAACTGAACTGATGCGAAAACCTATTGTACTGTGCACGGTGGTTATAACGAGCCTAGCCGCAGCAGTTTTACTCACCGTAGAAGTTCAATTTCGATTCTGGATATCAAGTTGTTTCGTCGGAATCAGTTTTCTTATTGTTTACGGAAAACTAATGGTTTGGTGACATTCACTGAGATCGTCCATCAGTATTTGTTTTCACGTAGCAATCTGACTGGAGTTACAAGCCTCAGGAATTTTCCACCACAGTCCGCTGGTGAAATTCATCACACTGGATATTGTCTTCTATGGTTCATTTTGACCGCATACGAGCATTTTAGTTCTTTTCATCATTTAAGACGAAACTGCCGTGTTTTTTGTCAAAAGCTGTTATCTGACCTGCGCCGTATTTTTAATAAAATGTTTGCTTCTTTTTCTAGTGAATTCGATGGTTTACGTTTCTCGATAACTTCAAACTAAAACATCTAAACAATCACTTATGGACTATTTGTTAACTGATTATGGCACCTGGACCAATCGGGTGTCGGCATGCAACGATAAAGCGATGATCCACACGATACTTTTATCATGTTTGTAAAGTAACCATCGGATTTCAGCATAACTTGCAATCGTTCCGTTTACTGTAGGTCTTTTATCTTTTGTATCCCTACCTAATTTAACAGCGAAGCAACACGGTACACCCTTTAGGTAACAGAGTCGCCACCAACTGACAGCAGGCGACGGAGGGGGCTAACTGGTGGTGGGAGGATTTGGACCATCCTCATTGCTCAGCGTTAGACGGCAAGGCAAACCTAACTGTCTGCTGCCTTTTCCTCGGGGTTACATTTTTCTATAAAAAGAGTGAATATGCAAAGGGAACAGGAAGTAGACCTACACAGGTGGGAAAAGGTGGGAATGCTGTTGTAGCCAACACACGCAATACAATATGATCGTACAAACACATATCACCAGTCATTCTGATTCGGCGGAAAACCACAACACGATCTCCACTGTTGACAATTAGCTGCCATATCGTTGAGTGTCTCTTACCAGCTAGTTGAAGGGTCTTTCGGACCCCAACCACGAAGATGTGAGATACTTACTTTACCTAAGTTCGCTGTGCATTTTCTCATTCCACGTTGCCACGTCATCTGTTGACCTCCACATGACTCCTTCCACTCCGTGGGAGAAAGGTAAAATACTCGTCTACCATATGGTAGACGGGTATTCGCCATACGCAACACGCAACCCAACCAGCATAGTCTACTAAGCTTCATGCGTTGAAGTAAGATATTCCCAGAATTGAAACCTGGTATTGGATTCCTGACCTCCACATTAGTCACTCGCTCACTCCATTCAATCCTGGCAAAATTACATAGACATCGATGGTCGGAAACCTCTGACCGATGAACATCTCCGAGACGCATACTCCATGTCTCGCAACAGTACAACAGAACTGAGCGGCGCTACGGCAGAGTACACACGACCTTTCAACTTCAGCGAAATATCAGGCAGACGCCACAAGTGCTTCAGTCCAGCGTAGGCCGCTCGAGCCTTTGGAATACGCGTGTTTACCTCTACTTCCGTGCTATCTTCTTTCGACACGCAGCTGTTGAGATAACTGAAATGGTGGACAATCGTTAGTTGTTCTCCATCCAGTATCAAGTTCGGCACTAGTGTTGTCCAGTGCTGTAACAACACTTGACACTTTGAAGGTGCAAAGCACATGCCGAACCGAGCTACAGACTTCAAGAGTCTGTCTAGTGCACGTTGTGCATGGTCCGCGGATTCGAGTGGGCAGTCGACGACACCTGAGTAAACTAGATCACACAGCTTCCCGGCATATCTCAGTTCGATTCCTACATCCTGGCGCCCTCCTAACGCGTCTTCCATTTTAAATACAATATCCTTAACTCTTCTCGCCGTTCTGTTGCGAGCTAAGTAGGAACAATAGTTCGGTGAAGAAGAACGCACTGCCTCTTAGTGCCTTTGCAAGCATAACCTCATTATATTTTAAACGTTTTTTTCTACCGAGTCGATAGCATTAAACAACCTTTGGAGAGGCATATTTCTGATCCATTGATTACATAGTTAAAAAGTACACGCGTAAGCACAATGGAACGATCAATCAATTGTACATCAATATACTGCAGTAAAGCATACTGAATTTCCAGTATGACTTTTCAATGACCAGATAGAAGCCGATCGATGAACTATAGTAGTTGAACATGGCTTGACGCTTTTAACCTTAGCTCTGAGTTACTGGAAGCAGAGCTTTAACAAGTCACCACATTTCTTTCCGAGTTTTGATGCCGCATAACGGTTCAAAACCCTGGGCAGCGAAAACCAACGTCAAATAGAACCGGTCGAAGGGGCGGTTATATGAACGTATCAGTGCGAATCACTTAGAATCGACGTTCGCTAATCATCTACTAGTACTGCTTTCTTCTAACCTGACCTAGAACAAGGCATGTGTAATATATCGGTCCGGGGAGGAGCATGAGTTAGTAGATTTGCATAATTTTTCAATTTTCTAACACTAGACTGCCACTAAGCAGTGAGTAGTTACATCGTCCAGTTAACATAATTATCCTCTCTTTTAGAGGCCACGGTGGTGTGAAAATAATTTAGACGTATATCAGCCCAAAAGTTGAGGGGTTCGAGTTAGACAGCAAGTTGCCGTCATCGGATTCCATGCAACACTTAATTTATTGAGACCTTAAGTGGTTCTGAGACTGCCAGTTCGACGGTTATGATTGCCGCTGGTACTTCCTTTCCCTTGTAGCGAGCCCCGGTCGTGCACCAAACGCGAAAAAATTAGAAGGGCACACGGAAAAGTTAGATTGATGTTCACTTCGTCGGAGTCTACAAATACCGAACTATAAAGTTACTTCTCTAGCACCCTGTGAAGTGGATCGATTCAGCTACGGTACAGCGATTACAGTCAGATCATAAAAAAACTTTACAAGGGTTTGGACACAAGCATTGTGCCAAGGCAATAAACAATTCAACAAAATTATACAGAAAATTCATAAAACAGGGGAAAATAAGAAACGCCAAAATAACTTTTGTTTTTTCTTTCCACTGCACACATCCCCTGACGTCTGTTTTCGGTGCGTATAGGAACCACGAGATTTACATACAGCATGCGCATTAGTGAATTTGGTTTTGGATTATGTCTCGGTGTCCATAACCAACAACAGACCTCATCCCTTGGGCTCCAAACAGTTGGGAAGCACCAACTGAGGCTAAAATTGGAACTAACTTCATATAGCCTGGCCGCCACGTCGTCTACTCCAGCCTTGCTCAGCACGTGCAAAAGGGTCAGGAAGAGGCGGTGACGGGCACCACCGAAGGTATCACAAGGCGGGGACCTCAATCACAGGACGATTATCTTCACCCAATACACAACGACGCACCCCATATTCCCACCAGAAATCGACGGTCGAGCACAGAAAGTTGCCGGGCATGCCCATCCCGGATAGGTCAGGTATCGCAATCCAAAGAACACTGCGAACTGAAGAATAGTACAGACTATCCTTGAAGAAAAACCAGATTTCATTCTGGAGCCACACGTGTCTCAGGTCCGTGGAAGTTGCTCCGGCCTTCGCAATTCATGGTTTGATTAGCTTCTTAATACCCATGCCAATTGTAATCAGAACTACTTAAAGCAACTGACTATTTCCAACCGATCATCACAAAGGATGAGCGCAAGCACAGACATCTCCCAGTCTTGCATTTAGAAGGTGCAAAGCATATGCCGTGTTTAGATAAATCGACCGCCAAGTCTGTTTAATTGTTTGACGTTGCATTGAAAAGCCATGTACTCTGCATACTACAAGCCAAAAACTGTTCCTTAGGTAGAGTTCAACTTATCTTTTTACAACCATTCATCTCACGCTGATATGCACTACTTTTGGTTGATACATCCTAATTGGAGTTCCAACAAGGAATGCGAGAGGAGCTAAATACACCTGGCGTGTTCCTGGGCTGTTGGTAACGTAATGGCCACCACCGCTGAAGGTTTGCCGTGAACAAGATGGACTAAGGTCAATTACAAGCAAAAACAGTCCCAAGGGCGTGTTAGGTTTTTCGATGGCAGACGCTATCGTAGGAATTTTGGTGAAATAGTAACTACTCACTAGGTAAGTGTTTTGGTCATCATCTGACAAGACAGATAAACCAATAAACAGGAAATAACGTTCATAAATTTCCGGAAAATCTGACAGGCCTAAGTTGTTCAGTAAGTGAAGATGGAGTGACGAAAAATACAGGTAAATCCTCACAGTTAAGAAGCATTCTTATTCTCAGTTGGAATTTTTGCTTTGCTTTGCTTTAATCGAAGATAGTGCCAGCAATGTATTCAAAAGCCTCGTATTACATACTGATTTATATGGATGTCGCCTAGCATCTACCAATATATTCTTTATATACGATAGCACAAACTCGGCATGCACTTCCTGTGGATCGACCACGTGTCCGAATTGACCATCTGTCATGCTTTCGCAGGACCAACCACCAGACTGTAGACGTTTTTCTATCCGAAACTAAATATGCACTGAAAAGTGCAAAACGAAATTGCGAAGTTAGACGGTATTAACAGTTCAACATAAACAGCAGTCAACATCTTATTGACATCACAGAACTAAATCAGTCAAAGTTGGTTCGACCGAACATTAGATGATGCTGCATCAACCAGCAAAAGTAATAAAAAGGGGAAGCTTTACTTACGAACAAGTGGCAAAATTGTGATATCTCAGATGCGAAGTAGTAGTCCGACAAGAATTTGATGGCTATGTGCATTCTGAGCCTAACACTAGAAGTACGAAAGTCTCTACCTTTCGCGTACCAGACAGTCAAGCTGTGATATTTCCAAAATGCAGTAAGCCAAATTTAACAAACTGAATGTGCTCCCATGCTCAAAGCGATATGAAAAACGACCTTTCAACTTAAGTGAAATACCAAGCTGACACCACAAGTGCTCAACCCCAGCGTATGCCGCATCACATGAGCACTCCTAGGTTGCTCAATCGCCGGATAACTGACACCCGAAAATCTAACGTTGACAATGAAACATCATGGGCTGCGCACTTGGGAGGGCTCTGGTTTGGTTAGCCACTCGCTTGTACATTTTCGGATAGAGGGCAATCAGAAAAATGACTCTGAAATAAGAAACCTTGAAATAAAAATGAGAAACTGAGTTTAATCTGAGAACAAGAAACTGTGGTAAATCTTGCTAGCTTTTGGTGCATCTCGCATCAGTTACCAGGTCAGGATGGTAAAATATCAAATGAAACTTCTTGCGAAAAGAATTGGGATGGAACCCTGTCGTGATTCACGCGCGATAGTAGACGGATGAGATCTCTAATCGTCTTCACAAGGAATGTGGGAAAACAAATGACCGGTCACGGACCGGTGACTGATATGATTAATCGGTCAGTGAGATGTAGCAAGGTCGAGGAAAATTTACCGCAGCCCCTAGTTCTCAAATTGAGCTTAGTTTCTTATTTTCACTTTGTGATTTCTTAATTCAATGTTATTTATCCGAGTTCAATAAAATATCGTTATTCAGAAACGAACGACCCGAAAAAGGGTCTAGCAGGGTACTGGAAAGTTAGAAATAGGAATATGATTACTCGTCTTCGCAGGAATCGAACAGATAAACAAGTTTATTAAACGTGTCAGAGGTTCGAGTCCTCCATCTCTCAGTTACTTTAATGGCAGACGGAAATTCGTTGTCACACCTCGTTATGACACCTGACCTAATGGAATTTCATGTGGTCCTGCACCACACCAAGTTTCATATTCACGGTTGCCGGAACATCCCACACCGTGCAGTTGGCCCTAATGGCTATAGCGCATAGCCCTCCCATTACATTCATAGGTGGTGAATTATGAGTTGAATGCATGCGCAGATGATATTGTTCTCTTACATTTCAGACATCGGGAACAGACGAAGACATCTCGGCTGCCGTGAAAATTTGCCCTAAGATTGATAATTAACCAAAAAGGTTACCGGATCAAATGGTCAGCATCATCTTCGGCTACCCTAACCCACCAATTTTCACAATCATTCTTAAAGCTTATCGTCAACTGAAGCTGCAACTGTCGTCGTATCTTATTCACTTCCTTGCAGTTAGGCAGCTGGCGTTTATGCTCCATTAAACCCAGCGACCCTTGCGAGATCCAGTGTCTTTGATGAACGCTAGACCTGGGACCACAGGCGAGATCTGCTGATAAAATGCAGCGCCTCCTTGACTTGATCCCATTGCTTGTCTACAATGCTGCTAGTCGGAGTTCTAAGCTCGTCAGATAGTTTCTGTTCATAGCAATTGAGAACAGCCAATCGGGCTTGTGGCCTACGTCGATGGCCTGTTCGAATCCGCGGACCATGCACAACGTGCACTAGACAGACTCTTGAAGTCTGTAGCTCGGTTCGGCATGTGCTTTGCACCTTCAAAGTGTCAAGTGTTGTTACAGCACTGGACAACACTAGTGCCGAACTTGATACTGGATGGAGAACAACTAATGATTGTCCACCATTTCAGTTATCTCAACAGCTGCGTGTCGAAAGAAGATAGCACGGAAGTAGAGGTAAACACGCGTATTCCAAAGGCTCGAGCGGCCTACGCTGGACTGAAGCACTTGTGGCGTCTGCCTGATATTTCGCTGAAGTTGAAAGGTCGTGTGTACTCTGCCGTAGCGCCGCTCAGTTCTGTTGTACTGTTGCGAGACATGGAGTATGCGTCTCGGAGATGTTCATCGGTCAGAGGTTTCCGACCATCGATGTCTATGTAATTTTGCCAGGATTGAATGGAGTGAGCGAGTGACTAATGTGGAGGTCAGGAATCCAATACCAGGTTTCAATTCTGGGAATATCTTACTTCAACGCATGAAGCTTAGCAGACTATGCTGGTTGGGTTGCGTGTTGCGTATGGCGAATACCCGTCTACCATATGGTAGACGAGTATTTTACCTTTCTCCCACGGAGTGGAAGGAGTCATGTGGAGGTCAACAGATGACGTGGCAACGTGGAATGAGAAAATGCACAGCGAACTTAGGTAAAGTAAGTATCTCACATCTTCGTGGTTGGGGTCCGAAAGACCCTTCAACTAGCTGGTAAGAGACACTCAACGATATGGCAGCTAATTGTCAACAGTGGAGATCGTGTTGTGGTTTTCCGCCGAATCAGAATGACTGGTGATATGTGTTTGTACGATCATATTGTATTGCGTGTGTTGGCTACAACAGCATTCCCACCTTTTCCCACCTGTGTAGGTCTACTTCCTGTTCCCTTTGCATATTCACTCTTTTTATAGAAAAATGTAACCCCGAGGAAAAGGCAGCGAACAGTTAGACTTGTCTCGGTTAACAGTTACGAAGGGGGATTTGAAATTGAGCTTTTGTTACATCGGTGTTCGGGAATACTCATTTAACGTCTATCCATGTTATTCGTGCTTCAGTGATATGATAGTTCAAAAGTTTCACGAATTAACCCATTCGACTTAGCGATAAGTGTGACAAAGCAGTGCGGACTGTCCACGATCAAAATGTGTCTGAAACACTCATGTTCTTATTTTTAATTTGCATTGTTGAATCGCAAGTCTGTCAGGCTTCCGTATCATGATACTGCAAATGCGAGTTAGGTTTTATTTCTGGTTCTGGTCTCAGTTTGTATTCGCCGAGGTTATAGCTATTTTTACATCGATAAATTATGGTTATAGTGTGGGTTGATTATGGTGATGTAAACGTTTTTTGATTATTTACCGCGGTTCATTTACCTCTTTTTTCCGGAGATATTTCTTTTCCTAACGTATCACGGATTAGTGCCACCAAAACCTTTTTTGTTTGCGTCTTTGCTATCACCGACTGCCTTGTAGTCGTGTGACTTCAGTCCACCAATGACCGTTCTGGAATTCACTTGAACCTTCTGGACAAATTGAAATCGGGCAAGGTAAATAGGCACTGAACTTTAAGTAACATGAAAGGCACGTTTGGCACGGTCATGCTGCATCTCTAAAGTCCTACTGGCCGTTGCACTCTGCCATTTAGGGTTCAGTGTTTAGTCGGCCGTTCATTGCTCCTTGACTGCCAGTTCGTTCAGGTCAGGTCAGTAGTCGTGCTTCGTGTTTGATGTCTATTTTTATGTATGTATGCATGTGCGTATGTATGCACCAATGGACGTGTGTTTGCATGATTGTACGCGTATATGTAGATATGTGTGTGCGCGTGAATCTGCCAACAAGGTGAGTTAGGATGTGAATGAGAGCGGTTCGGCATATCGATCGCATCCCATTTGACTAGACTGCTATGAGTATGGAGCGGACTCGGGGCACACGTCAAAAGTTAAATACGAAGGGGATAGCACACGAAATTTACTTTGGATTCCATACCATAAAAATTGCAGTTTTTTGTTATCTGAGATACGAGATACTTCAGTCCTATTTCGACTCTAATCTCTTCGGTTAGTTCAGTGACTGTTTGATTATGTGGCTTATCACATCAGATCCGAGAGCCAGATTTACGAACATTGCAGAAGTACATTAATCTTTTGTGAGCCTGCTTTCCCACGCTGTATTCCAGCAAAAGTATGATTCCCAGTGCTCTTTTTTGGCTGACATTGTTTCTTATGTTTGATCACGAGTACGGCAGGCTCAGGCGGAAATTCGGTGATAGACAGTAGTCAGGTTGTAGAATAGACGTTTGATTTCACCAGAGCAATTGGAGACGAAAAGTGAGGTCCTTAATATCCAGGAAGCCGTGGGAGCTGGTAAGATACATTCACCTATTTCCTGGCCAGTCTGGTGATGAATTTCTTGGCCAAACTGTTCCGTGAATCCTTGGGATCAGTAAGCATCTGCTGTTTGGAAACAGTCGAGATAATACACATGCACAAAGGTGAGACTAGGGAAGTCGCCGTCAGCTACAGATCGGTCATTGTACTGTCGTTGCTCGGCGCAGTCATACGGGACAACTTATTTGATCGAATCACTGAAGTTGTTTGCAGGTCGGACAGAGGGTAAGCGTCTGACTCCCTAGATTGCCTTTTATTAGTTCTGGAATGGCCCTCAACGAAAACGGCCTGGATAACTGCCTGCTTTAGAAATCGGGCTTTTTATGTTTTGGCAAAGAAATATAGCTCAAGAAAAGTTGAGGTGCTCAATAGTGTGCTCCAAAGGCAAAGTAAGACCATTTGTGTTCTTTGTACACATCGGCGACCTCGGAACAGAACAACGTTGCCCGTCCTTGTTTGCGAACTACCTTGAAATCGTGAGCAGCTAGTCGCCGAACAATCGTAGTTTTTCACTATTTGAAGGGCACATTCGACTCAGTGGGCTGGAGAGGGCAGTTAAGGGCTGTACACCGGGGGTATGACAAGAAAGGTCGTGAACCTGTTGCGAGCATTGTACTCGCATAGTTACGGTTGCATAACGGTAGAGGGTTAACTGTCAAGTTCTTTCGAAACAACTTACGGAGTTCGACAAAGGTTTTCCATTTCTGCACTCTTATTTAACTTCGTCGTCGACCATGGTAATAGAAGATGCTTTGGAGGTCCTCAGGATGTAGTAATCGAACTGGTAAATGGGGAGAGGATGTGTGACAGTTTACGGAGACAACCCTGCGTACCTGTTCGAATCTGCGGAACGTGCTCAGCGTCCACTAGCCAGACTCTCGAGGTCTGAAGCTCGGTTCAGCATGTGCTTCGCACCTTCAAAGTGTCAAGTGCTGTTACAACACTGGACAACAGTAGTGCCGAACTTGATACTGGATGGAGAACAACTACCGATTGTCCATCATTTCAGTTATCTCAACAGCTGCGTGTAAAAGTAAGATAGCACACCATTGAATATGAGCACCTGTATCTCCAAGGCTCGAGCGTCTCACACTGGACTGAATTACTTGCGTCTGCCTCGTATTTCGTCAAAATTGATAAGTATCGTGTGCTGTGCCTCAATAGGCTCAGTTTTGTTATGAGACGTGGAGTTTACGCACCGAAGATGTTTATTGGACTGGTACCACACTGTTTAAGCTGTTCGTTCGACCTCATTTAGATTAGTGTCCGTACATGAGCACTGAACCTTGTATTGACAAAAAGGTACTGGAAGCGGTTAGGATGAGGTTCGCGCGTCTAGTGAAATGAACTAGAAACTACCAATTAAGGGAGGCTTACGCTGGTGGACTTTTACTCATTTTAGAAAGGACAACAATAATGAACCTTAATAGAGTTTTTCAGAGATGAAGAGTTTGTTGCAGCCCAGTTTACCTCTGCTTAGCAATAGTCCAGTTTTCTTAGGAAATAAGAAGTCTCCCACCTGTAATATCTTTAAGGGCAATTCACTTACCTGCTGCAGAGCAAAGGCACGGAACTACCTAGTCGTTGAGATGTTCACACTATGCTCGGGGACTAAAATCAATATGAACCTTGGTACGACTTGTTATCGTTTGTCTTCTGATTGCTTCAAGTACAGGGGCTCATCAATTTTAACTTCGTTCCTTTTCAATTCCTACAAAGATCTGTTCGTTCCTAATGCAGCCACTCTAAGACCAGCCTTATTGCTTTGGGTCGGAGATGAATTTTTCGTAGGTTGATTCTTTGACATTGTTTTCCTGTCTACTACTCGGATTGGCCGTTAGTAGCATCTAACATGGAGGATAGATTGACAGTGGTCATTGACCTCGTGAGAGTTTCACTTTTTTCCAATACCAAACTCATCCGCTGTTGCCATGCATTGCTGCCATGTGAAGGAGGCAAATGTGATGAAAACCACTTCCCGTGGTGAGCTCGGATGAAAGACTGCCATAAACACGAACCGGCTTCGGCTGTTCACGAACAGAGATTGGAAAAGTAAAATGAATTCCTCTGGGACACCCCTCAATGAGAAGCAGGGCCAGAGAATTGCACGGTTGACTGAATCGAATGCCGCTTTCAGATCTAAAAGGAGAGAAATCGTGGGGTCACGGAAGTTGCGGGCAAATCAAACCCCGATCGGATCGGAAACCGGGTTGATTCTTATGCATACACCTTTCCCAGGCGCTAAATAATGATACTCGAGGGTGAAGCATAATACCCCCACTCCTCCCCGAGTAGTCTGGATGCGATGCTTACGAAGCCAATTAATGTGTGATTTTCACGTGACGACCTAACAACTTTATTGTAAATTGGTCCAATCCAATCACTGGCTCACATCCCTCCTCAAAAATCTGATCCCTTGCCCGGATTGATCGCAGAAGCCTTGTTAGCCGTGGTGCTAACACTTCGCCACTTTCCTTGAGGGGTGACGAAGATACTCCATTTGGCCCAGTAGCCTTATGCCTTCATAGGTAGCTTTCCTCCCTAATGACATTCATTTCTGATGGTGGACTGCTATCTGCCTGCATTGGTTCATTCATGAGCAATTAATCTGCCGTGGAATTTTCTCCGGCGAGGTTTTAATCGATGCTCCCGAGAGTAAGCCGTCCGATTCTTTGGTCCCTTTACTTAAAAGCAACCCCCCGTGGACCAGTTTTCCCATTTGATAGATAAAAACTGCAACCACTCCTGATATCTGCAGCTTTTCNTCATTTATCTTTTGGTTACTAGGTGATGCGAAATTGTCAGAAATAGTCAGAATTCATTCTGAAAGCCGAAATGATGTGTTCTTATATTGATATTCTTTTAGCAAAGTATATGAAATCAGCATGTTGTGGTTTCTCCAGCCAAGATGAGAACTTTGTCTACTCGGATCCATCCGTAGAGATTTGTTCTTTAGTTAAATGATCGATCCGGTAACTGAATTTCACATCAAAGATGCAGTTGATCGGTCGGTCGATTATGCCCGGAAGATAATCCGTCTGACCCAGTAGCCTTATGCCTTCATAGGTAGCTTTCCTCCCTAATGACATTCATTTCTGATGGTGGACTGCTATCTGCCTGCGTTGTTTCAATCGTGGGCATGAGTGGGAGGTCCAGTGTGGCGGTGGGCCAACTAAACTGCTGGTTGAAGTTTTCTGCTCAACCCTTCTGAAAATCTTTGTCGGGGCGTGGTGGAAAGCACGTTCGTAGGTCATAGATGGTGGCTATTAGGAATTGCCGTAACATAGACTGACAGCTTTTGTTTCCAGACTTTTAATCGTCGAAATTTATCGGCTTGCACGTGGCTGTCAACCGCGTTTGTTTCGCCGGGATTTGCTCTTGTGTCGTCGACTGTTGAGTTGCCATATTTTGTCGCATCATTTGCGGAACTCGCAGCCTGGTGGAGTTTGCGGTACTCTTCATTTTTTGTTTAGTTTTTGTTATAAAGTAACAAACTCTTTCATAGTTATCATTTTGAACTGCACGAATCCCTTTTTCGAACTGTAGCTTCAGCCGTCGATGCCGAAAGGTAGTCAACGAAGTGCCGTATTCTTTGTTCTTTTTCTCAACTCTGGTTGTTCTTTTGACATATATTCTGCCTCTGAATGTTTGGAATAAAAATGGCTTGTGTTTGTCACAGGTATTGTCTGATGGTGGTTGAATAACGCGGTTGCTGTGCTGGTTTCGGTATTTGCTACCCAGGAGTGATAGCATCATACGATCGCTTGTTGGGAGCTCATTTCCGTCGGTACAAATCGATTTGCCTCCTACGATCTTTCATAACAAAATTTCCTCAGAACTTATTTGCTTTTACTTAGCAGTCACCAATCGTCTTGTCGATAGCTTCAGTAAACTGTCCCTTAGTTGATTACCCTGCCCAGTTCATTGAGATTAATAGCTTATATGGTACTGTTAGCTTCAGAATCTCGGTTGCCTCTTCGCGCCTGCAAAATGAAACTCAGTTTTGTTTACGAATATGTCTGTTTCACCTCTCGGTTTCAGCGCAAAATGAGAAAATATCCCCTAATGTTGCACAGCGTAAACATGAATAGTCCTGATTCGATAACACAACGCGCTGAGAGTACATTTCGATATACATTAGCCACATCCCTAGCCTATTTATTTTTACATATTTGTGCTTTGCTCCTTTTGCAGTTACCCATGGCTTCTCATCCCAGAAGCATTGTCGCGCAGAACTACTCTGTGCTCACTGTATCCACAAATCTGGCACATTCTCCGTTCACTCACGATTGTCATGAACACGGAAATGGTGCCTACTCCACTGACGCCGTACACGTGCACTCACATCGTTTGTCCCCTCAATTTAGTCCAACTAACGAAGCGATACGGATGGAACAGTGTTCGCTGGATATTGTCAGCGGTCGAATAAGCCGTGACAGTAGCGGCTTTGGTAGCAGTATTGGGCATTTCGATGGAACCGGTACGAATCCATCTGTTTTCTCAAGCTCCTTCTCACCTGGGTTTGAGAGTCCTTTGTGTAAGTTCCGGTTTTGGTACAATTGTGTTCTGTTCGTAATGTGTTTTGCTTACTTTCATCATTCTGACTTCTACCCACTAAAACTTGCTAACTCATCGGGCTCCTGAGTAATTCGTACCAAAAACCGATTGCGCTGAAATACGGTTTTTTATGGATCAGTCATTGGCATTGCATGAGTTCCCTCTCTTTTATTCAACCTGTCTCTTCTGTCTCTAGCCCAATCTGTTTGCCTCTTCTGCCTACTCATAGTATCTCCATTGATAACACACCCAATACTCGCAACGGTTTATTGTCAAGTAGTGTAGTAGGTGGTTTTCAGTCTGTTAGCTCACATTTTCTCAAGCCTCGTCAGCCTCTGAATCTGGGTTCCTTCAATGTGCGCACTTTAATGCAGGCTGGCCAACAGGCGTGTTTGGCTATGACAGTGGACTCACTTTCGATTGATGTCTGCTGTGTGAGTGAAACACGAATTCAGGATTCGAGTAGAGTAATTCAGCTAACTGCGCCAAACGTCTCGTCAAGATATTTTCTTCGCACTTCAGGAGACGAAGCAGCTCTGGCGTCAATAATTACAGGCGTGAGATGGGACACCCTCGCCAAACGCCACAAGTTGTTTCGAATGAACGTGACAGTTCACCGTATACCCTAACACGATCGTAGGTATGCGAGTACAATGCTCGCAACAGGTTCACAAACTTCGTTGGCATACCCTTCCGGTGGAGAGCACTGAGTAGTGCCGGTCGATCCACGGACTCGAAAGCACCTTTCAAGTCGAGGAAAACTACGATTGTAGGGCGGCGGTGCGTGTGGCGCGTTTCGAGTATCTGTCGGAGAGTGAATATCTGGTCGATGCAACCTCGACCTGGCCGAAATACGGCCTGTTGTTCGCGGATATTACTCTCGCGAATCGGTGTTAAACGGCGCAGCATTATCGAAGCTAACACCTTCGTAACTATCGGAATTAAACTAATCCCACGATGATTGCTGCAGCACTCCAGTGGTAACCCTGTCTTGTAGTTGGCTGTGGCCGAGGAGCTAATGGCCAATCAGTTGGACTGCACGCCCACGATAGCTTGGGAGCGCTCCTGCGTTTGAAATCATTTGACATGACCAAGGAGCGTAAGTGATTGTCGATTCGATCGACTTATCCTCACCCAATTTTGCAAAATATAGATTCGGTGAGGAATGGTCGTCGGATGCGCGCAGAGAGATGAGAGAGTTGCTTAGATAGAAGAGCGAATACATGCGACTGCCACTTCCTACTTGTGTAACGCGTGCGGGATATCCGGTAGAGGTGACACATGTCTGTGTGTTGGCGCATTACGGGCAGACTGGTGTGCGCTGTGTACCCCTTTAAGATGTTTGCACATGAAGCTGCCAAGACGTTCGAGAGCTAGATGACGACATCTTGCCGTGTGGCTTAGACACGCTCTAAAACTCGATCCTTGGAAATGTGTCTGCTGTCGGCGCGCCGCGCTTCGCGCAAGCTATAGTGTTTTTCATATAGTCTTCCGTGTCTCACCAGGCGTGAGTGGTACCTCAGCTGTTCGCGAGGCCTGTCTCCATTCTTATCGTACACGACTTCCATAACCGAAGTTCGCCGGCCCAACCGCTGTCGCTAATAAGCTTTTTTAAATCCGTCTCAGGAGTCTGACCTTGACTAAGCGGACAAGAGATCCGTGCTTCATTTCTCGGGTTACCTTAACGCACACCAGCTCTGTTCACGTATGTCCTAATAGCGTTACCGTCAACTGTCCGCTGGCAAACGTTGACCATCTTATTCCATAACGTTGCGCAAGTAGCGCTCGCTGTTTGCCTCCAGGCTTCGTAGCCGTTTACTCGACATTCAGATTAGCGACCCTTGCCGTGAGGGGCAGTCGTGTCGTTGATGATAGCGCTAGATCTGGGACCATGAAAGCCACAATGTGGCTGCCAAACGCATAACCCTTGCTTAACGTGATTCCACTGCTTCATTACGTTGGCGTGCTAGGCGTCGAAGTTCTAGGTTGTATTACCTTGAAGCCGATTATTGGGGCTGGTCACAGCTGTTGCGAACAGCCGAATCAGACACGTTCGCAGCCAGTCGCGGATTTGTGACCGCTTGATGGCCATTGAAACCGGGGCGAAAATCGCATTAAAACCTAACGCATGGTCCGGCTTCGACGTCTGTGTCCCAGTATGATTACAGTTCTGGACAGAACCGCGCCAACGGTAGCTAACTCCGAATATGGTCAAATCTGACTCAAAGTACCTGTCGCCGGCTTAGAGCGCCAGGTCGGCGGTGCGAAAGCGAACTGTGTCGAAAATTCGTAACTAAGATTTAGGAAATAAATGATTATTCTGGCACAGAATTTGGAGAAGTCTTTCTCCGTTGTCTGTTCGCTTGTGCAGGCAAGGCGCATCGCCCATCTAAACAGGACTCCGATGCACTCAGTTTCCAACTTGTGCATTAAGTCCCTGCACCCTACAATATCAGAGCGTTTGCTCTTCGCGAACAAGAGTGACGAGGTTTATGTTTGGAAGATAGCCTTGCTGTCGTCTTTTTCTCTTCGATTATCAGGTTTGTCTGATTTTGTGGTGGGTGTCCGTTGTGTGCTTGTGGATTTGTGGATTGCGCTGACGCGGTGGTTGGGAAGTGGGTGGGATTGAGCTGTTGGGTCCGTGGGTGTGTTTTGCGAGGGGGCTAATTGATTGAGCTGTTGTTTTACGGCTTAACAATAAGCGTTTGAGAGTTTTAGTTCGTGTACGTCTGACGTATGTCCCTTGGCAGCTTGCTCAATGGCACTACCAAGCGACTGTTTTGGTTCGCGTGGTGCGATCAATGTAAAAGGGCTTGCTTCAGCCTCCTCACTCAGACTATTCCTACACACGTTGACCACAGCTTTT
>LUCM01006116.1:383467-481339 GCA_008360955.1 Fasciolopsis buskii
GTTCGTCGGTTGGAGGTTTTCGACAACCGATGTTTACGTAGTATGGCTAGGATTGGATGGAGTGACCGGGTGAGTAATATTGAGGTTAGGAATCTGGTATTGGGTGCCATTTCTGAGAATAGCTTGCTTCAGCGTATGAAACTTAGTAGACTACGCTGGTTGGGTCACGTGTTGCGTATGACAAACACTCGTCTACCATACCGTGCCTTATTTTGTGTTCCTCCTAAGGAATGGAAGAAGCCATGTGGAGGCCGACAGATGACGTGGCAACGAGGGATGAGAAAATGTACAGCGAAGTTAGGCAAAGTAGGTATCTCACGCCTTCGTGGTTGGGGTCCGAAAGACTTGTCGACTTGCTGGCTGGAGACACTGAAGGATATGGCGGTGAACCGTGAACAGTGGCGATCGTGTTGTCATTTTCTATCGAATCAAAATGATTGAAAACACGTGCGTTTGTACAGTTAGACTGTGTTCCGTGTGTTGGCTGCAGCAGCATCTTATCTTTTTCCGCCTGCGTAGTTCCAATCCCTGTTCCCATTAAATATTCACTCTTTTTATATAAACGTGTAATTCTGGGGAAAGGCATCGGTCAGTGAGGCTTGCCTTGCTGTTTAACGCTGAACGATTATGATGATGTTTGCATGAGCGGTCAACACAAGCCAACACCACAGTTCAGGTTCGATGCAATTCTGAGTCTCCTTAAATTGGGACCGAAAATGTTACAAGATTTACCCAAAGCTTGCCGTCAGTCCCAGCTTTGTTGGACACATGACAAAGCAAACCAATCCCAGTCATGCTCGTCGCAGTGCGACTAGGCGGTCCACCAAGACAGTGAACCAGAATACAAAGCCACCAGAGATCATAAAGGGTCGTTTTGAGCCGTTCAGATATTTGGCTGAACGGAATGGACGTTAGGGTCAAACGACTGGTCATTTGTGTAATGAATAAACTTCATGGATAATAGTCACCTAATCATCAAAATGAAGCTGCAAGTCATCGAGGTAAGACGAAAACAGGGTACGTAACAATGAAGACTTAGAACTGCGGTCGACTTAGCGATCAAGTCGAGTACGAGAATGCAATACCCCGAGGAAGAAAAATTCTCTTTTTCGAGCTTATCTGAAGAAGTTCAGTCCAATTTTCAGCCTTACACCACTCTATTCTAGTTTTGGTTGCTATGTCGAACCACCATCTATTCCAGGGAGAAGAGAACTAGAAATACTGAAACAAATATACAGATCAGAATGATGTCCAATGCAACAATTCTACTGGCCGCGGTTTGGAATTATGTTGTACCTTTAGCGCCCAACTTAGCTACTTAGCGGAGACAAAAAAACACATCGAGGTCCATTTGCTATCTCCGTTGGTCTTTCAACGATAACGGTGATCGCCTCATCCAAGCGTACTTTTGGCGAACACCAACTTATGTCATAAAAAGCGACATCGGTTCAGTTGAAACCCTCCTTCATCTTCACAGCATTGTTATCAGGCTGATCATTATTGCCGTTGGTCACTAATGGCGTAAATCAATCGAACATTGTCGATCATGCTGATTTCGTACACCCTTCTGTCTGGTTTTGGATGATAACCGCCGACTTCAGTTGCAGTTGGGGCTTTGGACGCAGTTCTGGTCATATTAAAATGCTGACCACTCCAGTGAAGAGATGGTGAAGAGCTAAAAAATGTCACTCTTAGAGGCAACTGGGACTCAACATCGGAAGCACAATGGGCCTAAGAAAGTTAGATGTCTTCAGTATCACCCCATTGCAGATCCGATGACCAGATGCCACGTACAGTAAAAAGCGCATATCGTTTAGACGACACGTTGCCTGGTGTCTAAAAAACGATCGCCGTCGGTGATTGATACGGGAGTTTTTAGAAGTAGAAAAGCTGCAGATATCAGGAGTGGTTGCAGTTTTTATCTATCAAATGGGAAAACTGGTCCACGGGGGGTTGCTTTTAAGTAAAGGGACCAAAGAATCGGACGGCTTACTCTCGGGAGCATCGATTAAAACCTCGCCGGAGAAAATTCCACGGCAGATTAATTGCTCATGAATGAACCAATGCAGGCAGATAGCAGTCCACCATCAGAAATGAATGTCATTAGGGAGGAAAGCTACCTATGAAGGCATAAGGCTACTGGGCCAAATGGAGTATCTTCGTCACCCCTCAAGGAAAGTGGCGAAGTGTTAGCACCACGGCTAACAAGGCTTCTGCGATCAATCCGGGCAAGGGATCAGATTTTTGAGGAGGGATGTGAGCCAGTGATTGGATTGGACCAATTTACAATAAAGTTGTTAGGTCGTCACGTGAAAATCACACATTAATTGGCTTCGTAAGCATCGCATCCAGACTACTCGGGGAGGAGTGGGGGTATTATGCTTCACCCTCGAGTATCATTATTTAGCGCCTGGGAAAGGTGTATGCATAAGAATCAACCCGGTTTCCGATCCGATCGGGGTTTGATTTGCCCGCAACTTCCGTGACCCCACGATTTCTCTCCTTTTAGATCTGAAAGCGGCATTCGATTCAGTCAACCGTGCAATTCTCTGGCCCTGCTTCTCATTGAGGGGTGTCCCAGAGGAATTCATTTTACTTTTCCAATCTCTGTTCGTGAACAGCCGAAGCCGGTTCGTGTTTATGGCAGTCTTTCATCCGAGCTCACCACGGGAAGTGGTTTTCATCACATTTGCCCTCTTCTCACCTTTTCAAATTTTTTCGTTAAAATGTTAATTGATGTCGCCATATCCTCATGTGTTTAGGGTGGCATGGACGTTTACTCACATCGAAAACGGTCTGACTTAAAATGTGCAGACCATGTTGTGATCCTATGCAATGACCAAATTAAGTTTGCAAGTATTTCTCCTCCCGACGAATTGCAGTTGAGTTATTTCAATGCGTTTCGTTTCATAGCTGTGTTTGCTCGAACCCGAACCTTGTTCTTGTTGAGGACGAAGTGAATGAGGTAGATAAATTCAGTTACTAAGATAGCTACACTACACCTGGTGGTCGTATATCATCGGATGAAATGTCTCTATGTATATGGAAAATCCGACCAGCATTCACCAACTTGAGTAATCTGCAACATCACGATGACATGCGCTCATCCATCAAAAGTCGAGTATGGACGGCAACAGTAGGATCAGTACTGCGATGCAGCTCACAAACAGGTCCGATGCACACGGGAAATCTGCGAAAGTTTCGATGTTCGAACACTGTTGTCACCCTAGTATTAGTGGACTTTGGTGGCAGAATCTCGTGAGTAATTTGCGTGTTAGATACAATGTACTGAGTTCTATGATCCAACATTTGCACCACGGACAGAATCTGCAGTGACTAAGATGGTTGAGATTTGTTTTGCTTGCACCCACAAAATGACTGCCTCGTTGAACGCTATCCGCTGAGGTAGGTAATGGTTAGAGGATGAGTTGAGGTGGTCAGTCGGTGGCATAACAAAGGGATATGGAAGCCCTAACCTGTGGACCAGCTCGTTTAGTTGCAGTTGGACTGGAGGGTTTGGGGTGCGGTTGGAGACAATAGGTTATATGGTTGAACAACGCTGCCAGCTGTGCTCTGACATCCGAAATGTTTCTTTTCCCCTGTAGTTATTCAGCTTGCAATTAAGCTTTTTTGTGCCTCTTTCTCGTCTGCTTTGTTTAGTAGAGTGCTCTGGGTAGCAACCATGATTGCGTTCTCTGTTGTAACATCTCAAACGGAAACTAAAAGGCTCATAGCCGCCACTACTAAGGTGATCGAACACAAATGAACCTGACTGTTGAGACGATTCTTGCAGTTGTTCTAAGTTTTCGTGAGTTTTGTCCTAAAGTCATTTGATTTTAGGGTGTTGTTAACTGTATTTTCTTTTGTGGTGGGCCGCAGGTTGATTTTTCTCTTTTGACCCTTTGTACTTCGTGGCTTTTTCTGCATACTGATTGTATGAGCTTCTTTGAGGCACTTTGATAGAATCTGCCATATAGCGCATTTGAGTTCATGATTGTGAGTGCTTTATAATGCACCCATTTATTTTGTTAGTTCCTTGGTTTTGCGGATTCTTTTCTCTTCATCCAATGTGCAGATGAGGCAGCTCAATATGCTTGTTGAATATCAGACTTTCAAGAACCCTCTTTCATTACTTCAGGTCGATTTGTCGAGGATTTCGATTGGAATTGTCGTCCTTCATGCTCGTTGACGAATATAAGGGAATTTGCTGCCAATTTACGTTTGCGCATTTTGTCGGTCATTTTTCTGATAATTCGGCGGACATAGTATTTGTCATATTGCTTACATTTTCCTGTTTATTTTGTTGTCTGTTTTCATGGTTATGTTTTTGCTCTGAGTTTTTTTGGTTTTGTGACATGTTGACTGTTTGTGATGGCTCTATTTTGAAGTGTTGCTCTTCCTCCGCAACATCAGTCTATGGTTAGTATTATTGGAACATTTTTGGAGAACTTACTCAGCAGACGTGCGATAAGTTTCGTGTTATTCGGTCACAGGGTTAAGTCGATGGAAGATACACCGAATTTGGTTTAGTTAATGTGGTTGGGACATTTTCCTCATGCAAGTAGATCGACTCGTTTGCTATATGCTGTTCTTCGATGATGACATTAGTTGTAAGGTGGTTTTGTGTTTGTGGTGACGACAACAACTGTAGCCATTGGTCTCTCCCTAATTGGTCGAGTTAATGAGTGAGTAGCGGTCTACGAAACCTTCAACGCAATGTTAGGCGACCATGCATGATATATCTCAGTGCCACAGTCAGTGGGTTTCTTGCACTCAAAATTGATCCGCTTCTTTGTAATTCTCCTCACTTGATTTTCTCCTGCTATGGGTATCGTGCCACCCGGCTGTTCGGGCCGAAGTGATAAATTATTTTGTGGTTTCATTTGATTTACAAAACCTTGGATGGAAACAGATCATGGTGAAACCTATGGTAGCCACTTAACCGTTTTCGAGTTTACAAGTCTTTCTGTTATCGAGTCTCGTTGGCTTTATGTGTTCTGGTTTTCCTGCAGAGCCGGTAACGGAGATGTTTAGTTCATGCTTCGACGCCATTACAATAATTCTACAGGAACCGGTGAGCTTTGACCGTATGTATTGGCTGACCACAAACCAACCCGCAGTGTCATCAGATTTCCATCATTTGATAAGAAAGATTTATTTCACGTTAACGCTCACCACTTCTACTGTCATTCCAATATTGAATACAGAGAGAATCACACAGAAGGCAGAAACTATAAAGCGGGACTAGGAAGTTCTAGATAAATCCAAACGGAGACAATAACTAGTTGACTCCCATGTGGCACGCCGGCTCCAAAGATGACTGACCAACTGATTGACGTGAAGTCTGCCAAACCGGAGTCCAACTTCAATCAGACCGCTAGTCTTTCAGCTTCGGGTGCTTTTGCCTGGTCAGGCCAATTGAGGTGCCTTTTTCAGAACTTATGCTTACAATTTCTCGACCTCAGATTACAATTTTTCTTTTCAATATGATTTTTTCTGAACTCAGTCTTGAAATGGCATTGATCTTGGTGCTGTTTGTTCAGTAGGCCTATCAGGACTAAATACCAATTTGTTTCTCAATTCACCACCCGGCGACACACCACGTAGGATACAGGCTTGCTTCTGAAGGATATCATTTTGCCTCTAGGACAAACCGCATTTCTCATATCAACCATTTAGACGCCTATTTCACATCACCGATAGTGGAACGATTTTCTCGATATCCATAGTTCGTAGTCGCTGGCTCAGTAACGAGTAGTGCTCTAGGTAAACCCGTCGCAAATTTGTACCTGACCCCTTGTTAGCAAGGTTCTGAACTTGTGACAGTTGAGGATGACCGCCAAAAGATAAGATGAATATCTCAGATCAGTTCAGTATACGGTCTCAAGAGTTGTTATGCTTATTGGTACTTTTATCCTAATAGTAGCAGTTGACCCGTTAAGAAATCGTCATAAACGTCATCAAACCAATCCAAACCGGTGATGTGGTTTTTTCTCTGATTTACCGTCCTAGTGACGTACGCAACGCAACATTCCAGTGACCATTGTTCACCGTCAGACAGAGTGGATCATCATTCCGCTCCAGTGGCCAGGCTGCATCCGGTGTATGCTTTGAATCAGCGACCAGTCCCTTTGCCAGACACCGCTCAAGTGGGAACAGTGAGTTCGGCGTCACGATTATTTTTTGCTTTGTTGGTTCTTATAACACTTTATCTCGAAACCTGGTGTTCTGGCTCGATTGTAGCGGCCAAAACGCCCAAGTTCTGTGAAGTATGCCGTTCGATTTGTTGAATAAGTAATTTCACTCGTTCTCTATAGCAACCCAAGAGCCACAAAGTAATGCATGCACCGGATTATCGAAAATGAATTCCATTTGCCGGATTCCTCGAGGCTGTTCATCATCGCCATTATATATATATATATGTATATATATATATATATATATATATATATATATATATATATATATAAATAGCAAGTGGTACTTGGATGCGTGATATATCGCAGTCGTCTCATAAGTGCCTCTCATGGGACCCTACACTTCCTACCGGACTATTAATTCTACGCTGAAAAGCTCTCGATCGCTGTAGGGTTTGGTTTCTATAATGCACCCATACAAAAAAATATGGACGACCGCTTCAGCCCACATACGCTGGATCAAGAAGAAAAACGAACGACTGCTAATTGTAAACCAACCAATTTTGAAACGAACAGCTAATTTCACTAAGGTTTGTCACCAGCAAATGTCGCGTAGTAACCATGCTTTACAACCGTCATGCCTTTAGGGAATTAGTCGCCTTTGTATCCTAACTGACCATTTTCGGTTTATTCGTTTATTGAGGATGTTATGCTGTTGGAAAATTAATATTCATTTTCTGTCTCAGTGATGTTATGATTGCAGTACAAGGATGGGTTGAGAAATGCTGGAGACATTACCAAAGAGTTTAAGGTGCTGGACCATTTGAAGTGTCCATAGACCAGTTTTACCAATGAATTTGACGTGGTCGTTAGTGGATCCCTCGGTAATTCTGTGCACACCCTCGCTTCTAATTAGTTAGTTTATTTTTTAAGATGCTCGTGTGTGACCAATTTTATTTGTATGCTAGTTGAATCGTAGTCGTCAAACGCGAAAACGCTTCGGTAGCCAGATGTCAATTGAGTCGGCTACTCGTACTCCGATGTTGACCGAAGCAGACTTGAGTTCCGTTTTCTCGTGTTTTTGCGAAAGTACTTACCATGTGATGTCGAAGCTCAACTCATCATTAAGAAACCATGGAAGCTGTTTCATCCATGTTGTGAATCGTCAACAGTGCATATCCACCGCCTCTGAAGTGGGATGCCAATCCGCGACGAACGATTTTGAGTCGAACGCGGTAGCCAATACTCTACTGCTAACACAGACCAAGTAACCAGGTTCTGTTGATCATATTTTAAGCCTTCTCCTGTTTTACCTATCGATACTACCAGATGTTCAGATTGATTGATTACTTCGACGAATCAATGATTATTTAAAATAAGAGCTATGGACGAATATTTGCTTTTGATGGCTTTAACCCTCCAGCTTGTGCTATTATGTTGTAACGAAACAGCAACAAGTATTTGGCAATCCTTCAGCATGAACTATTGACTTTTTCCAGTTAGCCAATAAATGAGATTTTACACATTGCGGATTGCTGTCGGCTACCTGGATATCGAATTAGCATCAGTTACCACACATTTGTTTCCATTATCGTAAATTGGTAAGTCGACTATCAGCTAGAGCACATCATTTCGAGAATTATAGTTACGAAAACCAAAACTGATCATTAACCTAGATACTCCAGGTCGTTTCCAACGTCATTAACTCGTGGTTTTTTTGCCAATCACCAAAAAAAAGACTATTTCGAATAAATTGCAACGCTGTATGCTTTTCTGAATGGGTGTGATAGTACTCGCTCTTATGTGAACTATCAAGTGGAGTGCCCACTTTGGAGAAGTGAAAATCTGATGCAGCAACAGTTTCACTTTTATTTCGGTTTTCCTATCCCCATCCTCATGGTTCGTGTGTTTCGTATTCTAGCTTGAATCTGTGAATCGTCAGAATGGCCTCATCTGCTCTGTTCCCCCTCAACTTGCATCCTCGGAGCTTCGCTCACCTGGGTTGGTCAACTCCTTCAATAAGATGAATTTACGGTCACGCTGTCCACCGAATTGCAATAACATCGTTTGCGCGGTGGACGTACACAATCGGTCGGTGCCAGGGCTCAGCCATCCTTCATTAGAACCTATTCCACAAGGTCAAGAGCTCTCTGTTCATTCACGCAGCGCAACCTTGTCACCAGGTGAATATTCCGACCCCTATTGCATTTCTTACTGCATTTTTCTAGGTCGTGTGCAGTCAGTTCAGTTGTTTTCATGTCGGTTTGTTTATATGCGTGAAGGCAATAAAGTGGAAGAATCAATAGAAGAACAGAGGCGAGAATGTCCTCATTAACGAAGAGCCTCAGTCCCACATCGCTGTCAGGATCGTGTTCATCCGCCCATGTGCAAATCATTCTGATATCGTTTCTCGTGTCATTTTAGCGATCGAATCCTATCTGCGAAGTTTTAAGTCGATGTACTGCAAACAGCACTCGATTTCGGCACACTAGAGAAATGTAATTGACCTTCGAAATTTTCGTTGTAGTGATGTTTACCTGAGATCTTATATCCCCAACATTGCTTCTTGAGAATAAAGAAACATAGTTAGGTTTACATGCAACGATTTCCATAGCCGGCGTTCATGAAAGTTAACGGAACGCGCCAAATTGCATCTACACCATCGGGTTTAGTTTTGAGTTGCATCTCATGAAGTTTGAACTCAAACGCGTAAGTTCAAGTCATCAGAAAAACAGTCCCTACCATCCCCGACATTTTGAAACTGTTCTCTGCCAGACCCATTTTCACGGTCGTGTTTACCACTTATCGGTGACGTTTCGGTGAATTTTTAGCATTTGCCGTTTAGTGTCGGGGCAAATAGTGAAAATAAATGGTGTTCCTAATTTGATGTATATTTCTTTTTAAGTAAGAACACATTCGTCGTTTGACGAACCAGTTCATACCGTTTTTAATTGTCTTATCTGGTGAGGGCAATTCTTTCACCTGGAATTTTCAATTATTAGTATTTGTGATGGTGATGCGGACCCACAGGATAGGTTGGTAAGTACTCGTAATCGAACGGAATACCGTTCGACGGATCACGATCAACTCACGTGATCGAATTCTGAGTCAGGTGTCCAACAATCAGGAGAATCCCCGAGTGTGTTTCACTTGCCATCTTCTTCACTCCCATCTTGATATCGCCTTCCTGCTTCTAAAAAGCTATAGAAGTCATTTTGAATGCATCACCCACAAACGAGGATTGCATAATTTATCTTCCTTCTGTGACATCACGTCCCATAGATTTTAGAAATCAATCTTTGTCCATCTTCGTAACATTTGACAGAGACCCATGCAGAATTGGACTAATTCACATTTGCGACCCGATTGTTCTGTACTCTTCCCGGTTGACTGCCAATCAAAGATGGCTACCGCGATTACTCCATGTCAGTTATTTTCCCCTCTAAAACTGATGTTGATCGTCAGAAAAATTTTGGTTACCCTTTTTGTTTTTGATTCTGCGTGTGAAAGTGGCACAGTGGACCACAGAAACTGGGTATCGATGGCAAAACCGCGGTGATAGCCATGAAAAAATGATAAAAGAGGTGCAAATCAGCTATGAGCCTGTGAGTTTCGGTTAGATGCCAACCTAGGACCATCAATCTGTGTTATGGCTTGATACTGTTCATGGGGTCGAAGCTTCTCTTCATGAATCGCTGCAATGTATTTGAGCCTTTTATAAAATGAATAGTTGAGTGAGTATAATAAATTCCCAAGACCAAGAGAAGGTTTCATCTATTAGTTCGTTCCTTCACTTCTAAGAGCCAGGGTTTAGAAGAAACGTTAATCTTACACAAAAGCCATTCAGCTTTCTCTGTTGATGAACAAGATTAATCGTCATACTACTGTAAGAGAAGTCTAACTGTGCTTCGTGGACAGAAGTTTGCTGTCTTGTTCATTGCCACACGTGATCTCTTGAAACCTTGTGATTCTTTGCTGCTCCAAATTTTGTGATTTATTCACTTCAGATTCACGACTACCGGTCCCCTCTCCACCCGTGCAATAAGTCCTAGAGATCATTGAGGATATACTCATGTGTTAAACATGACAAAGAACTAAGTCTTGGGAGTTTTGTTTTCGGGTTCAGGTCAGTTTATGCAACCACCAACCTTGCATCAAGGTGTTCTGCTGAAGAACTGAAAAATGAAAGGACTATATGATTAAACGATTACAGAAAAACGGAAACATTTCGAACGCAACAGTGCCACTGACTGCAGCTGTTTTCTATTGACTTCAACCATTGTTTTGGGACATCTCATTCTTCCTGCCTAATCGAAGAAGTCCATTGACTGATATTTCCATAACTTTCTGCCATGCGGTCTACTGATCATCTCATCCCGTCTTCCAGCCACTACCTGTCTCGGGACCAGAGTACGGACGTCCTGTGGACTTCCGTGACGTAAGTCGTAACGACAAGAATCCACTCTGATTCTATACCTCCGTTTTTTTACTCTCGCGACCCGATATCCCCTATATCTGATCTCATTGTCACTAGTGCACTTCTCCCACCATGCTCTAACAATACTGCGAAAACAGCAGTGCCTAAACTCAGACACTGTTCGCACATCTGTCTGTTTCTGAATCACATGGCAAAGCAATCATATCGTTACAGTGTAAGTTCGACTTTTGTTCGAGAATCGGTACACCGACGTCGCAGATTTCTCAAGTTGGTCAGTGCCAATGGAGCGTTGTGTAAACGTGAGGGACTTCATCCAATTTGTGGCTGTCTGATGAGATGTAACTACCCAGTATACAAAACATTTTTACTCCACCCAACTCCTATCTTGAAATGAAAAGTCTGGCTTCGAATCAACTCAGTTCTGCAACAGCATTTTACACTTCAGAGGTGTGTAACGCATCCCAAACTTACCTGCGCTGCCGCTCTGACAATCGTAGAACACTTTCAGCTTATCTGGATCTTCACTGAGAAGCACAACGTCATCCGTGTAGATCCATGAAACACGCTTGGCACCCTAAATAAGATCATACGCTCAAGTCTACAAAAGTAAAAATAGCTTGGCAAGACAACATATGCATAAATGATGGTAATGATAGTGATGCCATTTTTAGTTGATCACGGGAAACGAGCTCGGTTTTCGTTGCATTCGACCTGGTAGTGCAGTCAATTATAGGAACTAATCACAGACAGAACGATGGTTCGCTCTATTTTTCAAGTTCACAATAGAAAATTTTTACGGTAAGACAGTCTGTTGAAGCGAAGGTTCACTTAGAGCATACTTAACTATCTGCAGCTGGAGTAGGCATCCACTTATCCCCTTGGACGTAAGCGTTTTATCATCCTTTTCAGATCATCTTTTCCCAAAGTGCTACTAATTTTAGGTTCATTTTTTTAAAATGACGGCCGATCAACTTCCTTCAGTCACATCGTTTACCCGTCTAAAAGTTCCACCCCACCATCTCTCCTCGTAAAGGTGATCACATAGACTGTGAACACATGAAACGGAAATTGTAGCAAGGAGTTATGGGTCTTAGATACGGCCTGAATGTGATGTCGCAGAAGTGAATTGAATCGGACGGATGGCAAAGTGAGACAGGCGATTGGAAGATGGGTTGCCGTGGTTAGTGGATGTTATGGAAAGTGTATGATAACCTTAGCCTGGGATGTGCCCCAACTAGAACATGTAAGAAACCCGTGAGATCTGTATGATTGCTTATATCACTCTGCCGCTCCCAGTGGTGTTCTTATATTCAAAACCTGTTCTCGTATATATAACTTTTGTGTTTATTATCTTGTCTCTTTATCCAGTTTTTCATTTATCTTTTGGTTACTAGGTGATGCGAAATTGTCAGAAATAGTCAGAATTCATTCTGAAAGCCGAAATGATGTGTTCTTATATTGATATTCTTTTAGCAAAGTATATGAAATCAGCATGTTGTGGTTTCTCCAGCCAAGATGAGAACTTTGTCTACTCGGATCCATCCGTAGAGATTTGTTCTTTAGTTAAATGATCGATCCGGTAACTGAATTTCACATCAAAGATGCAGTTGATCGGTCGGTCGATTATGCCCGGAAGATAATCCGTCTGACCCAGTAGCCTTATGCCTTCATAGGTAGCTTTCCTCCCTAATGACATTCATTTCTGATGGTGGACTGCTATCTGCCTGCGTTGTTTCAATCGTGGGCATGAGTGGGAGGTCCAGTGTGGCGGTGGGCCAACTAAACTGCTGGTTGAAGTTTTCTGCTCAACCCTTTTGAAAATCTTTGTCGGGGCGTGGTGGAAAGCACGTTCGTAGGTCATAGATGGTGGCTATTAGGAATTGCCGTAACATAGACTGACAGCTTTTGTTTCCAGACTTTTAATCGTCGAAATTTATCGGCTTGCACGTGGCTGTCAACCGCGTTTGTTTCGCCGGGATTTACTCTTGTGTCGTTGATTGTTGAGTTGCCATATTTTGTCGCATCATTTGCGGAACTCGCAGCCTGGTGGAGTTTGCGGTACTCTTCATTTTTTGTTTAGTTTTTGTTATAAAGTAACAAACTCTTTCATAGTTACCATTTTGAACTGCACGAATCCTTTTTTCGAACTGTAGCTTGTTGATCTCAGCCTTGAAGTCGAAAGTTTTTTGACGTTGTTCGTATCCGCTATTTGTTGTTACCTCCTCACGCCGTGTTTCCCCATATCGTATTTTATATCCATCATTTTCGTACATGTTTGGCGTTACCCCACATCCAAGCTGATACGGTTCACTTAATCAAGGTTAGCTTTGTTGCCTGTATCCTTTTCTCGTCGGGTGGACGACGCTTGATCTGTTCAGTATTCTTGAAAATCATCAAGTTCTTCTTCTTGTTTCTGAAAATGCCGGACGTGTAAGTCGTGCATCAAATTTGAAGTGGTCATCAGATTTCGAATAATGTTTTTGTTTAAAATTGACATTTTCAACATTCACTGTTCTTCCTCCGTCCATCCTGTCGATCTCCGACTGCTTGGTGCAACTCAGATTCCTCCTCCACACATCATTCTTATCGGGGAGACGCGGCATCTACGGAGTCGGATGGTGGTAGTCCTGTCTTTAATGGATCCGAGAAGAGGAAATCACAACCATGCTGTTCTTGTCGTGCTGATGGTCTCACAGACGGTGCAATGACAACTCGCCACATCGATGATTTCAACGGGAATCCGTTGGTGGATTTTAAGCCTAACAGGATGATGTTGTCTAAGCTGAAAGCCGAGAAGGTTAGTCCTCCATAAGCGTTATTTCATCGGTCCCTTAGAATGAGGTTAAAAAAATGAAGCCAATCGATTGACATGGTGTTTCCCGGGATATGAAGAAAATTAATGCATAGCTTCGTGGGTGCGCGTCGGAAATACGGTACGTCTGTAAAAGGTTTCCTTTCAAGCGGAGTCACTGACGTGATTTAATGGCTATTGTTCAAAAAATTACGTTAACTCGGACAGTTGAAGAGGTTAGTTCCTAAATCAACTAGACGGCCGTAATCATCCCAAAGGTCGACTGAGAATGCTGGATGATAGGGCAAAGAAACAACCATTGCTTTCGAATTGTACGTTACTCAACTCCATTATGATTCGTTCACTTATTTTAAGCGTCATGTTGTCCAGTGAAAACTTTCTGTAATATAACGCCAAAAATAAGGCGTCATTGCAAATCCGATGGTCTTAAAAACAGCAAAACTTTAGTTAAGTTAGTCACATTTTTAAATCTGAACTGGGCGCTCTAATTACTTCATGAGCGCTGTCATCTTACAGATGGAAATTCCTTTGCTCTTTTGATTACCAAAATTCCAAACTATCTTAGTAGATTTGAACGGATGGATTCCAGACGAATTTGTTAAAGTTCTTTTATCTTATCCTTTTCGGCGTATTTACACTTTGTTTGTTGGATAAAAAGCGTTTTTACTACTTTGAGAACAAGATGTGGTTTTGGCCAAGGTTCTCTCAGTTGACTAAACAATGAAGAAACCACATCAGTGATATCAACGAAATTTTATAACTGTAATACTCACATCGGTAAAGGACGATTCGCCGTTACCCGATTTGGATTCTTGTTTGACCCAATTAAACTTTGTAGCCCCATCCCACTCAGTTTCAGGTCCGTGTTTGCCGGTGTAACTGCCCGCACTATTGTAAGGCTCAAGAGCCATGGGGAATGACCCTTCGATTGTAAACATTTTATTTTTCCTTTTATTTGTCGATCTTGAGGTCCGTAGATTCTGTATCTCTTTCTGACTTCCTCATTATGCTTGTCTTTCTTCAAAGCTGATCTTGCTTCTCTCGCTACTTGCAAAGTTGTTTTTTGTTCTGTCCTAGGCTCATTTTCTTTTGCGTATTGCAGTCACGTGTGAATTGGTGCTTTGGCCATTTCGCATTCCTTACTTGATCAGGTCCAACAGTTGGCTATCCGGCTGATCAACGGTCTTTCAGTAACACATTTGAGATCACCACTCCATCATCGCTCAGTTTCTTCGCTCTATTCTACCGATATTTGGTTTTTGATCTCCGGAGCTTGCCTCAGCAGTTCCTTTCCCGTAACATTTCCTCGCCGTTTTTGCACTCAGGCAGCTAGTCACCCTTATCAAGTTATGGTTGTTAGGTGTCGTACTTCTTTCTCTTATACATGTTACACAAATGCGATTAAAGAATGGCTAAAGAAAATAACCATACAAGATAAGCAGGAAGGAAAATAAAACAGTATAGATCATTTAGGCTCCTTTACGTCGTTTACAATCGTAAAGTGGACTTGCTGAAGAGTACTCGTGGCGGCCGAAGTCGTGGCATTGTCAACAACGTCGTCATTAACAGAGACATTCATGATGGGGAAAAAATATTCCGGATCAATATTCGATATCCTCCTTGGACCGTCCAAAACAGAAATTAAAAGACTTTCTCATGTAACGATTCACCGCATGATATGAACATTCAGCTCAACATTAAGAAACCATGGTAGCACTGTACAGCTGATTTGCATGAGCCGCTGGCGCACCTCAGTAGAACCCTACTGTTAGATGACTTCTCTGCAGGTAGCCTAATTACGACGATGGCTCGCGCCCCAGTTCGGGCGTGATACATATGCACTGCTAATGATTCCTAGCAAGGATGAAACAGCCGTACGCTGCTCCCGTGGATTTTTTAGATGGTAAGTTGAGTGTTCATACCACATGATGAATAATTTCATGAAAACATATGGTCTCTTGCTATTAAGAGAGACCAAGTAGGCAGGCTCTGTAGGCCATGTCTAAAGTCTTCATCGTACTTTGTCTACCTACAGAGAAATCATCTGACCTAGAGTTATCAACGAATTTCATAAGAAGATAATCTCCTACTACTTATACTTACCAAACTTTTTTGTTATTCATTTAAGCTCAGGGTTCCCACGCCTTCCAGGGTTCCACCAGATCCTGCCATCCAGAAGTTCCCATTCGTAACTCACTGCTAGATTGCGATGAATCCTGATAAGTTAAGAAACTATGACCCTGTTTACGATCGAGCCATACTCACCACCTCACGATTGCACCAATGGGCTCCCATAGTTCTCTGTAGGAGAAAGCCTGATAACCGAAAACCCACCACATGTTCGGGACGTCTCATTTGGTGAGCACGACCTCACCTTATTTGCGACGGGCTACCATTGTGGTTGCCGTTCACCTGTTCGCAATCTGGGGAGGCACCGGGTAGCATACAACTCTGTCGTGGACGCTCCATCGCACACAATTAGAATATGTCGTGAAATGGTGGATTCACTTGCGTGCCTGCGCGCATGCATACTCTTGTCAGTTCGCCGTTTGCAATTCTGGTCGATTGATTGTTCGGTGCTCCTGCTAACCAGTGCAGAATTGTGAAGGTTTGCCCACCATGAACTTCCTCTTGATTGCGACTCTTGAGTACTAGTTAGCATTAAGTGGATTTTCAAGTAAGAAGTTCTAGTGTGTAGACGAATTACTTTAAGGAGAAAACGATTGATTTTTTGGGTTATTATTGTCCACATGCATGCACATTCTCTTCGTCGGGATAACTGAAATAAGAGCATAAGAAAAGTACATCATGAGAGTGGGAAGTCCCTATTGTTCGTTGTTGGGATACCAGGTATTCCACAAATAACATATTGACGACAGTGCGAGATCAGTGCAGCGATTTTAATTGTTTTATGGTCATCGCCACTCAGAAGGTTTTATGACACTCTTTGACTGAATCAAACTGCCGTGTAGAAAGTCGTATTTGTAAGGAACGATGTTATCGATAAGTGCCGTAATGAGCGAGGCTTTCCGTTGCCGCGACTAGTTTTTCAGTGTGGTTTCCTAGTGGAATTAAACTGCCGCGAACGTTGTTATTTACTCCTCGCTTTTAAACTTACTTTTGGAACTGAAGGGTGAAATAGTCCGATGACCCAGTGCGGTTATTTTCAAACTTTGTGAGTTGATGTACTGATTTTTAAAAATTTACAACCACATTTATATCCATGTGGTCCGGTGGCAATGACTAGTTATTATACTTAGGTGGACCTGTGTGTGTATACGACCGTAGGCCGTAGAAAATAATCGTATCTAAAATGAACACTCCACACATGCGCATGCACCGTTTTACCTGATTGGTCGTCGTATCTTAATCGGAGGTACTGTTGTTTGACCTAATTTTTCTCTCGACTACGATCTGGAGTTCCTATCGGTTGAGAGGGCACAAGAATCGTGTCATCTAGTTGTTTTCACTGTTCCCCCGCACTGACGATTATTTCTCGGTTCAGGCCCTTGGATCAGTTTTGTGATACATGCAGGTGCATACAAGTACATACATGCTAATCTGTGGTGCAGCGTATGCACTCCGCTTGCTGTGCTGTTCACAGCCTCCTATGAGGCCACTTTGGAAGTACGAATGCTTGCACACCGCTTCTGCATGCCCTTGAGTGTGTCCGCATGTGCGTACGTGTCGAATTTTGGGTTCATTGGTACGGAGGTACGTGCATATGCGAAACACGTGATCAGTAGCGAATGGGCGATGAATTCACATCCACTGGGCATGCCACAAATTTTATGCAAGTTGTGTGGATCGTGTTTCTGATAGCACGCGCGCACGACTAGGGAAAACTCCACGGGCCTAAGACGCTAGATATTCACATGCTTTTGACATTGACAGTCGGCTTGCGGCCACCGCGTACGTATAAATATTGGCGTGTCTACCCATTGACACGTTTACATAAAGTAGTCAGGGTCTCCGTGTCTAATCTGTCCACATCCATTCCTGAACTCTTCTGAGATAATCATGGGTGAGCTCAAAACATTTCGAAGGAGTCCACTGAAAGAAAGAGTAAGCGTGATTTCGATCTTTTGTACGTCCTTCAAAACCCCGGTCAATACCATCGGGGGTACCAACAGTATAGCAAGGGTGGGGTCTGCTATCGTTGTTATTTCCTTTTTTCATATTGTATTTTTCACATTTTATGATTGCCCACCGCACTATCAGGAAAAGCTGACATCTCTGTAGCTATTTGCACTGGCAGTTCCTTAGCATGCGAACAGTATTGGATCAGGTCTCATCAAAATAATGCAGAATAAGGTGATATACCTGTTATCGTAACATACCCCAGTCGGGTAGTAGTGGTCAGATATGTGACAACCACAGGATCGCGTCCGGATTTCCTCCAGATAGTATTTTATTTTTGTGCATTATTGCCATTTGGATTAATGATGTAAACCTTTTTTACTTTGGAGAAGTGTACAAAAAGCATTTACAAGCCTAAAAGTACAATTCATCACGACACGGTAACATTTTAGTCCCTTTTGATATTTGTCTAATTCCCTAATTGGTACAACGTTGCTACTGACCATGTTCAGTCAGCTGCATTTCCTTCAGATGCGAGGAGATCCAATTTCTTCAGCTCTTATCATTTCGCTTATGCTTATGAAGCCCGAAACTTCCTCCGGATATTTCCAGTTACAACTGTTTGTAGCTCTCAATAGGTTCGGTTTTTATCTTCATAGAAGGATCACACCAGGAAGACCCTCTCAGTCTTGCTTAGCACATGCTGTGTGGCGCTGGCATTGTGGTTCATATGACCAGTTTGCGCTCCAGTAGGCAGCAACATAGCAAAGTACATATTTGAATTTGTACTCGTTTTATTCAGCGAGAACTGGCAAATCGCTTCGACAACAAGCCGCTCGCTTCGGAGTTATCTAATCAGCAAACAGTTTAGGAATTTAGTCGATATCCCATTTCAGCCAGCTATGTATATTGTAACCATGACGCACCACGAGCTCGTTAGGACGGACAGAGTGAGATGAGTTCACAACACTTTGGCGCTTCTTTTGCTAGGAGTCCGACATCAATAAACACTGGCAGTCGATGGGTTCGCCCTTATCTCTCGGTACTTTTCGGTTATTTCGATGTGGTATCCTGTATGTCCAAAGTAAAATTGCTTTTTACTTCGAAGTCAGTATCCACTGACTAGGTACCTGTTCTAATTATCACTCCAAGACACGAAATGTAGTTTGGATAGAATCACGATTTAGAACGGGGTATGATTTTGCATGATGCATACACATCACCACCACCACCACCACCCAGATGTACTTTTGTCCGATTTGCACCGGAATGGAAGGAAATCATTATTGAAGAAAAATTATTCACTAAAATCTGGTAGAGTGAAACACGAAACTTGTTTCGGTGACATTGGTGTCTTTTTATATTTGATATTTTCTTAGAATGAAGGGACTGTCTTCTGTGATGAAACGACAAAATCCCCCCTATCGTAATTGCATTGTTTATTGATCCGTTGTTAATGATTATCGAATTTTATTTGTGTGAGAGTGAGGAACTTGGAGGGAAATAAGAATGTAGCAAATATTATTTGGAGAATTTCTTCTTAGGAATTTCCATTTTGTAAGTGTATTTCAGGTTATTATATACCATAAATCCAATATCACAAATAACAGACCCTTAGATTGGGGAGATCCGAATTTCCTAACAGTACGCAGAATAAATAATTTCGTTGCTTTGCGTTTTCATTAATTCAAGCTGCATATCTGAAGAAACTTGGAGCCTTCAAATGTTATTCAAATCTATGTGAATGATGTTGCATGAAACATCGGAGTTAAAAAACGAACTTCTGTTGTGAAATGTTAATAGGAATATAATTTTCATTGCTGTCACTTCCGGATTTGATTGATTTTTTCCTTGAAAAGCATGCTGTTGCCACAGTTTTTTGTTTTAGCAAATTGTGGCACGCGAAGTTGGAATTTAAAGTTTCAAAGATGTTCGGATAAGAGAGTACCGGGTGCTCATATCTGACGTGGGGCAATAACCGCGAAACTGGTCGTGTGCTTTCGGGAAAAGTTTTTTCACTTATCTAGATGCTACTTAGAACTTATAAGTATTCTGGTCGCCTTCTGCTCTCGTTTGTAAGGTTGGCTCAGTCCAGCTGAGAATCGTTGACGAATCTCAGTGGTGTTTTTTCTGTGGACAGTTTCCATGCCCACTCCCGACGCTAAAATTAGCTTTTGATTGAATATATATATATATAATATGTCATTGAATTCTAGTGGAGAGACTGATCGTGTTATCATCAATGCGACTCAATTCCCCTTAAATCCTTCCGTTTAATATCGATACCGAGATTCGGTTCACCGTAGCTTGACGTTGTCTTAAATGCCAATGTGCAATTCTTTTGTTTTTAAGAACTCAGATTCACCTATTCCTGGAATCTTCATGGACTCAGCATCTCATCGTTCGTCCGACCCATCGCCACGCATGGACCGTAGTTCTCAACTAGGCGGCATTCCGGGAGCCCACTGGGCCAGGGAATTGATCGGTCGCCTTCGAATCAACTCCACGCATCAACCGCATCCGTTGCATCAAAACATCCATTTACATAACTCCCTCGACCAACCTAATCTTCACCATATCCAACATTCTCATCGCCAAAGACGTCATTCTGCTCCACGAGATGCGAATCCTCAAGTCCTTGACCCGGATACCATTGATCCCCGTCGTTTACCAAAAGCCGTCGGGCCGACTAGTGCACAATTACAGTTTTCCAAAAAACCGTTACACCACGTTCCCACAACCAACTCATCCATTTCAACTCCGGTCCCCGTCGTCGTTTCTTCTGGTAATTCTTACCTAAGTGGAGCGGGCGCCGCTTCTCCGGCTTTGAAATCTGCATCCTGGCGTCCACGCAAGCACATTGGAAGAGTTCGCTGGGTAAGTTAATAAAAAATGTTTGAACTTCTGCTTCGATTGGCGCAGCTGGAAATTGAGTACTTCATGAATCAGTTACCCTATGAGGGTAACTCCTAACGAACTACAAAGTCCGTGCGGAGGCTGCACAGCTGTTTTTCCGTCGTCATTACCAGATGTTCTAATACCAGCTGGGACTCGGAGCTGGTCTGCATGATTTCTACTGTTATTTAGTTGGCTAATAGGCTGTGTCTGAACTGCTTCCTGATGATTTGTTTTGCCTCATAATACTGCTTGACTCTATGCATATCTTACTTTTATGATATATTTTTCGCACTAACGTAGTGTAACGAGTATGCTGCGTAACCACTAGGGCCTGCTACAAAGGGAGAACCGGAAACAGTGACCCTCAAACTTAAAGTGGCACAGAATAACATAAGGTCTCGTTAGGTCAGATGTGGTAACCCGCAGCGCGACGAGAATTTGCATCTACCACCAAGATGACCGGTGGATTTGGAATTTGAGCGTCTGACCTTTTTGGGGAATGACAGGTGCTTGATCCACTTGACAAGTACCGGCCATTGATGTCATTTAACAATATAGATGTTAAAATGGTGTTCTTCCTATTAGGTTCAGATGGATGGCGGAATTAAATCTCAACGGAAAAAGGAATGAACATCAAGCAGACGATATTTATTCAATTCGGTTTGTTTCAGTTTCTCTACATTTATTCATCAGTCTTTTGAATCAGAATGTGGACAACTGTGTTACTGTGCAGGGATTTTTTTCGAAGTATGCCTTAATAAAACCAGGCTAGCTCGAGGTCAACCAAGTAGCGGTCAAGCTTCTGTCACCAGGACAGTCCGGGGTTCGAATACCAGATCCCTCGGTCATCGCAGCACGCTGTCACCCGGCTCATTTTCACACCTGTCCTATTGGGGTATTGTGTGGTTTTTTGCCAAGGGTCAAGATCACTCCTCCCCCGTCCCTTGTAATGAGCCCTGATAGCTTCGGGATGTGTCCTTCCGCTGCACTCAAGTTTCAAACACGTCATAAAAAACAGGTGAATAATAAGAATCCAGTTTAACGTGAAGAAAAGACAATTTGGTATCGCCACATCTCACAGCCCATGGCTGGCGATTCTCCTTGAATTTGATTTTCCTCTTACAATACTTTCAAGCACTACGCAGATATCGAGATTTTTCTGTGCCTCAAGGAACCAGAGCAGCCCTTAAATGGAGTACTTGGCCTATTGGATCAAGATGTTAGCTCGAAAATATTGTTTATGGTAAGAATCTGGAGAAGCAGACAGGCGTGCGGTGTTCTGCACATAAAGAGCCAAACCGCAGAGTTTATGAAATTTGCATCAACCATTAACTACGAAGTAAGGCTGTCGAATCTCAGGGCATGCGTACCAGATGGTGTAATGCGCTGTACTCTACGGATAGTAGGATGGTACGTGCCACCAAGTTACTAACTGATGATCGTTATGATCACCACCCTGACAATGTGCGCTTGGCGACAAACACAAACCGAGGTGACAAGACATGGAGTCAAAGGTAAGGATGCGATATTGTTCTGAAGTCCACTTTTATCGTGTTGTCAGGTGCAGTTTCCGTTCTCCCAACTCAAGGCAATTGGGAATCATTGTAACAAGAAAATTGGTCTGTTGTTTATTGGTCATTCCTGTTTTTCACAAGCAATCCGTGATATCGAAGTCAGATTTTTTGCCCTCAACGTTTGACATTTGTTTCTTCTCGATTCCAGGTTAGTCAGTGCACTGAGGATGACGTGTGTCGCTCCAATGCAGAAATCATTCTCGGTTAGTCGTTGTGTTTAGTTTTTCCATGCTACAGACGATTTATATATTGTAAATTCTCGCTAGCCGTAGAGTGTGGACAACATCAAGGGGCTTACCTTTTACTGATAATTTCATTCAGGTGAATATATTCGCCGCAATGGTTTGGTTTCGTTTGTTCATGCTAAGTATGTTCCGCCAAATTCAGTCACTCATCTGACTTGTGAACCGAATCAAATAGAAATTTGTTTGCATTTCGATTGGTCTTTTTTGCAAATTCTGCGCTTCTCACTCGGGCCGTATTTGCTGGGTATCATCCTACCGTTTACATGCTACCAATTGAAGTAGTTATCATACTTTTTTCTCATAATTTTGCTGATACATAATATAGCTGCGGACATAGATGTATTATGCTGTCCGGAGCATCTCCAGGTTGTGTATTGAGAGTGGCTACCACATTGATGACCAGTTGTGTATAGGTTGAGAAGCCACAGTCCCGAAAATTTGTTGGTTTTTCGATTGACAGTCTTTCAGCGCACAAGGTGCGTTGGTGACATCATGACGTGGTGGGTGTGACACGTCATTAAATATGGTCATAGTTTCTTATCGATTCATAAGTGGTCACACCCTCGGCCGAAGCACCTGCAGGAACTTCGAGAAGACCCTGATCTCAGGTAATGCTAAACACCTGAGCGGATATTCCGACCACCGGATGTCAACAGTTTGGGATTGCCTCACCACTCCTTGTCGTTTTGCACACTGCATCTTCCGATCGAAGGTCAGAATGGGACCGCTATAGTCAATACCCCATTTCAGTTTGGGCGGCCCGGTATTGCAAGATCTAAATGGTAACCGTGACTCATTATATGCAATCATTAACTTAGGGAAGTCTGAATTAGGTAACGTGTGTTGAACCTCACATTGTTTGCCTTTCTTCTTCCTCTTCATTCTTCGTGACTTCAATGGTGTCAGATCTGTAGTCAGATATAAGCCAATTCTGCATCATATAGAATAGTCCTTAGATGAAGTAGGTCAGTGTGATTGCTTGTACTATTGTATTATGCTTGGTCACCGATAGCCGATGCTGGGTAAAGGTCTTAACAACTGAATTGAACCTTCTTAAGAGTTCGTCAGTTTGTAGCACAATCTAATCGTTCTGTTCCAGATTCCAGTTTGATATATCTTGACAATATTCCAGTCTGTGTGGAATTCAGTCGTGATAATCGCCAAACCTAGAATGGTTGCGGCACAGCGCGCCGATCAGCTCTGAACACTTTTCATCTTTCCATATGGAGAAAATAATTTCTCTTTGAGTCGCACTTAACCGAATTTAACGACACTTCCCAGTGGAATGTTTCTGGCTGAGTTTCTGTATTTGGATCGACACTTGTTTCATTTAAAAGTAGGGAAACTTAGTGCGAAATCTGTCAGAAGAGATCGGGGTACATTCGAGCACCTCATCGGTGTCACCGTGAAGACGTCACACGTTCGTAACTTATATGTATGATAGTATGCAATAAGTCGGTATGATCCTCAGTTTCGCGCACATGATGCGGCTTTTCGCGATCACACGATAAACATCATTTTCAAGTCAAAGACCGAACTCGACTGGTGAAGTACCGCTCTGTCGACGTCCCGGAACTGTGACGTGCACCTAATTTTTCGAAATCGAAGCGGGAATTCTAGGTCTAGTGATTAAATGGTGACAGAAAGATGCAAATCTGTTACTGGTAGGATGAGTAAAGCTCATAGATATCATTCTTCTCCAACTGCCCATACCCATTTATCGTCTGACGATAGCAGCAAATCGTAAACATGATCTTAGTGGGTTAATTTGTATGAATCCCTTGTCTTACAACAATTGTCGACTTAACTATAATCGGAAAGCCGGCTCATTAGCCGTTGTGAAGCCTATAGGTTTATGTGCGTGGCAGCATGCGAACTGTCTTTCGCTGGATGCTGACAATCGTCCTTTGATTGTGACAGTCACTATACGGTGCCTTCTTTGGCTTGGACAGCTATTTGAAAGGCCTGCCCATTGTTGACTTTCTCCTCCTCTTAATGCACTTCCCTAACTAGGCTTGAATAATCGTTGTGAGGAAACGGGCAATAATTTGGCTTATATATATGGAAAAATAAGTTTCGGCTTTCGCATCGGTTGGTGCTTCGCGAATTCGTTGCTGGAATTCGAGAAGTGGTAATGGCCATTTGTAAGAAGGAAGCCGAGGGATTTGGCTTAGAATTCATGTCAATAGCGAGAATGCTGCGCTACTTGCCTGTAGAACTCGTGCCCCTTGAAAATCAACAGGGGGACACTAAAATAACCACTGAATGTATGTGATGAAAAAAACCGTCCTTCTGTTTTGATATTCATCCTTTGCCCCTTCTGTACCTGTCCAGCTGTATTTAGATTTTTTGCACTGATCTTATGGTTGTTTTCAAGCAGGTGCATATATATATATATATAATTAGTTGCAAGTAGTATCTGGATGACAGAATTGCCTGAGAAACACGACCAGCTTTTGCCTCTCGTCACCTATGGCTACCGGATATTCCCGTCCATCTATCAAAGGATTACTGTTTAAGAGTTACACTTTTGGTTTCTCTATGGGCTTTACAACGAAGATCTTTTTCCCTACGTTCCTAAGGCTGGCTCAGCCCAACTGACAGAATGATCGACGAGTCATAGCTGTGAATTCTTCTTCCATTCACACGACGCTAAAAATCAGATTTTGGTGAAATATTCTATATATATATATATATATATATATATATATATATATTGCACAGTAATATTTCAACATTATCAATTCTCCTGTAATATTTCAGGTCACTTTTATTTGATTTTGGCGAACTATTCACTGAAGCTCTGGTGCATGCGACAGCTTATTGCTTCTGCTCTTTAGTAATTTCTTCTCAATCTACTGAATGGTACCCGTTAAGATTTTGAGAAATACATCGTGAAATATGGGATCCTGTTTCATTTCTAGTTTGCGAACTGTGGTTTTGTTTTTCGTTGTGATGTCTCCAAATTATGATATCCAGTACGCCATTTTCATCCAAAATCCCATTCATTTATTCGGTCTGTTCCTGTCCTCAGATAGCTCATACGACCCATCTCAGTTAAGCACTTCCGCGGTTGAAGAATTCCGAGGTGCCGTAGATATCCTGGCAGGTACGTTGAGTGCAATTTTGTCTGTTCCTTTTGTACTCCTGTTTTACGCATCCAGGGTTTCACTTCTGGCTTGGTGTGCTGTGCTCTCTCATTTGCCTTGTGATTTTTTTGGGTAGTAATAAAAATGTTGATCAGCTGTCCTGCTATGATCATTCAGTGAATGGCTTGGTCGGACAAGGTTTCAAACCGTGAATTCCATGTAAATGTTTGAGTTTTGTTCCTATTTTGTTCTTTTCTCACTTAACAGTAGACCGACCGAGCAGCCAATTTTGTCGAGGATTTTAGTATTGGTTTCTAGCATTCGCCTTGTTTCGCTTCGTTCTTCTAAAATCCAGTATACGATGCAGCCTCGTTCATGCCGAAAATAAGGACCTTGTTTCCTCCTGTTATCTCGTTTCCATTTTTATTCAACTTACCAAGTCCGAATGATATACGAGTGAATGGAAAAAATGTTACGCCCTGCGTACTTTTTGGTCGGTTGAAAACTATCTCTAGGAAGGCTGCACTCGGTGATTGAGGCATCGGCTCATTAGTATTCCCACTGGCAGTTGTGTTTTTGATAAATACATATTGCACGTTGTGCAATTTTATTTTGCAGACCCCTACACTGCCATTTCCATCTTAGTCCAACAGCTTCAACTTACTGCCACTTCACATGCGGAAGTGCTTTATTTTCTCACAAGTTCGTCCGTCTTGTGCGATCCAGCAAACTAACTGATCATCTAGTTCTGCTTCAGTTTCATTCGAATTCATCTATACTGTGTTCCAAAATATTTGGAGCCTATGCAAATTCACGGGGAGATTTGACGGGACTTACTGGTTGTCACTTTGGTTCTAATTGCTAAGTTAAGCTATGCCTTCTTCTGGATAGAGCTGTATTTCACATCACTGTGTTAGCAAAATGTTCAGTTTCAGGCACTGATCATAATGAACATGATAGATAGTAGATTGGGTTAAACATGTGAACATTTTCCCGAATGTCCTGAAATCAAATTAATAACGATATCCGTTTGGCTCTTATCGCTGAACGAATTGCCGATAAGTCCTCACGGAGTATAATGAATTTTTGAAATAATGAAGTGCCACAAATTATTTATTGACTTATGTTTTGTCTGTTACGCTGTATTCCAGGTTTCCGACTATGATGGGCGATAATAAGTTGACGAATGGGTTCATTTATTTTCGGTACATCATCAGCCTGAAGATTTCATCTGCTATGATTTTCGCTCTCTCGTTCTGGCTTTCTTCTACATATTATTTTTGCCGATGATTTCAAACAGGGCGATGCCAGCCATTCCCGTCGGTCACCAATACTACCAGGTTGGGCGTTCGTGTTAAACGAGCGTCAGAATCGGAACGCTTGCTAGTTGTCAGTCGTTCTTTGTCAGACGTGAGTTCCTTTTTTGCCGCGTTTATTTACGATGAATGTTATGTAAATTTAATTGGTATCTTAAGGTTGCACATGAAAACTCTCCGTTAGGTCCCATTAACGGACCACAACTTATCCAAATACTGCATGCAGCTAATCTTCATTCCGCGAGCATTTTGCCGCCGTTCCTAATCTGAACTCAGCCTAACTGACGAAGAATTAGTAGTAGGAGATTGTTTTCATGAAGTTATTCATCAATTAATATAACCGCTTGGCCATGGTCACCACGAACCGTGGTCGTGCAGACCAGTAACGGATAGGTGCGGCATCGTGCTGAAGTTCAACCAACTGTTTACAGCCTACCTGTTAGCGTAACAGGTAAGGCGTTCGTTCCGGGTTCGCGTCCCAGTTCGGGCGAGGCGGGTTTGCACTGCTGATGATTCCTAACGCGGATGAAATAGCTATACACTACTCCCATGTTTTTTAATGGTGAGTTGGGTGTTTATATCACATGCTGAATAATTTCATTAAAACATAGTCTCCTACTACTAAGACAAACCAAGTAGGTAGGCTTCGTAGGTCATATCTGAAGCCTTCATCCTACTTTGGCTACCTACAGAGAAATCATCTGATATAAAACGGCCGAAGAATTGCAGTTGTGGTAGTTTTAGGAGTCCCCTTGCTCAATCCTGACTACACATCTAATCCTGAACAGACTGTGTTGTTTGGAGGGGGTGAACGCTTCGCACCGAGATAACATTATTCTGTTTATCGTTCTAAATGCTAATAGGTCCACGTGTTGTCATGGCAACAAGACAATTTTCGCGGTTATTACCCTCAAACAGGTATGCGTGCTAGATTCTGTCCTGTCTAGTCTATCCTATTTCTCCTAAACTCCGTACTGGTTCTGGAATTGCATCCTTATGAATCTTTAGGTACAAGCTAGCCACAGGGTTTCGGAATAAATTTGTCTTCTCTTTTACATACATCTTACTTCGACTAACGGACGAGCGATGCAAATTTTTGGTGATTCAAGTATCATGGCATTATCATAATTTTGGTTGTTTTCTAAAAAGTTGTTGTTTTTCATTGAACTGGTAGTAGTGAAGCGAACACAGGGCGCCTTAAGATTCGAATGTTCTGATCCATCGCCGCCTGATGTTTTTGTTAGACATCAGTTCTTCTTCGTCCGTTTCGTTAATACGCCTTTTCTTTCCCATTTTATACTTGACTCTTTGCCATCCCAAACTCCGAGGTCATGATTGTCGGTTCATCTCATTAGTTCATCCCTCCCTACGGTCCTTATGCTCTGGATATCACGGACTCCTTCACCATATAATTCATTATTTTAATTTCACTTCTATCGATCGCGTTGCTTATATCTTTTTTCACTGGTGCCACCCGGAGTCGGGAAATCAATGTGAAAATATTTGAGTCAAGACGTTAATTTAGTCGGAAATCACGTAACTGACGAAGCACGTCATGCACAGTTGGAACATTGACAGTGACATCTAACTGTGTCATGTACATCTGTTTTTGCTAATTTGGCTACTTTCGCAAATCCCTTTCCGTTAGTCCTATCTCTCATACATACATCCCTATTGTCTTCATCAGCTTCATCACCTGCTAGTCACTAACCTGAACTGAGCCGAGCCCCTTACATGCGGTACAACCCCTCGAGAAACACTGTACATTGATAGTTTATACCTTGGGATTTGCTAACTCACGCTTCGCCTTTTGAACGTTATGCAGAAATCCACATTAGGGCTGTATTAATCACAAAAGCTCATTCGATTCTCTGGCAGCTGTTACTTTGTCAATTTTCATCAGCACCGCGTTAGCGATGGTTTAGGTCATATAAGTCCGCTTCCATCACTCACTGTTTTGTCAGTTGCCGACTGTCAATCTGTCGGCTTGCACATCCGTTCCTGCTTTGTGCACGGGATTCCATTTCCGAGCGGTTCCCATTCACGCAACAGGTAGAGTGTGTTGGGTTATTTGTACACTGACGTTCTTGTGATTTCGCTTATTCGCCATATGGTTGATTTTTATCCATGCACTGTAGAAACAATCGGTTCTATGACATGTCCTCTGTCATTCACCGTTGCAGCTTACTAAACTAAAGTAAGCCTTCATTTACATGCGCAAAGAACCGAGGATGTAGGAAACGAGCTATAAAGTGCGGATAGGTTAACAATGCTCATAAAAGTTAAGTCGCCCTATCGTTTGTCTACGGAGTAAAGATAAAAATACAGTGTAAGACCATTTTTTCTTCCGCACGAAGTACGTTAATTGCTCTTAACTATTCCCTGGCCCTCTCGGTTTCGACAATATAAAGAGAATACCTATTGCTTTTTTATTGCACATGGTGATTTGAGGTAAGGTGAGCCCCACAACCATAAGACATTGTAAAGGCAATGCATGTTGGGGACATTCAAGTACGATTCAGTTTGTTGGCTCTACTTTTAAAAGTAGAATGCCTGTAGGCTGCTAACAATGTAGAGAGAGAAGCAGCGCTTCAGAATCTCGCAGTCTGGGGGATAAAGAAAGACTAAAACAGAGAAGTTTGGTTTCTAAGGCCAAGGAATTCGTAAGATGAAGGTTTTCGTGGTTCTGAGGAGAGCGAGAGGTCATAGGAAGAGGAAGTTCCAAAGCGAATTTAGAAGAACTAAAGCCAAAATATTGGCTTTAAAAAGGACACAGTAAAGAAGCTGTTTGGCAGTGGACAGATGAGACCGACCGAACAGCTTTTCGTAGAATCCGATCAAGAAAAAGTAGAGCGGTAGACGAAGCTGTGCCCCATACACGCCTGCAGTATTCAAGCATCGGAAACATTTGAAGATTGTAAAAAAAAAGATGGATGAGTGTAAGTAAGCTTGTGGCATAGAACGGAGAACCAGTTTTGCGCGCGGCTTCAGAGGCAAGCTTTAACACAAATGAAGACCACCAAAAAGGAAAAGAATTATGGATGAGTCCAGTAGTGTAATTTATTCGGTAGAATGAAGACAATATCAGCCAGCATTCATTTAGGCAGAATAAAGTAGTGAAGCGGAAAGAAACGTCATCTTGGGAGCAATAAAACAGACGTGATCGGTCGAACGTGTATCCACGGTCTGTGAGCAAGCTTTCACATCCGACGAAAGGACGCAGATGCTCCGAGAAAACTATTTCAAAAACCTTTGAAAGCAGAGCTAAGGACGATGGGACGGTAATTGTTGGAGACAGAAGGGTCTCTGTGTTCTAGGATAAGAAAATTATTTGCGTTTGGCCATGAACAGTTTAATGCGTTTTGGTTGAGTTAGGACGAAAAAACGGCGTTAACATACCGTGGACGTCATCGTCTTCCTGCTACTTTTCTTGTTTCCCTCTACTTAGTGTCTCATTATCCTTAAGTTTTTACACTATTTCCTTATTAATTGCCGAAACAAACTGATGCTTCTTTCCTTTATTCTCCAGTCTAAGGAAGAGTTTTCGGGATGTTCATTTGGTCACTTCGGTAAGTTTGATTCCCACTATTTTCCTCTCTTCCGGTGTTCCTTTATTGTATAAAATGTAATGTATATTGCTACTGCGTTGCCTATGGTCGTAAAACAGTTGGCAGTAGTTCACGATATCCGTCACCTGAGTGTGCTTGGTGTCCGCTGGTTATTTGTCATTGCCCATATGGTGGAAGCTACACATCAGCAGTGATGATTTGCAAAATCGTGTTTGGCGAAGTTCTCGTTGTACACTCACGACTGGACTAGCTAGCCGACTGTCTGTCGCTTTATGCCTTATTTATGCATACTAGAGCAGTGGGCCTGAAAGGCAAACGGTTACTTGACTCTCATGTGAGAAACCTGACAATGTCCGTCACATGTAGGCCCGTCTCGCTAACCAACCTCATTTCAGTCCCGCTCTGTTCTGTACCTTTTGGAACTCAGTCTATGCTGTTGTGTCGCATCCTGTACAGGGATCTCATTTTTATTCGGAAATGCAATTCGTTGTCCTTTTACCTAACTCTCTTCGTCACCTTTGTAGCCTAACAATTCCATGTTTAATTTTTTCACTCCTGCTAGATTGCCGTATTTTTTGACACCAGCAGACGTGTGCTATCTAAAATATTTCTGTTTGTGTTGCGCATTGTGTTGAATGCTCGTTCGTTCAGTTGGGCGGATGAACAACCGGGACATAAGTAATTGTATCGTAGATAAGTGTTAACCGTTTGCAAAAAAAATAAGGGATACTAGGAAATTTTGGCCAACAAAACTGGAAGGAACCAGTAAGGCGAAGAGCATTGAGCGAACGCGTCTAGTCGGAATTCGTGTCACATTATATCGACGAGTGTGAGGAAATCGGTTAATGCAATCAGGTCAGACTGGCCTTGGAAATTCATGCTTTGTTTTGAATACCTTAATTTTTGAACAGATTGACATCAACTCTGATATCGACTTCTTTGGGTAAATACGAGGTGCTCAAGGTTGTTTAAACGAGCCTGTTTATTTATATTTTTTAAATTCAAAAACAAGTCCTCTCCGACATTTTGTTTTCCAGACCTCTTGTCTTGTCTTTCAAGGTTAGCAATTTTTTTGTTTTTTTTTCAAATGTTCTAGACGAGAATCACGTTTACGGTACCTTGTTTCGTCACAGCACTTGCTATGATGTCCTGCCAGACAGCGGGAAATTGGTCATTTTGGATTCGAAATTGGGGGTACGTCATTTTATTTGAACTTCTTCATTTCATACCTGATCCATCGTCAACTGATAGGGCCTGGATAACAACAGCGAGATTGTTTTTGAATTCCTCATATGCTAAATTTGGTTAATTTCATTCGTATTTTTCCAAGAAATCATAGCCTTGGCAACTTAGTTTTTTTTCCCTCGGGAATCTTATTACAATGGCCATCCTGAGCGCCATCTAAATACAGCATGTTCGACTTCCTTGCCCAAAACATTTTTTTCGAAATGAATACTATTTTAAGGTAATACTCCAACAGCATTCTGTCTGTTTTTTTTCAAACTATATTCGATCTTTTCCACTTCATACCAAACATCTTACCAATCGGCAGGACAGATCGGTAGGTAGACAAGCCGGGCGAGTGTACTGACGAGCCAGAGCAACCGATTTTGTGTATTCGGAAGACTTTTATGCCACGCGCACGGAAATGTTTGAGGCTTGATAAACACTGATAGAGATCGTGTAGGGAACCATCAGTCAGGTAGCACACACACACATTATGAATCCAGTGGCAAAAGTTTCCTATTTTCGCTGAAAGAAACACGAAAGAAACAGAATATTGGAATTTATCAGGACAATAAAATCAAGTTAGGCTATTTTTATGCATGGGATTACTGTTGATACGACTCGAAGGAAAGTACGCGGTTTTCCATTCAGCGACTTACTAACTGAACTTTAATGTATCATCAGGGTGCTTTCCCTGTCCACGGTCTGGTTGAACGGGCCTTCTATATATTCGAAGGCTGCAACATGGCGTTCTCATTAGCTCCATAGGACTTCGGTCGAATTCCGTTTTACACTTGGACGGTGCAGTTGTTGGCGAATTCTTTCACAGTTATGTCCGTTGTAGTTTCTACTGAGTCATTCGCTCTTTTAAGTGATTGTTTCGCAAATTTAACTGTATCTAGCATTTGTGCCAACCTATACTGTGACTGCTAATCTTGTGGACTGAATTGTGCGGTTGTTCAGCAATTGTTTGTTTGTAATCGGTTGTGGTTAGTGCCTGACGACTTTTCTATCCCACGATGTCGTATTCGAATGTCGAAAAACCGCATGACTGGATCAAATTTGAGTGGAAGAAGGGAGGGAGTGAGCAAAACTTTTTCACCCTTCTGTGCGAATGAGAAAAGAATAATGGGAGCGGCAGTCGATCGCCCTGTTGCCGCATCAGTTACCATGTTGACGAATGGGTTCTGAACAAATCTGAGTGAATCGAATTTAACGGAACAATGGCGATGTTACTTCTCTCATCGTCTATGAATGTACCACGAGAAGAAATCGGTTTCATGTCTTCACGAAGTGGCGTGCTTCACCATAGAAGAACTATTCATTTCGGTCTCCGCAGTTTTATCGATCAGGACGTGGCCTTATGGCGATATAATTATGTTAAGTAGTTGAAACTTGTGATCTGAGTGAATATACTAAAACCAAATGTATTTCGGACTGTATCGAAGAGGCGGTTCTCCATGTGAAATATGAGGATTGTATAACCGGAACGTCAGCTGATTACAAGCATTCTCGACCGCGCCGTTTTTCATATGCCAGAAACTTCAAATGTCTGAATAAACTTCGGTATTCTCTCTTAAATTGGTCTCGCAACCATTTCCTAATATTTGAGATCATAGTAGCGAGTATAAGTGCGGTAATAAAAGACGACCTCACAAAAACAATCCGATCCATGATCCGTCCCACCAACATCCTAACGAACCAGTTCTACTATTAGGCTGTCAGAAGTTCGTTCGAGAACCTTGCGAAGTGGCCGAAGTGTTGGCTCCCACAGCACCATTTGGTCAGTCGTAGATGCAAAGAAGACAAAGGAGGCGAATCAATCGCATGAGCCTTTGCATAACAGCGAGAACTAGGAGTTCCTTGGAAGAATTGCGTTCCGAGCACCGCCACACTGTCACTTATGGTAATATTTTTATTAGTTTTCCGGTTGCTGGTTTTAGTTCTGCATCTCTAGGACACAATGAATTACGATGATCGAATTTCGACGGAATCATTTGCATAAAGCCAACACCTAATCGTCTTTTGTCCAAACCAGCAGCCGGTTTTATTATCTGTCCGATTGCTTATCAGCATCGGAGTTCTCAAAGTCACCGTCATTTGTCGGCGAAGTGTTGCACTTACCTCCCAACCGCTATTTCTCACGCCCACCAACGCATGAATGACCAGCTCAACCGGTATGCCGTTTGTCCTAAGCCGTCGATTCCGTCCAAGGTAGACATTATATATTTTCCCATCTCGGTGTCGGACCTGTTTCTTATAAACTGGAATCAAGCCAAATACAGATCCCACCAGTTGCCTGTGAGAACAACAGATGCATGGATCCTCATTGGCTAAGTGGCCTTCCGTCTGTATGAAGTGTCGAGTCAAAAGGTGTTCAGTATTCGCATGTATAATCATAACTTCTTTTTCAACGATCATTATCCTCCTCGTAATTGGATGTTTGTCTATATCTTTTACAATGTTCTGACATAAAACTAACCTGAAATGTAATTGCTACTGGTGTAATCACTGACTCTGTAAGGTCCTGACCATAAACTTAGAAAGCTCTAAATGAAGTTCCCTGAAACAAATCCCTGCTTCTCTTTAGGCAGAACATCGTGCAACGAGGCCGTCGTTCTAGTTTGACTCGGTGCATGATCTTAAGACCAAATCCTAGGACCCAATATCCTACATCAAAATTTTGGGTTATTCACAAAATCCTCCCATCAAATTTTATAAATGCTAGAAAGATAACAGTATTCAATCACGAATGTGTCCGCATATCTTCTGGTCTCGGTGGTCAATTTTCGTAGCCGCAGAGCAATGCAACGAGACTACAGCTTGACGTGGTGTGGCAGTTTCCGTGCCTGCATGATCCAGCGAGCTATACAGGATGGCTTATCTCAAACCGAAGTTCCAACCATGTGTGGAAGGTCAATGGGTACAGGCCTGACGAAGTAGTCTCCTGGTCCTCCAAGTTGGGGGTTGATCTGAGGTAGCAACTCAGTCAGAAAAACGAGTGGAAGACTAATTGATCCAAGTAGATGGGCTTCCACTCAGCTATACCCCTCTGCCTTGTGGTCAGGTTCTTGTCAGAAGGCTTTTGTCTAGAACCCTAATCGCTCTTCTGCTTAGCGGTTGGAATCCAGTAATACTCGTTCATCAATCCCCATGAGTTGCACACCTACAAATAATTCAATACTGCATCGGTCGTCGAGCAGGATAATCAGGACCGCGCTGCCCATCGCATCGAGCGGGGTGGATAGTGATAAGTATGCCACTGCTCAGAGCTCACTTTTTTATTCAGCCTGTCTCTTCTATCTCCAACCCAATCTCTTTGCCTTTTTCTGCCTACCCATGGTGCCGCCACCGGTAACACGCTCGGTACCACCAACGGTTCATTGTCAAATTGTGCAGTAGGTGGTTTTCACTCTGCTAGTTCACATTTTCGCAAGCCTCGTCAATCTTGGTTCGTTCAATGTGCGCACTTTAATGCAGGCTGGCCAACAGGCGTGTTTGGCTCTGACAGTGGACTCACTTTCGATTGATGTCCGCTGCGTGAGTGAAACACGAATTCAGGATTCGAGTAGAGTAATTCAACCAATCGCACCTAATGTTTCGCCAAGATATTTCCTGCACACTTCAGGAAATGAAGCGGCTCAAACTGTGGATCAATTCGGTATAGGAATAGTCTTGAGTGAGAAGGCTAGAACAGTCCTAGACTGGATCCTAGTCAACAGTCACTTGTGCGCCGTGAGACTACAGGGAACAGTGGGCGTCCGGAAGGATAGTAGTGTTAAGCGCTGTTTATTTGTTATCTCGGCATACGCTCCAACAGAGTGCAGCACTGAAATAGAGAAAGACGAGTTTTGAGATGACCTCGTCATTGTAGTGGTGGCAGGTAATTTTAATACACAAGTTGGAAAATAATGTGTCGGAAGCCTGTTTAGGTGGACGATGCACCTTGCCTGCTCAGCGAACAGATAACGAGGAAAAATTCTACTTTCGTGCAGACAATTGTTTATTTCTATCTATTACGAATTTCGGAAACAGTTCGCGTTGCACAGCGACATGACGGTCTAACTCGACAGGTGGTCTGAGTCAGACTGACCATGTTGCAGTAAGCTACCGCTGGCGTGACTCTGTCCAGAACTGTAGCTCATACTGGACCACGAACGTCGAATCGGACCATGCGTTAGTTTTAATGCGATTTTCGCCCCGGTTCAATGGCCATCAACGCGGGTCACAAATCCGACTGGCTGTCGAACGTGTCTGATTCGGCTGTTCGCAACAGCTGTGAGCAGTAACGGTTCAAGGAACTAAGAACTTCGACGAGCACCAACGTAGACGAGCAGTGGGATCAAGTTAAGCAGGCTATGCGTTTGGCAGCACATTTGGCTTATGGTCCTAGATCTAGCGCTCATCAACGACACTGGATCTCGCAAGGGTCGCTAATTCTAATGGAGCAAAAACGCGAGCTGCCTACCTGCAAGGTATTGAATAAGATGCGTCGACAATTGCAGCGACAGTTGACGGTAAGCCTTAAGAATGACCGTGAAAACTGGTTGGTTAAGGTAGCCGAAGAGATGGAAGTGGCGTTCGCTTCAGGTAACAGTCAAAGACTGTTTAAGGTTATACCCGACAGCGGTGGGCGGCGAACTTCGGTTAGTGAAGTCATGTGCCATAGGAATGGAGAGCTCATCCATGGCAGATAGCAGAGGCTGGACCGTTGTACAGAGCACCTCAAGGATCACTTTAGCTGGCCGCACGCCGACGTCTGGAGCTGTGAATCCTTGGGAGGTGTCACTTGATCCCCCAACAGAAGTGGAAGTGGAGTCAAATATTCAGCTTCTGAAGAGGGGAAAAGCTGCCGGTCCCGATGAACTTCCCCCAGTTCTTTTCAAATTGGGCGGAGAAGCTCTGATGAATTCCCTTATCTTGCTCCATGGTATTTGCAACGAGGAGCGCATTCCGTTGTCATGGAGCGAGTGACTGATTGTACCCATCTTCAAGAAGAGCACACAGAGTGACTTTAGCAATCGTCGATGGATTAGTTTTATTTCGATAGTTTCTAAGACGTTGGCTTCGATAATGCTGCGCCGTTTGACACCGATTTGCGAGAGTAATATCCGCGAACAACAGGCCGTATTTCGGCCAGGTCGACGTTGCATCGACCAGTTACTAGAAACGCGCCAAGCATTCCCCCTCTATGATCGTAGTCTATCTCGACTTGAACGGTGCTTTTGACTCCGTGAATCGATCAGCACTATTCATTGCTCTCCACCGGTAGGTAATGCCAGCGAAGTTTGTGAACCTGTAGCGAGCATTGTACTCGCATACCTATGGTCGCGCAAGGGTGTACGGTGAACTATCGACTTCATTCGAAACGACTAGTGCCATGTCCCATCTCTCCATTCCTATTGAATTTCGTCATGAACGATGCAGTGGAATATGTTTTAGGAGGTCTCCGGGATGTAGGAGTCGAACTGGGAAATGAAGGCAAGCTATTTAACCTAGACTACGCAGATGACGTTGTGACTTTTCGAGTCTATGGACCATGCACAACAGGCACTAGATAAACTCTTGAAGTCTGTAGCTCGGTTCGGCATGTGCTTTGCACCTTCAAAGTGTCAAGTGCTGTTACAGCACTGGACAACACTAGTGCCGAACTTGATACTGGATGGAGAACAACTAACGATTGTCCACCATTTCAGTTATCTCAACAGCTGCGTGTCGAAAGAAGATAGCACGGAAGTAGAGGTAAACACGCGTATTCCAAAGGCTCGAGCGGCCTACGCTGGACTGAATCACTTGTGGCGTCTGCCTGATATTTCGCTGAAGTTGAAAGGTCGTTTGTACTCTGCCGTAGCGCCGCTCAGTTCTGTTGTACTGTTGCGAGACATGGAGTATGCGTCTCGGAGATGTTCATCGGTCAGAGGTTTCCGACCATCGACGTCTATGTAATTTTGCCAGGATTGAATGGAGTGACCGAGTGACTAATGTGGAGGTCAGGAATCCAATACCAGGTTTCAATTCTGGGAATATCTTACTTCAACGCATGAAGCTTAGCAGACTATGCTGGTTGGGTTGCGTGTTGCGTATGGCGAATACTCGTCTACCATATGGTAGACGAGTATTTTACGTTTCTCCCACGGAGTGGAAGGAGTCATGTGGAGGTCAACAGATGACGTGGCAACGTGGAATGAGAAAATGCACAGCGAACTTAGGTAAAGTAAGTATCTCACATCTTCGTGGTTGGGGTCCGGAAGACCCTTCAGCTAGCTGGCTGGAGACACTGATGTATATGACAAGGGGCCGCGAACAGTGGAGATCATGTTGTCATTTTCTATCAGATCGGAATGATTGAAAGTGTGCGTTTGTACAGTAAGACTGTATTCCGTTTGTTGGTCTCAGCGGCATTCCCGTCTTTTCCCACCCGTGTAAGTCTACTTCTTGTTCTCTTGGACTTTCAGTCTTTTTATAGAAACTTGTATCTCTGTGGAAAAGGCAGCGGTCAGTGAGGCTTTCCTCTCTGTTTATCGCTGAACGATGGTGCTGATGAGAGCAATGCAAACCTCACTGGTATACTCGGCCGCTGATTGGCAACCGGATGTCACGCTGATGCTTCAAGTCCCTGGAATTGGTGGATGCCACTCACGCTTGTTGCACCGTGATTGTTTTCGTCCTTCGCTATCGTTCAGGCTGCACGTGATATGCCAACAAATTCATATTATATATATGTATATATATACATATATATATATATATATTAAGTGTGGTTGTTTCTTTCTGTGTGTGTGTGTGTGTGTGATAATGTGATAATGACCCGATCTTGTCGAGAGTTTTCTTACCTTTCTTCAATCCTTTTTATTTTTGTTTCACACAGGTTGTTCGTGCAATTCGCGCTCTGTTAGAGAACGGTGTACAAGCTGCTCCAATTTGGCATGCAACCACTCAGCGGGTGACTGGTTTGTTCTCTCAAGATTTTGCTTTACATTTACTTGCTTCGTTATACAATTATGGCTCAAATGCGGATCACAGGGATCAGTTGACCAACAGTCCATCCTGTCCTAGCAGCCCTGACGCCGGGGCTGTTGACCGTCCTGCTCACAGTTCACCCACCTCGCAATCAACGGTCAGCGTCACCGACGGATTAAAAATCTGGGGCTCTAGACGGCTTAATGACATCTTGCGTAAGTGTTATGTCGATATTATGTCTCAAAATATGACAACCAATGGTTTCCACACGTGGTTGAATAGGGTACGCTACGGAAATGATGAATGTTAAATTCCGGTGGGCTTATTTCGATATGTGGTTAGGAGAACCATTCACAATGAAACTTGAGGAATGAGATGTAATGAAGCTCACGAAAGCATTATCCCGGAAATCGTTGATTAATCGCATAATGTGATTCGACAACGAAGTAAGAATTTGGGGTTTAGGCTACCGGATATTTTTGAACGGAACTTACACTGAAAGGATAACCATGGGTGCACTATTAGAGCGAGGTCAAGAAAGCTGAATCCAGCTGGCGACCTTCAGCCTGCTACCTAGGTGATGTATCACCGAGCTGTCGTGGAGTCGAACCTTGTATATGTAATGCGTAAATTATTTATCTGTTCTACGCAATATACGGTTTCTCGTGCTGCCTCAAAACGAAATCACCCGGAAAAGTAAGCGGTGGTCATGCGATGGTAAGCACCGCATATTCCGAACATTGAAGCAAATGATTTCATATGGAATCGAATAGGATGACATAAGAAAGTAAGTTACTGCTCGCAATACCGTTGAGCTTTCATAGTAGTTGATAGGTTTTCAGGACATCGTAAAAAGCCAATGACGAACAAAGCATCCCGGAATGCGGGAGGCTAAACAGTACTGAATAAGATGCGAAAATGTAATGCTTATTGATCTGATTACTGAGTTCTTTCGGTTCTTATCATACTCAAAGACAAATATGGATGGCATTGTGGATGGCTCATGTAAAATGATTTTGAACATTTCCTCAAGGCATTAAACTAAGTTGTTAGGAATTAGCGATTAAAGTAGGCTTTCGAATGATGCAGTTTGTGCCCAAGCGTGTTCTAAACCTAAAGTCGGACCGGTAGTGGTAAGATAAATTTGTTTTTTTATGGCCTCACCATCCGGAGGATCTAATCCCATCGCTCTCTGTTGGTCTTGAAGTAAGCATCGATTCGCTCTTGGTGGCATCACCAGACCTAATGAACCCCACGTAGCTCCATACTTCTCCGATATCATGTTCATGGTAGTCGATGCTTTTCTTGGTGTAGCTTGCCTCTGAGTGTATGCTGCGTGCTTCCTTTGAATTCATCCCTGCGGTGGTCACCTCAAAAAGGCAAGATGTTCGAATCCCAGATCCGCCCATCACTTTGATGTCAGACAGCAATTCACTGTCCGCCAGCTCGTTACCATGGCTCTATGTCACTCCAAGATCATAGTTTCCTGTTCTTTCCCGGTTTAATGGACCCTAATGACTATGGGGCATCCTCCTTCTACTGCTCTCGTAAGTGAACTGTCATAGAAAATAAAAAGCCTGTCCACTTTTGTTATCCTATGACTTCGCCAACTCAGAATGAAGTCTGCTTTTATGCCGTTCACAATTCAGATTTCAGGCTATGAATGTGTGGATGTCATTGTTTCGGAAACAGACCGCTGTATTGTTATTATTGAACCAAAATTATCTTTCCGATTTTCAGGAGCTCCAGTTGGCCTTGTTGTGTGAGAGGTAACTTCTGCGAATACGAAAAAGATGTACCAGTTATTTTTACGAAAGATCGCATCTTCAGAAGTTCTCTTTGCTTCTAGGCACAGATTAGCTAAACTAAAAGAAATCAGTTTCTATGTTGGACTGACATGACATGTGAAGTAACAACGAATTGCTCGTACGTCAAGTGCTTGGTTCAACCTAATGCATGCTGACAGTTTGATTCTTTCCATCGACAGTCTCATCCATATTCAGCAACCTATAGATAAACATATTTCGGTTTTCTGAAACCTGGTATATTACTTGCATGAAAAATTAAAAAAAAAATGGAGGCTTGTCTTAGTAAAAACCGATCGTTTTTCCACTTTTTCAGTTATATCGGGATTCGTTCCTCTTTTGCTTTTTTTGTGGTAGTCATTGTGTTCATTCACTAATTGCCCGTTCTCCAATTGTCTGTTTATATACACAGGTCTTTTCTGTCCATCAGAATGCGCATACTCCTCGGCTGAGTTTGCTGATTCTTCCTTGATCGTTTCCCCCCAAATGGGTTTACAGAAAGCTCTTTGTCGCCTTGTTCACAAGTCTCATGTGCATCGACTACATGGACGCCGCCGATCCCAGTCCGGGCCCAGTGATGTTATTCAAAACACCATCCCTAATTATCAAAGAAAACAACAACTGCTGAAACAACAACTCGTTCGCAGTAAACCTGTTCGGCAAGATTCAATGGATTTATTTGATTGGGAATTCGCCTCAGTAGGATCAAATCCTGAAAGCAGTAGCAATGATCCACGTTATATGGAACTTTCCCGCCATCGTCAGCGACACTCGTCCGATCCGCATGTGCGGGGCCGAACTGGCATGGGGATCCGTCAACTTTCTGAACAATCACCTGCCAACGCCGCCTCACCACCGCTTCATTCTGGTCCAGCTGGATCGCACACTGTTTCGTATTCGCCTACACATTTGATTGTGATGAATCCTGATTGTGGAAATGTGCTTGGTTTGGTTGGAGTGGACCGTCTGTTGGCTTATCTACGTCTTCGTATGGACGAATTGCCTTATTCGAATCCAATGATGGTACGGCTGCGCCAAGCTAATTTACTTCGTGTGATTTCGCCCTCACCCTAATTGGTAAAATGTACATGGTTGATGACACCCATTCGTCGGTCCTGATCTCCCCAAGTTCAGTGACCTTAAATGTCTAGATTTATCTATGTTTAGTATAGATTTCTTGGCAGCAGTGCGGGTAGACGAAATTATCACTTTGACGGATTCTACTAAGCTGGACGAGTGTTAAATTCACTTATGGCATCAGGAAGCTGATAGATTAAGCTAGTTCAGAATGTGGGAATATTTTTGTCGGCCACATTCTAAATAGTCTCATCTCCAAGCTCAGTGGGCCATCTCCGTTACTCTAATGCCGCTTTTGGGTTTAGGTTGGTATTTAGTACCATATTTGAATGATTCATGCAAAAGCTTACTTCCCTTTTTCTCGCTTGATATGGTAATAGTCGAGGCTGACTTAGCCACTTGGTTTCAATTCCGCTAGCGAAATTGTTTTTCAGCAATAGTCCTATCCTCTATTGGGGTGGTAGGAATCAGATTGTCTCAACTTTATTTTACTCATCGTGCACCTAGGAATTTTTTGGGTATTGGGATGAAATTCCTTTTAAAGAATCGGAAGCAATGTTTTCCCACTTCTAGTGTAAGTGCATCGGTTCACATGGCTCTCTGGAAATTCCTAGGACCAGTTCCTTGATGACTGAAATATCGTATCAGTTTTTTAATGCTTCATGTCTCTGCATCTGTTTTCCTGCAATACGTGATAAGAAGGTCAAGCGCGGGCTACCGGAGTTCAAAATCTCCAGCCGAAGATGAATCAAGAGATCTAATTAGTTCAAGGGGCTTAGAACTTGTATTACGCGCTCTTCCCCCCTCCGTCACAAATAAATTCTTGCAACGCATCCTGCCTGTCGATGCAGATAATGATTAAACGGTGAATTTAGGTAGTTCGTTTATTTTATGGCAAATGGCATGGAAAACCTGCCTTTTCTAATTGGCCGAGTGAATTGGATTAAACTGCCCAGTCGAGGTACACAAATTCCTCTGACACGATGACAGTATTGCTAGCCACAATTTATTTTACCATTATCTTTCATGTGTATACTTGATCTTAAATTTACAATTTCATAGTGGGTTTTGTGTCATTTGTCCAACCCATACTGGCCAGTTCGGTTTGTGCTCCCATTAACGACGTGTGAATGACCTAGACTTCATCTCCGTGCGTTCTCATTTATGTTGTTTTCTCAACGGTTTTACCTCTACCAGTCACCTGTCGGTAATCTGACAAGCTTACGCTGGTCAGAGCGTTCTGTGGTGGAGCTGCCGCATTCAGATACTTCCGGATCTCCGTTAACGAATTGTGATCCTGTTCCGGATATTGGTCAACTTCCCAACCCGGTGCTAAGTCCTCAAACGCCTTGTTGCGAGGCGCTTCGCACACTTGACTTGTGGCTTCCGCAAATACCTGCGTTACCGATCGTGCAGTCGACTTTGGGTGCTACTTCTGTGCACGCTCATACACTTCTGGGATTCATTGCTCCCGGTGATCTGTTAGTGAGTGGATAGTTTTCTATTATGTTTGAGATATATATTATATATATATATATATTGATGAAGGAATAGAACTTTCTCGAGAGTACACTAATGTTTTGAGATTATTGTGGCTTATTCTGTCTCGTCCAATCTCCTATTTTTGTGCACTCCGTTGTTGATTTCTCTACTGTCGTCTGATTCGTATTATGAAAACTGTCTATAGATTGTGCTGATTTTGAATTACCACTTAGAAAATGCATACATTTCTAACTATCCAGGTGACATTTTTCTGCCAGTAGATAGTTTTTCTGTAGTATCGACCCTAGTCCAAAGGGAATGTGCGAGGAAGATGAGATCAAAAATCCCAAGTGTTGATTCCTTTATATATCTTTTTTCCTGATAGCAGTACGATTTAGGCGGATTTGTCAACTGAACCTCGTATTTAATATTTCACTAGCTCTACACATTCATACTTGAATTCATACATTCAGTTACTTTTCGATTAGTTGAATGCATGACGACCAACAGATTCTTTGATTCATTCACTCATTCGCCCACTTATTAAACCCTCTGTTTACAGTAGTTGTGTCTTTTTCACCCCAAAGTCGAGTATGTTCAGCAGCCGCGTCAATAAAATGCAAATGTTCTGATGGAGTGATATGAAATTTGTTGATTGTCTGAAAACCGTTTTTTTTCTCGTGAACAGTTTCGCAAGATTTATAGAATGATGAATAGGGCAACTTCTTCTATGAACTATTTCACTTTACTTCCCTTTAGGGTAATAGTGATAACGGCCGCGGTTCGCTGAATGTTTTCTCTTCGCAGAATTTCTGCCAAGAAAAGCCAAGCGTCACCAAAGGTTTGGGACGTCAACCAGATGTTACACCTGGATTAGCCCTTTCCAGCCATTAGGAAATGTTTTTTGTCAAATTTACCTATGAATATGAATGCGTCGACTCATCCACGCAAATTACATCGTTCTTATGCAAACCTTCTATCATGACGTCAGCTTTCGGGATCCAGCAACTCAATAGCTGTGGTTTTGCCATTATATCATGTCTTCGCTCATCACACGAAAGGTTCGGGGTTAAAACTAACTCTTCAGTTCGTTCTCTATTCTAAGTCATAGTCTCAAGTCATAAATCTTTATTCAGCGATGAGGTTGACGATGCTCGTGACCATTACTTGTCCGTATTTAACCAATAGGTCAGTAAAAATGACATAAGATTGTGGAGCGACATTTGCATTTGTGAACTATCGATAGTACTTTGGTGAATGCAATGTCGACACTCTATTTCCATCTTCGATTAGACGTCAATGTTAGCGAACGAAGAAAAAAGAACCAACTTTTCCATTACTGTTTCACATAGGGTCATCCATCCGGTCTCCTGAAATCCCTGATTCGGATGCCCTTTCCTAACACAGTAAAAAGGTCGTCTGGATCATATAGAATTCAACTACTCATTTGTGTCAGACGTTAGTTGAATACCGGTAGTTTGATTTCTTCGCCCCATGACACTTGATTATTTGCCCATTGGATATGGTTTACTGCAAGGAACTATCTATCTTCAGGTGATGATGCGTTTGTTGACTGTTCATGGTTTTGGTCCATAGTTATTTCCGTTGTCTGCGTATGATGTTACTAACTTGAAATCGAGTAGACTAAATTAGCAACAGTCGATATTTTGCCAACCTTTTATATTTTTTTGATTCATAAACAGCATTTTGTTCTCGACTCTGAATCCGCTGATGTCGCGTTAGATCAACCAGTGGGCAAGATTCTCGAGGCAAAAGTTCAAGTGAGTTTTCTTCTTCACCTACGAATAATCGCACTTTTCCGCTTTTGTTTATCATGGTCATTAGGCGTGATGTCCGTGTGCTTTTATCGGCCCTGTATCACGCGCACCATTTGGTATGGTTTTATGGATAAATCGTTTCGAACATTCAGTCTCCCCGATCTAACAGAATAATAAACACCGTAAAAATGATCAAAATTGATGCGGTCCCGCAGTTCCAGATTTCTGTTGTTTTGTACTGTTTGCATCCCCTCAAGCGAGGTGCGCCGAGGCACACAGACTAAAAATAAAAAGTTGGATAAAAATTAAACAAGGAAATCTTGTAAGTGAAAGAAAACATTTTGAAAACGGCTGCCCCCGTGCATGCCATAGTCATCCTGTCTTCAACAATCTTGAAAACACAAGTCCAGTGCACATCCCAGTGTCGAATTTCGAGTATGATTCGCAGCTCACGGAGATTATCTTGCTTGTCATCACGAATATCATGTATTTATTCTGAATTTCTTTTTATCTCTCGTTTCTCTTGGTCTCATAATTAAGGTTTTTATCTACTGAAACTAAATACACTTACTTTGGTTTTTCGTATGTTTTTGGGCTTTGATGATTAACATTGCTCTATTTGATTAGTTGAAAAATTGATGCCTGGTGAATGGTTCTTAATGCGATGTCCATATCCCAATGAACCACTGAAAACCAAAGGAACACTGTACTGCTGTTCCTTGGGTTTCGGCAATCGTCGAAAATGTATAGTTGTTGTATTCAAATTGAGACGCGAACCCGGGACGAACGACTTTGAATCAAGTGTCTTAGTCATTAACGTAACAATTTGTCGAACTTCACGTCTACATTAAGTATGATATGGTCACACTGTTTCAGGCGGTGAATTGGCGATGACGGGATAACACTGACCTCCGCGCCCGTGTCGATGAAGAAGCGGAATGCGGTTATGTAAACTACTTTGGAAAACAGGCAACTTGGAAGCGGCACACCAGCAGTAGTCTTCGCCGTAACTGTCTGGTATGGACTTTTAGCTGTCGAAGTTAGCAGAAGCAAAATGGGTAACGCAGTTGCGGTCCTCTGCTCGATTATTCTAATGATACCAACATCAAACGGCAGAAAGTCGGGTATGCGACCGAGACCGAAAGGGAGAAATTGGACCTGTCGGAATAACACTGAATGCCAATTGTGCTACACACGCCGGTCGATTGATTACGCAGTAAACAGTTTCCTTAAGCTCAGAATGATTGCCGTTTACGCTGCGCTGGATCAATATGCTCGGAATGGAGCAGAGCGGGTCTCCGCAATGCTAAGATGACCCCGAAGAGGCACGGTCCATAGAATAACGACCAAGTCTACCGGTACTGGTGTAAGCATACGGTATTCGACTCTAGGGTTTAGTTGTTAAAATAAACTTGATTTGATATGGTTAGGTTGATTGAATCGTGTTACGCATGCTTGCAGACCGACTCCCTTGTGGCGCGCTGTTCTGCGACAGGTAATTGTTGGAAGGTGGGTCAAAGTAGTCAACCTGTTAGGCAGTGAAAAAGTGTAAATACCTAATCAATGGACTAGCTTTATATTACGGGGTTTGAGACTCCGGCATAAGATTAGCAGAGACATTGATCAGTGTGACCTAATCCCGAAATTGACAGTGTTCTTGCGTTTCTATAATTCCGCTTTTCTGTAGCTCGAAATATTCCTCGTTTTGTGTGTTTCTTTAACTTTATCCCACTGTTCTTCTTTTGTTATTGATTTCACTTTTATTTTCAGTATGCGGTGCTATTACGTAACAATTAAAGCCACTACATTTTATGATAGGTTTTGGTTGAGGAAGTTGCACGTGGGTTGATCAATAAAATCATGCCACGAAGTGATTATGGCCGAAATATGCTGTTTAAAAAAATTTATTTAGTGGTTTCTAACATTCATTCAACGATGTACCACGTTAAGTTGGTGATTTAAGCCTAAGCTACCTATACGAAGCTGGTAAATCTCATCTTGTTTAGTAATGCAGTCGATATCACTATATCGTACCTCGTTCTACTTAGCATTTCGTCAATTTAGCGAACATTACCGAGCCTTTTTGAGTAAACATGAACGGTTTTTGGAGGATAGTGCTCATCTTCCCTTGTATTTGGTAACTTCTCTGGGAGTGGTACGTTCATCGTTGACCATCTACTAACTGCAGTAGTTGTGCGCATCCTTTTCACGCGGTCACTTTATTCTAATCTCACAAGACTGATAAGTTGGTTCAATCCACCTTGGCTTCAATATCCTATGTAGATCGCAGTTTGATAAATTATTTTATATCCACTGGCAACAATTTAGCGCTAGGAAAAAACGTTTGTTTTAATGGCACGAGGACAAAGCTTTTCTTTTGGTCACCAGAATAAATTCTTGCTTCAGTTAATTTACTCTAAGTCTGAAATTTACCAACCTCGTCTTTAAAAACAGATGTAATCAGGAACACTTTCTACCAAAAGCTGGACGATCTTTTATGCACAGCAAAGCGGGGTGACATTGTGGTTTTAGTAAGAAATGAATGCTGCCCTCGAACGAAGTGCATTCAAGAGACCCTTGTCATCTCGATTCCTATCGTTCTGAAAACGATGAACGGTTGTTTGCTCTGTGTTCGGAACATCGATTGTTTCTTGAAATTTCTAACTTCAGACGTTCCACTTGCTAGTCCACCACCTGGCGTCAATCTTCCTCGAGACAGCAATTAATCCAGATCAACTACGTCGCTAGTAGCTACAAATGGCGGACCTGTCTCGAAGACTGCCGGTCATACTGCACCACTACCCTCGACTCCAATCCCGCGTTAGTATGCACCAGGCTTTATGTGCGCTTTAGTGGATGTAGCAAACGCACGACACAGCGTAAGCCAGATTGCGACAAGCTACCTGATCCGACTCGCCTATCAATCTTTCGAAGTACACCGGCTGAAAGGCTAGAATTGCCCCTGCCTATTAACATCAATGATGCTTTACATTTTGCTACCCTAGTTTGTCGTGGTCTGACTGTCGGGTTGTGACACCCGGGATTTCTCCTTGGTCTGTCCCTCTTCTTGACGCTCGCCAGTTCATTCTGGCAGGTAACGAGCATAATGAAGCAGACAGTCGCCCTGTGACTGGGATAATCGGTTCACATCGTTCTCGATGTCTTGGACAAGTTTGTTGTCGCTTGGAGACGGAGAGATGCGGCTCAGAAGTCAGCGGTGCCAGTGCTGTGTGCGCAGAAATGGCAACCTGTTGTCTTGATGTTTGTTATCTTCCTCATTTGCTTGTTTCTGCTTCTGTTTAAGCCGGTATAAGATATATATTATATGTATATATATGTGACAATATTTGATCTCTATATATGCATTTCTCTTTTCCTTCCTTTCTCTCGTCAATTAATAGCACTGTCGTTTCCATCAAGACTGCATCTGCTACACGGAAGAACCAGTGGTCACAGTTCTAGACCGAATGTTTCGGTTAAAGGTATGTCTTTTCCATGATTCCTGATTTTTTCTGCTCAGTTATGGCAATCCTGAGGTTCTTTTATAAGTGAATTTTGCTCTTTTATCAGTCGGAGGAGAAGAGATCTCTTCACGTCCGGGCATAGTTATCCCTGTAATTCACAGTGGTGAAAAAGAGGACCGGGTAGAAACGTGGGTATCAAAAGGTGAATTGCGCTAGGACTCTGTCATTTACTGTCGACCTATAAGTGACGGTAGTCTACGCCTTCCGTGCGTACCTAGTGAGAGCTTGCCAATGAGTAGGCAGTTTGGTCATCTGCCATGTAACTGAATCAGAAGAGGTCAATGTGGTTTGAACTTGTTTTTTACATGCCCGCAAATCGACTGGCTCGTCGTATGCTGTACCTCGCTAGATAGGTAATGGTTAGAGGATGAATTGATGCTGCCGATTGCTGACATCGAGAAAGCATGAAATATCTAACCAGTGGACTGATTCTTGTAGATACACTTAGGCTATGGGGTTTCGGTCTACAAGATCCCTGTCCCCCTCGGGCTGCGGTTGGAGACAATAGGCATCATTGCTGAGTGTCGCAGTAGGTGGCGTTCTTGCACTTTAAACCTTTTCTTTTCCGTGAATTTACTCAACCTGTTATTTTGCCGTTGATCTTTCACTATCCCTCATTCGTATGGATGGTGCTGTGAATTAGCAATCAAAAGCAAACCATTGGGATACAAGGTTAGTGGTTGTGAACACTGAAATTCAATAATGACCCGTAGTAACTGCCTGAAATGAACAGTTAAACCAACGCGGCTTCGGTTGTCAAAGTAAAATCGCCGGAAAACAAGGACCTGTCGCGATGTGTAGGTTACTTATAAGAGGAGAGGTTAACTGGAATTTTTCCGAGATTGCAATTGGGTTCATTAAATCATCTAGTTAGTATCAGTTGTTGTTTTTTTTTGTTCATGATTGCAATTCAGATTACTCAACACTAAAGGTAGTAACTTGATAATTGGAAAACTCAGTACTGAACAAGCTTTGGTATGGATTGCTTCTGGTAGCTAGGAGTTTATGGGCGTTAAACTCACGGTAATTTGCGCCCGCCCCATCATATTGCTTGGAAACGCTGCCAGAGCGCTAGTAAGTCTAGTCTTTGTTTGATGCTCCATCATAGTAGACAAAAGAAAAGTCAGATAGTACATACTTGATAACTTCATCTATTCTTATGGTATTTATGAGAAAATCTCAAAAGAGTATATTCTGGGACCTGAAATCGACGATTTTCTTACTGTCTTTCTTAAAAAGTTTGCGGATATTTCTCATCTCCGTTCGTGCAGGAGAACATATCAGACAATTCTTATTCTCCTTTGCAGGACGTGATTAATAAATAGGAATTGATTCAGGTCTTTGCTGCTATAACAAATACGTGTTAAACACTCAACAGAAGGTTGCACGTACTTATCCAATTGGTTCAAATTACCGGGATTTAATTTTGGTGCTCGATTTACTTTAGTGAGAAATCTATGATTTGTATTGAACTCTGGGTTGAATTTTGGTATTCTGAAAACATCATTGTAGTGTTGTTGCTTGATAATCTTATTTCCAAATAGCTGCGCACAATCCTATCCAGCCCAGCACTTGTGATTTGTGCAGAGTTCATGCGGAGAGTTGTTTTTCACGATTGATTCATGCACGTTTCTCGAAGTGTGATCGTCTTGCAGAATAATGTACTCTGTCACGTCTTGCCTAATATATACTGGCATTTGCATTAGAACATAGTTGTTCTTTCTTACGGTTTAGTGAATATTTGGGACCAGGATGAATGTTGGATTTGAATCTCCACTATTCCCTCCTATCGGCTCCAGGAACGTTGTTTGAAAGGTTTTCTGTCAAGAGAAGCATACTAAACAACCGTATGTCTAATTAAATTTGAATTCGAAATTCAAGTGTGTTGTAGTGGATTGCGTAAGCATAGCCTGGGTTAACACCTTGGTGTATTCGATCCACAAAATGATCAGTAGAACCCCTCCAACAGAGACTGTTTGTAACGCCCCTAAATGGAGAGGGGGTTTGAAGCTTGTAAAGCAAGTAACCATTTCAGAGCGTCATATTGGAACAATCGGAGTCAAAGATATGCAAAGGTGTTGTTCAGTCGAGCATTTCATCCTGGACTATGCAAACGGCCCTATCAGGCTATCATCCTATCATTGCCGTGTAAACAACCCGGTGGGTATTCGGTTACGTGTGTATCTGTCAGTGGAGCTCTTAACAACCGCTAATGTATTCACATGGTCATTCTGCTTGTAGTATTCACCTTGTGGAGATGTTTCGGTGCGAACGAGGATAACCATGCAGCCCGTTTCCGACTTCTGTTTTCAAACAAAACGGAGACTCGGGTTTCCGTTCGTCCAAGTACCGAAAGGATGCAACCAAAATCGGTCGTTTTCAGAAAGTTCTGAGTTCGCCTGATCGATACTGGTTAGCTTTGCAATCATTTCATTGCCATTCGCAATGACACCTTAACGATACAAGAGTGCACTATAGTTCTCGTTTGTTGAAAGTTAAATTAAATTGCTGTTTGACCCTTTTTAACCACCGACATGTCTATTCCGCCTGTCTTACAATTACTTCTTCAATTTTGGCAAGGCCCATATCGTTTTCACAGCCAAGTGTTTTCACTATTTTTGCGATCGGCACTCTTTAGAAGAATACGGGTCAATGGCCTCTATCGATTTGACATCGAGTCGTTGCCCCTGGTTACGGTGATTCGTCATGTTCTAATAGCTTGCTGATCCTCTTGCGGAGTACTGGTATTTTCTACTCTAACCCCTTACGTTAGATATGCAAGACTTTAACGATCCCGAGGATGAATCTTTGCAGACAGCGTTTTTGCATACCAAGTCTTTTGAACTGAAATTATGTTGCCGTTCACTGTCAAACAGTCGAATTATTTTGATCTGTTTAGTTTCTGATTTCATAAGCACCTTGTAATTTTGTTTTCTCTTAGCCTGTTTGATCTGTTGCACCTGAAGCGCTGTCTACTGATTCCAGTTTACTTGATCGTATTGTGGTTATATCATTTAATCACGGACTCAGAATCGTCTGTTGATCGATGAAACTGAGCTAAAATAAATAACGAGGTTGCATTAATTCGGCCACTTCTTTGCGTAATACCTTTAAGCTGAGTTGTAATTCTTTGCAGGTTACCTGGCTAGCACTGTTCGATTCTTTGACGCATATGAGTTCATCACATCTGGTAGGAATGGTGACCGCCAAAGATTTATTGCAAGCCATTGTGACCACAGATCCGCATCTCCGTCGCCATCGTCATCCGCGCTCTTCTGCACACCAGCATCGACACACTGGATCGTCACAATTAGACGGACAATCTGACGATACATCATTATCTCATCGGAGCGAACCAATGCTGTTGGATGATGAGCCACAGGCAGAAACGGACATTTCGAAAATGGTTGATCCATGTGCACATGCCTTGGGTTTGACTCATAGTCAACACATCCGATTACAAGAAACTCAGTCAGATCTTTTGCTGGGGCTCTCCAACCCAAATTCCTTCTCTAGATCCTCGACTTCCTCGGCATCGTCGTCTACTTCCTTGTCGTCCGGATCTACCTTCTCACCCGGATGTGGTTCTGCTTCCGAACTGGACCTTGAGTCCGATCGGCAAGGTAGGAATTCATCCAAACTGGATTTGGACGACTCTCAGTGCAATCGAATGAACGATTATGGCGAGAATAACGACAATGCTGGTACTGCTGGATGTGTTCTTTCCGGATTTGGATCACGAGCTCAACACCATGGTCAGCGTCGTACCTCCTCGCCTTCTCTGTCTGACCGATGCTCGTGCGCGTGTCATCAGTCAGGATCGTCCACCCGAAATCAGCCGACGGCTCATTCAGCGGAATCCGTAGATGCTTCACCGGTGCTCACACAGTCACATTCCATGTGAGTTGCATGTTCAAAACCTCATTTTGCTCTCAACTGTTCATTCTGAATCATCATCACCACCATCATCATCGTTCAGCATTAAACATCAAGTCAAGCTCCACTAACCGCTATCTTTTCCCCAGAATAAACGTTTTTATAAAATAGTGAATATATAAGAGGATTAAATAATGGACTTATACAGGCGAGAAAAGGAAAAAATGCCGTAGTAGCCAACACACGGAATGTAATTTAACTGTGCAGACACATCATTCTGATTCGACGAAAAATCCCAACGCCATCTTCGCTGTTCACAGTTCGTTCACGTATTCTTCAATTTTTCCACCCATCTGGTTGACGGATCCTTCGGACCCCAATCACGTTGAGATGAGACACCTACCTTACCTAAACTTGTCGTACATTTCCTTATTCCACCTTGTCACGACATCTTTTGACCTCCACATGGCTTTCTTCACTCTGTGGGAGGTATGATAGACAAGTGTTCGCCATACGCAACACGTGGCCCAACCATACATGCATACACTGAAATGAGGTATTCTCAGCACCTCCACCTAATACTGCCAGTATTGTTTGTCATTGTTTTAACTGTGCGGTATTTGTCACCTGCACATTTTGGGGAGTTTATAATTCGTTGCTTACTGTGTTGCCGGTAAAGTTGAATTTCCCACTTCCATTGAAATCATTACTTGAATTCCCCACAAGATATCTGGGCGCTGGAGTCATTGCTTCTTATGTGTAGGACATATGGGTCATAAGTATGCACAGTTATATATATACATATATATAATGTGCTTGTATATTTCATAACTTTGAGTGTGCATCATATGGCTATCGAATCCATGGCGAATGACGGAATTAATGATCCGGATAGAGGAAAAAGAAGAGCATTGCTTCATATGCCGTCCATAGTTGGTTTGGATTCAGGGTTTTACCATCTGCCCTATGCTGACCACCAAATACCAACCAACGCCGTTTAGAGTGGCGGGCATCCCTCTTCGCCCTCGCACTTCAGTTGGAGCACTACCACGAGAAAGCAGTTTGTAGGATTTCTTCAGTAGATGTTTTTCGAAACGCCGAGTCACTTCAATTCGAGTAGCTAACTCGGAGCCTGAGACATCATTCCCAACCATGCTGTTGCATTTGAGGCATGAGTGGTATGGATAGGCTGTGTATCATAGGATCAAACCCACGGCACTGCAACAGAAAACCCGGGAATCAAATTAGTAAAAATTCGAGTGACATAAAACCAAGGTCTTAGCTGGTCACGTGGGTGGCACTCAATTGGCAGATGTTGGTCTGGTTCGAAACTTGATGTTCGTTGTGGAAAACATTTTAACCACCTGACCATCCTTAGTCATTTCGATCCTCATCACCAAGTGCTACGCAACGCACGAGCTTTTGTTCATCTGGCCTTAAATGAATGTCTACTCCACATTTTAAGACTGATTACTAATCCGCGTCCTCGAAGTTATGGAATGCGCACGTGTAACAATTTGGAGCCAAAACTTATCGGGGATCGGCCGGAAGTGGTCACTTATCTGTTACCAAAACGGCTCAGCGGTGCGAATCTCAGATCTGCCGGTCACTGGTGGTAGACGACTTGTTAACACTTGATTTGTTGGGGCCCTATCTCGTTCCAGATCACTCTATGTATCAAATTCAAGGTTGCCGGTCTCCCCTTCTCCATGCAGTGGCCCGCAGTGGCTATGGGAAGTGTCCCCTCCATTGCATCCATGCACATCAAAAATATCATAGAAAAGACGTTAGACCTATCGGATTCGAAGTTTCAAAAGAAGGTTTCCGCGATGTTTAGAATCCAACTAAAACAGTTCGCCTAAATGCACTTCCCCATCTTTTTACTACTCTTCTTGCGGTGCAACTTTCGTTTAACTACAATCACTCATGTCACGAGTAGGTATAAGCCTTGTCATGTGCCGATGCCTGAATCAGTATCCTGTTTTCTCCAGGCCGCGCATAACTGTACAAGCAGGCATACTCATTTTGCTTCAATTTCCCGAGTGTTGCTCATAAGAAACTTCGCCTTTCTCTATCTCGCTTTTGGTCATTTGGGGCATTTCAATTTATAACTCGTGCAACTGTGGTATTCTTCTCATTCCACACTTTTGTCCCTGCATGATTTCCTCGATCTTTGCACATTTGTATTATTCGTATTTTCGAAACCGACAAGAGGTCCTCTCTCGCCAACGTCATTTACTCATTGCAGTCAGAGTTCCTGGGGTCTCTTGCTTCACGATTCACTATTCAACATGCGTTGCCCCTCACATATTCGGTAAATAGTCCCTCCAGGTTTACCTTCCCCGACCTAAAAATGCGCATTTCTCTCACGAAGGCTCGATTAATGGTTTTGAACGCAGTGTTAACTATCTGCCTGCCTATCTCATCTTACCTCTGTCCTCAGTTTGCAACGCGTTTCACACAGTGATAATTGTAACTTGATGCCCTGCATTTTTTAAAGGTTCCCATTTACTTGATTTCTGTCTGTCAAGCGTTTCTTTTTCAACAATACCGTTTGCTTCACCCCTGGATATCACCATCCTCGGTTCAATTGGCCCATTAGGTATTCAGCGTAAAGCAGATCAGTACATCTGTGAGTCCCCAATAACGTGCTCATCCAGACCTGTATTTCATATGGTGCAATTTTTGACAACCAGGGTGGTCTGATTGTTCGGTATTAACGAATAATCGGATTGCGCTTTACTGAATTCAACGACGAGGATTTCGCATTTTGATGTAGGGGCACTTACACCATCTCAGGATGGTTTCATTAGGCTAAGAGAGCGCTCACTCTGAAGAGGTAATGAAAAGTCTAATCACTATGAATCAATTGAACCACAAGGTATGATTCCGTGCGATCAAGCACTAAGGCTACATGCGATAGAATCTAGATCACCTTGCGGAAAAGTTCTGTTTTCATCAATAACCTCCAATCATTGGTTTTGTAGATGAGATAACCGATGATTTTCCTGATGATGGGCGACGTCATCACAATTCATGTGGCACCTCCGGTTCATCTTTTATATTGGATGTGACGCAAGAAGTTAGAGCCGAAGACGCGTCGATAATTGATACAGGTCGGATCGTCAACTAGCGGCCGAGTTTCATACGACAGACGAGAACCCTTTACATAGATGTTATTAACATCCCTTGCATTACCGGTTGCCACCTCATTTTCTTGGAGGTCAACATTCATATAATCCATAACCCTCAGGACATTATATATATATATATATATATATATATATATATATATATATAATAAGCCGCTCGCTCCGGAGTTATCTAATCAGCAAACAAGTTAGGAATTTAGTCGATATCCCATTTCAGCCAGCTATGTATATTGTAACCATGACGCACCACGAGCTCGTTAGGACGGACAGAGTGAGATGAGTTCACAACACTTTGGCGCTTCTTTTGCTAGAAGTCCGACATCAGTAAACACTGGCAGTCGATGGGTTCGCCCTTATCTCTCGGTACTTTTCGGTTATTTCGATGTGGTATCCTGTATGTTCAAAGTAAAATTGCTTTTTACTTCGAAGTCAGTATCCACTGACTAGGTACCTCTTCTAATTATCACTCCAAGACACGAAATGTAGTTTGGATAGAATCACGATTTAGAACGGGGTATGATTTTGCATGATGCATACACATCACCACCACCACCACCACCCAGATGTACTTTTGTCCGATTTGCACCGGAATGGAAGGAAATCATTATTGAAGAAAAATTATTCACTAAAATCTGGTAGAGTGAAACACGAAACTTGTTTCGGTGACATTGGTATCTTTTTATATTTGATATTTTCTTAGAACGAAGGGACTGTCTTCTGTGATGAAACGACAAAATTCCCCCCTATCGTAATTGCATTGTTTATTGATCCGCTGTTAGTGATTATCGAATTTTATTCGGGTGAGGGTGAAGAAGTTGGACGGGAATAAGAAAGCGTATGGCCTGCTTGATAGTTTACCTATTCCGCAATAAAAGTTATACTTTTGGCGTTGTTTGTTTGATTAATGTGACAAACACTGGTAGCCTTGTTTATTTTACAATGCTGGAAAAGTTTCAATAAAGAATGTGATTTCATCGATTCCCTGAAATCAGTTCTTTGGTCGATATATTTCGATATCAAAAGATTTTACTGTTTCCCGCTCACAGTCACGATAGCAATGTAAGCGATTAAAGCACGTGTGTAAGTGACCTTGAAAAATGGTCGATTTTGAAGTGAACCGTGACCCTCCTGAAACGAAAAGTTTTCTGTTCTTGATCTGCTATGGGTTATTAGATCCCACTTCAAACAAATTACCCCAATTGAAAAAAATAATTTGCGTCACTCTAAAAGTATATGCATAATAGGTAGGTAGAATACTCAAAAAGGAGCTTATGTCGGACGAGCCAGATTTTCATCGTTTACAAATTTAAACTGGGCTTATGTCCTTAGATCGTTTCAAATACGTTCATGAAAATTTCTTTTTCCAAAAGTGTTTCACTATTCATGTTTGATTGACCTTATTACAGTTTGCAAACGGATCCCATAAAGGAAACCTGATACTCGCTTACACCTGGCAAGTGCTAGAGCTTTAGGGATACTAACACTCGAAATTTTTATTTACCTCCTAGTCGGCAGCACCTTTACATATATATATATTTATATAATATATTTATATAAATATATAATATGCTTTCAACAATAGCGAAAAGAAAACAACCAAGGTGAAAATGGAAAGAAGACGAAACATTGTATAGAGTTTACCACACATGGTTACTCTCATCCTTCGGTTAACCATCGTGATCCATGGTTCGTCAATTGGCTTGACCTTATCCGATTGTTCAAACCAACAGAGTGATTTGACTTAGCGGCACACACCGAGCCTCTAACCAAATTGCCTAACCTGCAAGGTGGTTGGACGTTTCGAGGGTTGCGTAACCCACTGAGGGCCGGTGCCTTATCACTCAGCTCATACTTGCTTCGGATGGGGCCAGACATCCTGAGTGCTTCATGGGTTCCGTTGATGATGATGCTGAATTCTTCTGCGCCGTCTATGGTTGGTTTGGAATCAGGATTTTGCCGTCTGTCCTATAATGACCACCAAATATCAGCCAGTTCCACTCAGAGTGACGGCCATTTGTCATCTTCGCGCTTTGATGAGAGTATCCCAGCCATCAGAATTCCTCAATAGAGGTTATGTGAGATGCACAGTGATTTGGGAGCATTTCGAGAGTCGTTCAATTCGAATAGCGAACTGGGAATCTATTGCCTATGTCTTTCACTAGCGATGAATAAAGATTTTCATAAATGGTTCTATATCTGTTGCTGCTGCTGAATGCAAGGAAGATCTACTCGTTAATTTGTCGAATGCATTACAAATGTTTACCGTCACCCAGGTTGGATTCCTGGAGGAAAGGGAAAGATGTGCTAGTGATGAATTTATCGTGCTATGGAACGCGTATGCGCGAAGATCCTTCCTTTCTTTTTTTAAAAAACAATCTGCTACTCGTTTGTGTTTTCCAGCGCGTGTCTATTTGTTCAATATTTACTATCGGACATTTTCGCAAGCCAGTTTGTATTTTCAGCTTAACATGGCTCGCCTCTTGTACCGCGTACTTAGTTGGCCTGTTTGACATGGTTTATTAACCTTTCCCTCCATTCGCCTACTCCTTAGCTTTACACTTACTTCATCAAAATGTCTATAGTAGAATTATTACTTTTCCTATTGGATTCAAATCTGGTTCTCATCGGAGCCGTGTTGTTCTAAACGCCACTCAACTAGCTCGCAGTGGGTGTTGCAACCTGGTCAAATCGATACTGTTTAGTGATTCATTTGTGTTTCGGCCGCTCATTGTTTCCCGCCTTAGTGTCGCTTTATCTACCCTGGGCTGCTAAAGCAGCTCTATAATCTCCAGTGGAAAGCACATGGATAAATGATTTCCAAAAAAACAGTAGTCTCGACTGAGACACAAGGTTGTTTTCTTAGACTTGAACGGTTGGTTAATTGAATGGAATATCCTTCTACGTAGTCACCAATATCTGTTCCTGTTATGAAGTTAATAGTCTTGATATGATCGAGGTTCGTGTTTGATTGACTGCTTTTCGGTCTACGCCTTTCATGTACTGATCTCGGGTCATCCAGTTAGTTATACATTCGGAAAACATCAGACTCGAGTTTCGCTCTTTTAAAAGTAGTGCTTATCCAACATCACAACCCAGGGTTCGAACGGGGCTCTTACTTGGGAAATATATGTACTACCACTTCGCCACCATTTTCCGTCCAGCCTAATAAAAATTACTGAATCGACATATCTTCCTCAATGGCTTTAGTAACCGTGTATTGCTCCTCAGTTGAACAACCACTTGCATGTTACTTGTAATCGGGTAATTAGTGGATTTTTTCATGTGTGCCTTCCTCTTCTGAAACACTATGCTATCACTGCTTATTCTGTTGTACAGGCTAACTAATGAATAATCGTGATTTTTGTTAACACCGTATTTTGTGTGCGCCTCCCTTTATACGACCCGAATTTAGGCTAGTTTTTGATATTCTAACCCGTTATCTCTATTTTTATCGCCCTGGAGACATGAGGCTTTGTTAAAAGAGTCTACGAATGATGGAAAGTCAGTCGTGTGAAATCAGCTCGCCGTCCTAATATGTCATTGAATAATGCATTCCATCTTTTCCATCGCCATCCGTGATCTAGACGATGAGCTGCCGACAAACCGGTCGTATTGACTTTTTCTTTCTTTTATGACAAAGCTAATCATGCATCATATACCGAGTGTTTATCGCTCTCGCTTATCTACATGACTGCTAATGCTCACGTTTGTTGAATGCTTAATATTTTTTTACTGACAGATGAATGTGCACATTATATTATAGATATTCATCTCTCTTCCCCTCTTAAATCGTCGCGTTCTTTTTTTGGTGGCAGTAAAACGGACTTTGCGGGTCACACAAATCGTTCTGTCCCGTTTCCTCCCAAGCTTGATTTGGTCAGCAATCAGAAACCAAGTATTTGGACCATGCGTTCTCCACACGTGCCCCCGAATTCACTCAACAATTCTAGATCACCAAATTTCTCCAGCGCCGTGCCCACTGTACCGGCACCCACAGTACGTATTCCCATCGCTGGACCACCCACAGTCTTGGAAACAGCGTATAACACCCGACGGCGACGTTCGGAAACTAGTTCGTCTGAGAAGGTTCGCAAACGGGATGAAGACGATTCAGTGTTCCGGATGGATTGATATTCACTGTTCCTATCTCTCCTATGGTTACAGGAATTGATGTGGATTTCATCTGTTCATGGACACCACACCTTTCTCCACTTCTCATTCCTATTTCGTAGATTGCTCGCATTCTTGTGCGTCCCTTGTGAGATTGCCGTCGAAATGTTTCACCCATCGTGTGCACATTTATCTAGTGTATCTATCTATCCTTTCATACGGACACATTACTCCGTTCGTCCCCACGTGTGTACGAAATCAAACCTGTGCAAAATTTTCTAGCTTTCTTGATTTGGATATTGATGCATGAGGCACAAACCCGTAGCGGCGCCCCGAATGAGCACCGATGAATGCTTTCCGGTTGTATTTCTTATTATTTTGACCATCTTCACAATATTGCTTGTCCGTTGCGCTTCCCTTCTCCATCCCCGCGCAAACCGTCTTCCTCTTAGATGATAATCATTTTTGTTCTATGATTAGTCCGGGTAATTCCTCTCAACCCCAAATCACAATACGCACAGTGCGATCAGTCGTGCGTTGCTCGACTTTGCAAATTATGGAGGCATTTGTCTGAACCAGAGTCTTTTCTTACGTATATTCCGTGGCCCTCGCTTCTGTTTGTTAATTGAAGGAGAAGAGGCAGTTGCTTTCGCCTCCCAATGTGGAAAGCTTCATTCACACCGGTCATCTTCGTGTACTTTTTTTGATTTCCTTACACAGTTCACCCTCTTTTATAGTGGCATCCAAGTTTCCGTCTTCCCTTCCAGCCTATTCCTGGAACAAAATTGACTGCCGTAGCCCCACTACTCGGGACTCCTTGCCTTTCATGTATACTTTCTTTTGGCGTTATTATTATTACTATTGTTGTTTCGCTGCTGTGGGCACTGGTGATCGTGATGGAGGCAACCTTGTCGGTGGCATATTGCCTGTTCATTTTTAGTATACTTTTGCTGACCCACTTTTGGCCGTTCTTGAATTTTGAGATGGACCTCTTATGGTCATTTTTCAGACTCGTCTTTTCAGCCACTGGAAGTAGGCGTTTGGCGATTGGTTCTTGATCCGTTGTCCTTTTGCAGCGGCTGTTCGCTTTTCTTAAAATGCATTTTTCTGTGGACACGTAACTGAGAAAAAAGGCATGAGAACACCATACTGTCAGTACTGTTTGTTGATTCCATGCATCGATTCTATTGGCATCTCTGGATTAGGTCTACCAACCTGTATTAAGCCCGTGAACAAACCCCTGAGGTGTTTAGTTTCAAGTGTGATTTGATCTTTCACAGTGTCTCACTGGGAAAACCTCAAGAGCGACATATTTAGCTCATTACTGAATCCATAATTGCCCAGGTACTATTTTCTTTCACTTATATGCGGCCATGTGCGAGTAGTTAGGTCGGGTTCACGGACGCAAATCTGTGAGGAGTCTTATAAATATTGTACAAAATGGCCTCCTGAATTTCACTGGAACGATACCACGCCGTATTTAAGTGCGGGGTTGGATTCAAAGACTTATTTTTTCTGACATCACCCTTAAATAGGTAGTAGTATTAACCACATTAAAGACCTTATATCCGTTTTCGAAACGTGCTGCTGACGATAAAACTCAGTTTCGGGCCCTGTATTCTCTTTTTAAGGATTGGTCTTGCCTGGCTGATAAAAAGCTTCCGGTGACTCACCATGCATATCCAATCACGCTCCTAATGATTCAGATAAGATTCTAGTAACGTGCTAGTAGCTGTTATTCACAGATGGCTGATGAAGCTCTTTCCGCTTACCAGTTCTGCACACTATTTTCTGCTTCCCAAAACAGTCGGTTTCTTCGTTGTGATACGTACCTTGTGGTCATCATAAAAGCACTTTGTCGGGACTACCGAGACATTTTCTACACCCACAAGGACGCCGGATAAAGTGGCGGACATTAAATCGCTGGATCGTTCGAAGTCTCACTTGAAGAAAGTCAGAGTTATAACGAAACTGTCCGATCTACGCCAACTTATCCGATCGTCGGTCATTAAGAGCATAAAATTTCTTGTCGTCTTCCTCACCAAAGAATTTTCTGCTCGCATTCCACGTCCCTTCATTGCGTCATGTATGATATTCAGAAATCCATTGGTATTAATTGGATTCAGTTAGTATAGTGGGCATCAATGACGTGACAGTTGTCCCTAGTTCGAAAAGCTATGTTAAATATTCGCGGAGACGAACAGAATTTAACAGTCAATTCGGTACAATAGATATTGCTTTCGGGCATGGGGAGCGCTGTCATTTGTGGACTGTCATTTGAAGAAATGTTCGGCCACGGACTGACTAGAACTCGTGACGTTCAATTTGGAACTTTATGGCATCGGTCGCTTGATCACCGGATAGAATTCCCCTAGGCCACACGGTAATTGAACAGCAAGGCAAAGCAAGTGATAAGCTCACACAGAAACTCGTCAAAATTGTGGCGCGCGTGTGTGTATTCTGTGAGCATGCGCTCTCATAGATCAACACGGATTCGGGGTGCCAGAAATAGGGCAATGTTGTCTCGGGCCATATTTGAACTAAGGTAATGGAAAACAGTCCACAACAGTGGTTGAAAATATCAATTACACAACCGAGACAAATCATGGAATTTTCATAACGATTTAGGATCTATCTCATTGTTGTTAGGTGATTCACCTTGTACAACATTTATATCCAAATCGCCCCGGGAAAACAATGAAGCTGCGTTGCACGGTGTGACCCGTGCATCCTGAAAACGCGTTTTGGAGATATCTCGGCCTATTAAAACGGCACTCAACGTCAGTAGGTAGAATGACGGAATATCCACTCAGGTTTTGAGCGTCCGGCTCAGTCACAGGCATCTTTACTTAAATATCGAGAAATTATCGTCAGAACAGCTTTTATATTTGGTTTCTGGCAATACAGCTGTTCCTGGAATTGGAGTCAGACTAGAGTGGTCGACCATGAGTCGAACATCATAACCACTGCGCCATCCGAGCTGCAACAGTTCCCTTATGATCATTCTCCATACTTATCGTCTCATAATTGAAGCTTGTATGCAGTCTCATCACATGATATAGGATTCTTCTTTGGTCCTTGCCGGGCGTTGATTGAATGTAGTTGCTCTTTCTAATGTTAACATTTCAACACGGTCGGTGTTGGATGGCGCGTAACCATCACGGATCTACGGAGCAAACTTTATCGAGGCGCTCTTGGTTCCAAAGTTATGATATCCAGATATTCCGCAGCGGTTACCTGGTGAGTCTTAGGGGTGTATATGTATCTTCGGGACACACCGCTGAATAAATCTTTCATTAATCCCGTTGATTCACGTAGGTTATGCTACAGTTCGGCCGGCTGCTGTCTGCGTCACCGGCAGATAGGTCAGCTTTTCACAAAATGAACAGCTAATCCGAGTGGTTCGATTGTGTCCAGCTGCCGAGCCACTAGCCCTTGCCATGACCGCGTTTTCATGTTTAGTCCATAAGAGTTCAATTCGCGACAAGTTCGACCATACACTTTGGGATAAGGGAAAACCTGGATCCAAAACAATCAGAACATGGATCTGTATTGCACATCCCTGGAGGATGGTTGACGAAAGAAAGCCTCTAGCAATCTGCCAAGGCGACAACGACTCCCCATCGAGCCAAACTCGTTAAAAGTACTCTGGCTAGATCAAATTTACTTCTTGGCTGCCTACATCCTTAGATTTCAACCCAAATGAAAAGTATGCGAGCTGTTTGAAAAACGAAACTATGCTGAACGGGAATCTTCAGGATTTGGAAATTGCTCTAACAAAATATGGCGTTGAAATACCTATGCCATTTTCTGTCTTACTGATAAAACAGCATATTGTTGAAGACTGCGGGTTACATGGCGCAAATGTGGTATATTTTTTGCCCACAGTTCATCATCATCATTATTCATTTCAGCAATATGCGTGCCCTTTGAATGGCCGCCCTACAATTCTGCCATCATCACAATTTTCATTATGGCACTCGTTTGCAATTACTGTGGCCTAAACATTCACCCGGCTTTCATCCTCAATCGGACTCAACAACTGCGGCAAATCAAAAGTCTTTTTCATTTTAGTTAGCGGGTAGCTTTTGAATGCACTCCTCCGGTTAAGACATTCGTTCCAGGTTTGTTGAGCATCCGCATAAGTAACTCATTTACAGAAACCTCAAACTTACCTCTTACCCCAGTCGCTGCCTCATGTTAGTGCATACGTGATCTGTAAGCATGGATCTTGGCTACATCCAGCCGTTGTGTTGATGAATGGGCGCAATCTATGCAGGTTGGACAGAGTTTCCAGAAAGGAAGTAACTAAGAGCGGTTCGCCTACAAACCTCAACTGCTTCTGATCTGTCAATCTTTTAGCCAGAACTGACGGCCTGGTAGTCAAGTATCATTTCAAATTTTTGCACCATAGCAGTACATTTATAGGGACCCTGTAAATAACCTCTTTTACCTCACAACGCAATCCCAACTGCTATTTATTTCCTTCCAGTGTCACATTATTACTTCTTGAGGATAATTTAAATACTATTATGGATGGTTTCAATCATCTGTAGACCCTAACAGGTCGCTGCATTCCCCCACCAATCAGGTGACCCTACTTTAAACAAAGTCATCAACTATCCTGAATTATTATTCCTGAAGATACATGAGCGTATCTTAGCAAGTCACCGTTGTCTGCTTCTATTAAGTCCTTAAACAGACGCTCGATCTGCTTATCGTTCATTCAAGCGAGCAAACCATTTACAATTTAATCTCCGCAGTTTTTCACGTGATCACCCAATTCTTCTTCAAAAGTCTTTTTCACACTCATCTCGTTCTTCCGTTGAATCCGTGCTAAATGTCAGTGTCAGACTTTTCATAGAGATGGCCAAAGCCATCTTCAATTTTCGTTGTCCCGCGAAAGCCTATTCGTCTTACATCGCAATGCCTGTTCGCATTTCGTAAAGTCCATTAGGAGACCAATGGATCACTTTTACAAATCCCATGTGCAACATACCTCCACTTCAGTAATAACAGTATTCACTAACCAGCTACTCACTGACAATAGCAGCAAAGCCACATGGTAAAGTATTCAAATGTTGTCCGTCAAGCGAAAGAGACCTGCGAAGTTTCCCATGGATATGGACATTGTTAATCGCACCTTCGTCCATTCTTCTCATTATACCTCCGTCACATTCGTACAGTGTGATGATATATGAATCACTCTTCTTCTTTGCACCAATAAGATCACCATATGAGTAAGGTCCAACAGCCTATCTTCACCTCTTCTAATGAACAACTGCTGAGGGGTTCACTTATTTAACTAACACATCGTTAATCCCTTCTGTTCCCGATTACTAGAGACCTGTCACCATTGTTTCCATCCCAAAACCTTGTAATTCTGTTGTTTTAGCCAAACGCTTTCGAACCACTGTCTTAGCATCCTACGGTCTTAAACCAACAAAGGGCGCTGTGGTTAAGCACCTTCGTTCTTCTGTGAATCCTCCTGACAGTACTTTTCAGTTTGTTTATTAGTTTGACAGGTCCACCTTGAACGGTGTCCTATCCCTTGCTCACCATATTTGTGAGTTTTGGATGGCTGCATCAACGAAATTTTTTACCTTTTTAGACTATTCATCTGGTTTTGATTCTGTGTCAAGGATTTTCTTGATTTGCAAACTGGAAACATCTAGTTGCCCTGGCCATCTTGCCCGACAGAACTCATTGCTCACCACTAGGAGGTGGGTACAAAATGTCAAAACCGATTGTTAGCAGATCAGGCGTGCTCCTGGACCGTGTTCATTTGAAGCTGCACTCATGCAGTTATACCAGAAAACCGTTGAAATTAGATCAGTTCAATCGACAGTGATCTTCCTAATCAAAGATACTAATAACCGATTAACTGTCCAATAAACTAAGGTTGACTCCGTTGATCTAGTTCTTCGTAATAAATAATTTACTAAACAAACTCCAGTCTATGAAACGTATCACCCTCAAAATGCATCAGTTTGTAAAATGTTTCAACATTTATAGAACTGCGCAACAATAACTAATTTTCCACTGCTTTCTATTCGTGAGAAATGACATCATCAAAATATGGCAAACTTTGAAATATTCCCGTTTTTGTTCAATGAATTATTATGCAAGATAATTCGTTAAAAAGTGGCACCTGATTGGTTGCGCAACTTTACATCTGATTGATCAAAACACGTCAACAAACACGGAAAGTGTCATCTTCTGGTAACTACATAAGGTGTGAAAAGAATTATGATGTTTTCTGAGTTGTTTGTGATCAACAGAAAACTGTCGGTGAATGAGAAATAATTTATTCTCCAGAATCTCTCGGAACTCAAAAGGGACCGAGACCCCTGCAGCGAAGCATCTTTGTTTTCCGTGTAATGTACACGATGTGACTTGGAATATGGTTTTACTAGGAAGTCGTTTGTGCTCTAGAAGCGGTCTGCAAATGTGTCATCTGAAAGTGGAGCAGAGCAAAGATGAAGCGAACGATGTAACTTTTCTGATTGTTGCGGATGTACGAAGTCAAAGGTGAAAGCTCTCTATTGGTCACTTAAGGCAAGGTATGTTTCAAAACTTAATAAGTCCGGTTTATGTAAAATGGCCGACAAGGATAGAAATCATGCAAAATAAATTGGAATTCCCTCTGTGAATTCTCACTGTTTATCAGGGTTGTAATGAGTGCCGGAGAGTACTCAATACCACCACTGATGGCTTTCTAAATTAATTAGGAGGACACGAAAAGTACTATTCGGGTCGTAATCTTTTGTGTGTTGTTATTGGCATTGTATTATTTTTCCGTGCAGTACCGGACGTAAGAACGATATTTTGTTTGGAAAACTGAAGGCAATGCTGTGATGTCAAGTTTGACTATTCGATTCTGTTGCTGTGTGCCCGACGAAAAACTGGCACCAGTTGTCTTCGTAACTTATATCTGCTCACGTTGTTTCAGGGATATCAAACTTGCAGGTATTTCATATCTTGGAATGTTTGAATGATTTCTTTTTCTCTGTGGTTTGATGAGTTGAGGCAGATCAGGAGAAATGTAAAATTTTCCGCATTGTGGTTAACACAGCTGCCCATCGGCCATCGAAAGTTGAAGTAATATTTTTGTTGCCTTACTATAGGCCAGTGATCGAACCTACAGACCAGTAAATCTTTCGTAGAACGTTGCTTGATTACGGAATTGATTACACTGGACGATAGATGCAAAGAAAGCCTATGGAAAAGCTTGACAGTTTGAAACCACTGCCTTTCAGCGGATGCGCTTGGACAGAGCTACATTCGAAATCCGTAATGAAACTTTTCGTAAATCCTAGATTAAAACAGCGGACGCAGGAACCGCTTCAGAAGCTTCACTCGACCTCTTCAGTGCTAAAATTAGCTGTCACGCAGTCGATGGCCTGTCTGTGAAAGAAGGGATTCGATGCATTGATGTTGACACTGGTTAGTTAAGATTGAAATTTTGGAATACGTTTTCTTTTCTGGTTTATCGCTGATGATTATCCGTCGTTAGTTCACACTTGTTTGCAAAACCGGCCGAAGAAAGATACTGTTTGTCTGCTTGTATCAACGGGGAGAGAAGTCCAACTAAGTTGATCAGCTCTTCTCACCTAAGATACCAATGGAAATGATGAAACTAGTCGGTCTGTGATCTCAACCATGATTACACTGTGTAGGATGAAAAGTGAAGAACGAATGGATCGCAGAAGGGAAAAATACTGTGGTCTGTAAACTCCGAATGTTCCGCAAACAGTGAAGGTGGGATCGCGAAATCTGTCACAGACACTCTCAAGTGCCATGAATAAACGGGAAGTACGCAATTTGGAATCTAAATGGCATAGAATTTCAAAAGCGAATGGCTGTTGGAAATAGCTGCACGGGCAGTCCAAGTGTTTGGATTAATAACATTTGTCCACGTAAGGCAAGGAAAGTTGATTGGAGTCACCGGGAGTCTTATGTTGTCCTATGGATGAACCGTAGTATTATGCAGGTCACTGAATACAATCAGAGACAGTGATCAGAGGTGTATGGACTTTGGATTCGACAGTCGCGATTCACGTTTTAATTGTCTTGACGGGAAAGTGAATTACATGGTTGTAGTCGGTTATATTGGGGCAACAGGCATTCAAAGTCAACTGTCTCAGTTACTGAATAGTCGACAGATGTGACTGGCTCCCAGGCCACAGCCTATTATCTGATGATTATCGCAGGAAATTGTTCGGTTTATAATATATAATACGTAGCATGTATTCATATCACGTGCAACATAATAAGTCGCACAATGGTCATCGCTTTTACATGACATGTTTTTACCAAACGGAGATGTCGAATGTCTCCTCGGTTTACTAATTCACCAAATGTTACTACATAGTATCCTATGTAAAGGAGGAGACTACCGATATTTGTTATCGAAAGCTGAATACGGCCGTCGGTAGAAGGCGAAAAATTTAATCAGGTTTTATGTTTAGTGCGAAGCGTGATTCCTAGACCTTTTCAGGTGCAGCAATAATCGTTGTTGGACTTTTTACAAAACATTCACAGTCAAACTGCTACACTGCAGTTAGAATCATGTTTTGACGATCAGTATGACATTTGGTTGACTTCGAAAAATATTCTTTTTCAAGAAGTACGACAAAACCCAATAATGTGATGAATCAGTAATACATTTTGTGCCTCATCCGATCCGGGAGCACACGACCGGTTTCACGATTATTGACACTCGTCAGGTATGCGTACCCGGTGCACTCCTGTCCAATATATATATATATATGTATATATATATGTATATATATATATATATGTATATATATATATATATATAAGCGAATAACTAAATATGTGCAATCAAAATTCGGCCGATATTTAGCCGCGGACGAATTCTTTTATGCCTTTTGATTCAAAATACATGTTGTTGAAAGACTATGGATACGTTTACGGAGCAGCCTTTGTGGTTTACTCCTGGACAGAGAGAGAGAGAGAGTTGTCCTTGCACGCAAAAAAGAACGATAGGTCAGTGATTCGAAAAACAAGGATTTATTGCTGTTTATTTTAGGCATGGGATCAACAAATGTTGCTTCTAGAATGGCTAGTAAATGGATTTTCGTCCTGACAACCAAGCAAATCACGCAGTATAAGTAAGCTGAACAACCTACAGGTGTAGTTCGCACTTTTCTTTCCCTCGCTTTTTTTCTTTTACATAACTCATTTGAAATTCGAACTGATGATTCGGAGTTTAACGATTTTGTACACGAGTTTGCTTCTGATTTTCGAATTCAACGTTCTTTTCCAAATTCCACTGCAAGGGAAAAGTTTGTCAAAAGCTATAATTTCATGGTCGGTAGGATGGAATTTTAAAACCTCTACCTTGAATTTCATCAAAATCCCCAAAATTCGACATCGAATACACGAGAATTAACTGCTTTTCTGCTCGATATTTAAAGGAGGCAGAGTGGGGCTTGATATGCTTTATTATTCAATGAAATAACCGGCCTTCCAGAACCATAGCTGGGGTTATTATCAGAAATTATTTTTTCGAAAAACTACACATTGGTTAGATCTTTTTTGATATGGATGTGCTGATACGATTTAATTATTTACTTGAAATCCTCTTAATCAACTCAAATGAAACTGCAACCTTGTTGCCAAACTTAAGCAAAAATTTACTCTCATCAGTCAAGTTTCCGCCGATTTTCGCAAACAGTACACTCGACGATGACACAATTCCGCGGCCAAAGTCCATTGATGACAGCCGAAATTTGGAGGTAGAATCCCCAATCACATTTCATATTAGACGGAGGAAAGGTAATCGTCTACGTGTTTCACTTTGATTGATTTTCCGATTCCACGATATGATTTTGCAGAAGCCTTGCCACAAAATATTAAGGAATTAATAAGTTAATTTAGTTCAAATCATTCGATAAGGTTTATTGAGAATTTCACATGTCCCTAATGTCTTTCGCCTCGTTGCCACGCCATACAATGGAGCATCAAAAGCACAATATCTTCTTCTACCGTTATTGCAGAAATAAGGTGTCGGTTTGAGCAAACCAGCCTCCATGACCTTAAATGCAGCATTCGTGCTGATACTCACCGAAATTTCAGCCCATTGCAAATTTTTATGTGAGTTCATGTTAAATTTCCTGCGTATTATCGAAGCTGCTATAGATTGTTCGGTAACAAGGACAAAAGATTTCGTTTGTCGGTATGCGTACCCGATGCTCTCTTGTCCAAACATCCACATACTAACTATATATATATAACTATATAGTGAGTCAGTTAGTTTTCTAGTTAGAAACAGGTGCCGTCGATTATGATGCATTCAGAAATTCCCACGATCAATATTCCTAAGCATATGGTAAGTCACAAGTGTAAAGAAGCATCAACAAATACCATAGAGTTATCAAACACATTTCCTTTGGCATATCTGTTTAAGGACTACAAAAGGGTCCATTAAACGTGAGCCTCCTTGGCTGTCCACGTAACGCGTCTGAACATGAACATGATAAGCGTTCTGGAGTGCAAAATTCTTACAACCGTATTTTGGGGAGGTGTCTTGGGATTTCTCCTTTTTAAATCCATAAACGACAATAACCTCGATTGTCCACGATTACCCATTTATTCCTACATTGACGATCATTATTTGTTAATTGAAGTATTCGGCGTTCATTGGGGTCTTACATTCATGATCGATCACGAACAGGAAAATTTTCGTTTAGGAAGACTTTTGACTTACAACACAATTGACGTTTCTCTCTCCGGATCAGTTAGGCGCGCTGTGTGAATCGCCTCGTTTTGACCGGGACTGTGAACCAGTGAACAAATAACAACAAAACATTTCAGCATCACAATGTGGGAATAAGGAACTGGTTTCAGAACACCTGTCGATTTAACATTTTCCGTTCAAATGTTCCCAATGTTGTAAATTAAACAAACTTATCACACACATCATGCTAAACGAATGAACCATCCCATGGACATGTCTTCCCTGGAGGAAATTAATCATATACAAAATGAATGCTAAGTTAACATTATTTGTGTTAAAAATTTCAAGACAGACGTTCTTTTCTTTAATCCTGTCGAGAATTATTGCCAATACTTCATTCCTCATCATCCAGATAGACGTGAATAATGTGCAAACGTTCCAAGGTTCATCGGGCATATATAGTTTGAATTAATCACGCACCTAAGCAGGGAATGCAATTAGCCTGTGAAACTGTAGAAAACATGGAATGACCCCAATAAATGACGTGTGGCGATTTGAAAACCAGATGAAAGAAGGACATTTGTAGGGAGAAATTCTCCGACAAAATTATCCAAACTTCTTATTCCCGTCCAGGTGAATCACACTCATGCGAATGAAATTCGAAAATCCTTACCGACAAATCAAGAGAGAATGCACTTTGGATTGGAGGAATATTGTTATTACGGTAACCGATATATTCCATTTATTCTAAGAAAGAAGCCAATATGAAAATCGACAGTGTCTCTGAAACAATCTCCATGTTTCATTATATGAGAATTTAATGAATATGTTATTCGGAGTAGTGGTTTTCTTTCAATTTGACGTAATTCGGGTAGAATGTATGCTTCAGATACAATTTCATACCTCGACCTGAATCTTGATTCGCTCAAAAATATGATTCCTATCTTAGAGTGATAATTAGAGGAGGCACGTAGACAGTGGATACTGATTTCGAAATTCTATAGCTCCTCGGATTATGACGCAAAAACGATTTCACCTCGGAGGTGCTAGATGTCACTTCAAATTGCCAAGAATTGACTGAAAGATAATGGTGGACTCACCGATTTCTAGTGTTTATGGATGTCGGACTCGTAGCAGAATATGCGCCAAACTTGTGAAATAATCTTGCTTTGTTTTTCTAAACGGACTGGTGATTCTCGTGGTCGAGAGGTGCGTACGGTGGCAGGATTGAGATGTCGGCAAACAACTCAGTCATATTCGATTGTGAATTGACAGTTCAATAGGATTTTACAATATATCAGCCTCATATTGAAGGGGCCAATCATCCTTCAATAGCACTTTAATTGAGTTTTACAGTCTTTAACTGGGGATAAATTCGCCCGAGTCATACTTGGTATCTCATCGCCCACTCAAAAAGGAAGATGAAAATTTGAAGTAATGAAAGAGCAAGTGCGAAGTAATAAGTTGAACAGCTGCATGCAAACAGAATGGTTTCAAATGCAAACAACTGACTGACTGTGACATTTAACCGCATCTTTTGTCCTCAACCGTCGCCCGGTGGGATATCTTGAGCCTTAATCCAGGAGTTCAAATCGGATTAATTCAACGAGGTCTATTGATTAGGGTTTTTTTATTCCTCTCTCATGTCATCAAATGACTGCAGTGACCTGTAATCTGTTGTGAAATATTCATTTCCCCTTAAAACGGTTTCCTTGAACTCGAAGTGCCGTTATTTTTCAACGTCCTCGCATTTTAATGTTGGATTTTTGCCTTCAGTTTAAATTTTGCGCCACTGAGCTTTTGATAAGTGTGTGGAGTACCCGTATCCCTTGCTGCAATCTCTTTTTAATAGACGTGATCTCCTAATTTTGTCGATAACCAGCTGAGCTCGCTGCATAGTCGTCATTGGTCCGGTTTTTGAGCTGAGCCAAAGGTCTCGTCTTTTGCCTTCTCTCCTGTGTGTTTGGTTCTCTCGGGGTGGTTACTCGGCATTGTTCGTAATTGGGAGCGGCCATGCTGAATGAGCATTGAGCGATTCGACGCGCAATATAACGCAAACTTCGTTTTCCTCGGAGAAGAACGTTATGTTGTATAGGCGTTCTTTGGACATGCACAAAACGTGTCAACCACCTTAATCTATTCCGATCTACCGCTTCTTTTGTGCGACAAAGAATCGGTATGTATCTGCATTGTTTTACTTCGAGACATAACTGCCGATCTACTACAGAAATAAATAGATTACACTTGTCTCTAAACTGTTCTAGCCAGCGAATCAGCCGACTCATCAGCGAGTCGGCTACACTCGGCCTTCGTGGAGGAGTAATCCTAATCGTTCTTAAGACGTTACTATTATTGTCGATAGCTGCAGTCTTTTCCGTTCCCTTACTTCTCTATTTCAACCACTGCTCCAGGTCCTTTCTTAGGCTAATGATCAGCTGACGTCTCGAGGAGTTACGCGTCTCCCTTTATGTGCCATCCGGGGAGACGGGTCTGTGAGCATCCGATAGAGCAAATGAAGTATGAGAAATCCATCGTTTCAGAGATTTATATGACCTGGAATCCTAAATGGCGGTTGCCGCTGAGTGCAGGGCCTTCTTAACCTGCTCCCAGTTTTCGCCTGGACTGTGAGCATTTCGCCGCCCCGATAACCTATTTAAAAGCTCCGATTTGTGGGTTTGGATACCACGTTAATCTGTTGAAGTTCGATTGCTGTCTCCTACACGATGACAATGCTCTAAAGAAATTGGGTTTCAAATGCCGAAAGCATTCATAAATCTGCTGTCGGCGGATGTTTCTAATCAGTAAAGCAAGGGAGATATCACCGCTGCGATGCAAACTCGATCTTTGTTTGATAACCGGATGTCACGCCGAAGCCATAGATCTCTCAAACTGATAAGTCCCAGTCCTGCTTTATTTATGCAAGAAGACACTTTGACCGATTCACGACCACTCGGTGAGATGCAGCTACGAATGTAAATAAACACAACTACCTCACTCAGATCTTCCTCGCTAGGAAAAAGGTTCTGTTTCCACCCAGTTTACCTTATAGCAGCATTTTATGTTCAGAAGGTGGAAACATCCCAAACGTCACTGAACTACCGTACGGGCGGTAGAAACAGTGTGCAGATTACCTGCCTATTCGCTCGGCAGCAAGACCTCCCTCGAATATTCTATGGTTGGCTTCCTGAGCAACTATTAACGTCTATATACCTAAACGAGGAAAAGACGATTTCCACTACCACTCATACCAAAGTTCAGTGGAAGCATTGCGAGTTAAGAACACCACTTCTAATTGGGAACTAGAATGGAAGGCGGATAGAACTCATTTGCCGTTGCATGTGCTTAGAGATTGAAATATGGAAATGAATTTCCCCGGCATGCCTTTTGGTAAGCGATGAAACCAAAGAACTGGTACGATCGAATCAATCAATCGCCGCAATCAAATAAATAAAAGCGATCTCCAGTATAAGAAAGGTGAACCGATTCTATCGATTGGCGTACAAAGAGGGATGTGATCGTTTCAACCCTTACCGCATACTAGGTTCTCCGTGTACATTTTAATGATATCATCGGAAAAATTTTAATCTTTCTTGACATTAATCCACTTAAATCAAGCGCGAATCTAACTAGCTGGAGGTGCTTACTTGGTTTCTATGATAAATTAATTTGAATCTGGAAAAGGGAGGCCTGATGTGACTTTGAAATACCATGTATGTGGCATGTAAGACCTCATGATTTCTCCCATTTTATTCACAAGCCGAAGTCACTTATTCAGCAGAAATCGACCTTTCGCCCAGCTTCATGTCCACACTTGTGGCTCTAGAACACGCCAAACAGGTCAAGAATTCTGTATTATTTAGGTTTACTGTTAATCATTGATTACAGTTAACAGTGTTTTCATTGAAGGCAAATTCTCAACAACATAAATGTGAACATTGTATTCAAAGTCCTACGGCACGGTAAGACATGTCGATGCCATCATAACAAAGAACTGAGGCGAGAAAATGCACTTTTCTTAGTGCTCTACTTCAAGGGACAGGATTTAGATGACCTGTTTTAAGTTTTGAGGTTTTCCACGGTACCTTGTTCAAAGACTACGACAAACAAATGTTTCATTGGAGACAGAGGACTTGTCACCTTAAAACAGAAGAGCGGTTGCATTTATAGTGCTACTAAAACACTTCATCGAAAAATGTTGTCCTAAATCCAGGGCCTGGATACAAAGGATGATGAATAAATATAAAATATCCCAGTCGTCACGTGATATTGGTTGTACATTTAAAGATCAACAAAGCAATACAAAAGCCCAAGATTCCAATTCGAGGGTTTTATTTTAGCAGTCAATTTATGTTTCTGGCGAGTTCTCGGGATCCCTAGACTCACATGAATGATTTACTTGGGGAAACTTTTCAAAGAAACTTGATGTTTCAGCCAAAAGACTACAATACTTCTCTGAAAATGTGTTCCGATCTTAGTCGTCTTCCTGTTTGATTATCTAATAATAGCATAATGAAGTGTAAAAAAGCCCGGGCAGCCATGTCGAGGGGTGCCAGTCACATTCAAGTCAAACGGTACATTGTGTGATAATTAAACCGAGAAGCACTTCAAAATTTATTCCGACAAATTGAATATCGTGCAGGATGATGTCAAATCTCACTCGGAATTCGCCGTCGGTGTCGAAGCGCCTAACACTGTGGAGGAGAGGGTCACGGGTTCAGTCCTTTCCACTCTCGATCAGTTTCACATTGGGCAACTTTTCTGTGGTCCTTGCCTTATTCCAGACTAGGTTTATGAATAGATGGGATAAGCTGACCATCGCTATTTTAATGGGGATTGGTACAGATAAATCTGTTATGATCAATTGGGCAATTTGAATGCGAGAAAAGCTCGTCATATCAATAAAGAACAAAATATAATAGGGACCATCGAATTACATTTACCCAGCATTGTACACACTAAATCTCAGCCTTTTTGCCAAGCAAGCCTTTCTGTTGACAACCCTGTAACCAATATTTTGTCCTATTTTGCACCGTGCTTTGTAAACGAATATGTGGCTTTCTTAACTGCTTCCAAAATTAACCTCAACTCGCTGCCTCTGTACACTCACGGCTGACTTAATCCAAAATTGATTTCTCTACCTCGTGTAATTAGGACCTTTGGAGCCCGGGCGAAAGTCGCTTTTTGAGTAAATCCAAAGCTTTTGTTTGCAATGGGCAAACACGCGTACAGCAAAGTCGTTAGGGTGACAATAAGATACAGTAGATTGATCAATAGGAGTGTGGAGACGAATCCTATTAATATTTTTTAGACAGCCCATATTTCTTGCAGTGATTTTAACCCAGCGAATTAGAGGATCGTAGATCAAAACCTTTTAAGCTAAGGTGTTTTTTTCATTCAGACGACAAAATTTGTTACTTTATCCTCACTGTTCTGTCATCAATGTGGAAATGGAATCGAGCATAAATGTCTCGGGAAAACGAACGAAAAACAGCCGAACTTCAAACGGAAAGGTCATTTGCATTGCATTGGAGGTGCAAAAATTCAACTAATTAAGAAATGACAAATTATTTTTCGTACTAGAGAGCCAAACTCAAATTCTTCTCAAATGTGAGAAACATCCGAGCTCTGTTGAAGTGGCACGAGGAACCAGATGGTACACAGAATGGAAAATCTATTTACATGTAGTGCATCCCAAATTGTTTCCGCGAGCCGGAATGGAACCATTAATTGGCACTTCTATGGAAAGGTGGACGACGAGATTAACCCAATAACTTGTTGTTGTGTTTCACCGGAATAGTGGCTCGCGCAACAGTAGATGTTCACTTACGCAATTCGCCCTCAAGATTTATGTGCACGGCAGCTCAGCGGCAGAGGATTTGTCCGGTAGGCGGAAAGTCAACTACAGTGTCGACTTCAGTGAATAAATGTAAATAAACCTTTTTTCTTATTACCAGTCACATTAACAATACTTCACGAAGGGCACCAAGACTGGTGAAAGGGTTCAGATGAGGAAAGTGGCCTGCTGTGGGGGAAGACGAACAGGTAACGTTTTCGTGTGGAAGTCACGACGTTGAACAGCCTGACCACCGGAGTTAAAGGGAATGGCTGCAATATCCAGCATTCGTATCCGGATGTACATGGAAGCACTGCCTAAATTCCATGTTGCTTCAGTTCAGTGATCGGACGAGAACTGGTGTTTCCACTGCAGTATAATGTCGACCAAGCAGTTCATAGTTTGCAAGTGAATTTCCCAATCTTTGTAGCAATTGAATTAGCAAGTAGCCTTAAGTTTATGCAGTTAGGTCTTCCTTCAAGAACCTCACGTTTTGAGACTACTTACTGATATGACCCGCTTATTCACATTAACCATGTTTTCACAGTTGGCCTATTGGTGTTAGCCTCTAAATGTCTCAGTATGGTCGGTGGTGAGTAATTTTTGCCTTTACAATGGACATTCCAATTTGGCCGCTTTCAAAATACTCCCAAATGGCCGTGTGTTTCAACCAACCCCTGTTAATAAAGTGCTACGCACCATCTTCTCCTGCCGGAGGTACTCTCATCAAAGTACGAGGACGAAGACGAATGCCTGTACTTGAATGACTAACCTCTGTTAATCATTCTACGCGAGACTGATAAACCCTGATTCTAAACTAACCACGGGTAGTGTATGAAGCAGCTAGCGGTATGCTCACGGACATGTCAGATGAGTATCATAAACATCCAAGATGGCTGGCACCAGTCGAAGCTCGTGCTAACTGAAAAATTAGTCACCGGTCACCGGTGCCATACGTGACCCTCAGACCGTCCTTCATTTTTATGGGTTGGACCGTTTACTCAGAAGCTCCGGGTAGGGGGAGGGTCTTCTAAGTCAATTCTCTGCTTTGGTTTGTTTAACAAGGTGATATCGAACTCACAGACGAACCATGCCTCTGGATAAACAATCGGTGACGTAGAAATGATGGATAGTGAGACTGTCACATAAGGTTAACCATACACACTGCTTTTCTTCTGTTCCTTCTTACTCATTGTTTTCGTCCTTTGGCATAGTGCCGGTGGATCGTGACCTTCATGAGGATATGAACGAGATATATCGCAATAATCGTTACCATACCTGACCTATGGCAATCCTATGGAATTCTGCGCTGCCACAATTTTCGGAGTTGCCATTGCCAGGTTCCGTGACGTCCGACGGCTAGCGTTTTCTCTTTCTATCAGGTCTGGTTCATGCTCAGTGGAACAGATCATATTGCGAATTTGAAATACCGCGATTAGATCCTAGCTATTTGGATGAACTAATGTGCAGTTTAATCAATAAATTGTTCGGTTTTTTGCCAGTTGCCCAGTAATGAATACTTTGAACCAGGTTAATTTTTTGTCAATTTTTGACTGATAGCTGTGATGGACTAGTCCAACCTGATGCTCCATACTTCGCAATTTAATCTCGGTTATCGAAAGGAAAGATTTCTACACAGATGAATCTACAGTTTGCTTCATAGGTTTCCTTTGTAGATAGATCAAAAACCTGTTGCCGGTAACTAGAGCCGCATCCAAATGATTCGAGGCAAAATTAATTGATCCAGGTGATCAACACAAACCAGCAGAATATAACAAAACATCCCGTTAATCACAGAGCACAACAATTCAAGCAAGCAATTGCAACAGAATACCGATAGTGTTATGTTTCGATGGGCTAACGAAAGACTTTCCTGTTTGCTACATTTAAGCCGGATCGCGTGACTTTATAAGTCATTCCATGCTCAACCTTGATCGAGATGTCCTCGTTGCAAGCTCCACTAATACGTTGACGGTGGAGCCGACTGTGCTTTTCGTTACAGGTTCTCAGGTTGTTTAAAACAAAGCAAAACCTGCCAGCTTCGTAAAAACTGCAAAGCCAAACTGGCCAGAAAGTGCGCAAAAAAAATAAATAAACGTTTGCACAGGAAGTTACCGATGAGTAGCAATAATCACGAATTTATTTTTTTTTGTTTTCGGACCGTTTTGTTCACTCCTCCATCCATATTCACTTCAAGTCACCTGAAACAAAAACTCCAAGTTAGCAAATGTTCAGTTATTGAGTTTGCAAGTCAGTAGAGGGAAAATCAATTCGCAAAGCTCGCCAATATTTTTAATCACAACGATTTTTCGATGTCATTGTTCACCGATAGCACTAGCACTGCAAATGCAAATGTTCTCCTACCTGCACGCTGACTTGTTCCAGTTGAATTGATTGTCCTTGAGAGCACAGTTCACCTGAATTAAGTTTCGGGAGCAATGAATCCCATGGAATAACAATCTAACGTATACTGTATGATGGAGTTCTCTTGTAATTAATATAATCACATGATCGGCTGGTGTCTTTTCCTAGACATTGTTTTGGAAGTTGGGCACTATACACAAGCATGACTACTGGTGTGTAAATTAAAAATAAAATGCATATTTCCCGTAAGTTTCATATAGCTATTTTACCAAGGCAGTTTGTGTAAGGGAGTGGATTTTGACACGGTTTATCCCGTTAGATCAACGTTTCCGAGATAACATCGCACGGATTGCATCAATCCTGAATCTGAACGGAAATACCACATGCGAATATTAATGAATAACAATGAACCGAATTAGCCAGCCGAAGGAAAGATCAGTGAATAATGACCATAGCAGATCAGTATGGGCATTTGAGTCTGATTGATACATAAATATTTGGGCCACTCGACTTGAATCTCCTGACTAGAGTTAGTGGAAAGAACCGATGACGACCGAGTTATAGTCTATTGAAAATTCACGAACGAAATGGAAAAGATTTCTTTATCCGTTTAAAACAATGTGATTAGTGATTTATTAGATATGATAGAATACAATTCACAATGCAAAAACAGCGCTTACTTCACGATTAAGAAACGATGAAGGCAGTTCACAGCTGCTCCATCTTTGTTAGAAATATCAACCGTGTAGATCTACCATTCATGAATTGGAGTACGCACCAGACGATATCAAAGACGAGGCAATTGTGTAGTGACCTACGGTTTCTTAATGGTAAGTGGATCGTTGATATCGCTTGGTGAACAATTCCGTATTATTACTAAAATAAGGAACTAAAATTTTTCTGGATAATATACCTTCTCGTCTTTCTTTCAGGATGCATCCATGGTCATAGGTTTTGGAAAGGAGACGTGACCATTAAAAGAATTTCGAAATTATACAGTGCTTGAAATTGTTTGCGATGGAAATAACCGTAATCAAATGGTGAGACTGCGAAAAACCCCTAGTCTAAAGTGGTTAGGTTTTCAATAAATGTGGTCATTGCGCAAGCATAGGTAACAATATGAAGGCAGACAACAGGAGAACTGTAGTCATTAGATTTGAGGCATTCTTGTCTGGTTTTCTATGTGTCACAATGAATCAACTGATTTAGTCTGCATATAGAAATCTTATGATCAGATAGGCTTGTCGTAAAAGGCAGAGCTCATGGCAAATAAAACAAGAATCGGCAAGGGTCTTTTGATTCATTAGCGGAAATTGTGACTTACTCATGGAATGATTCGGCACATGGCATTAATCTCAAACGCCCCACTGAAAGTCATCATGTAACTTTGGGAGACTCACTATTAATTATTGTCAGCTAATCCTCCATTGTAATAGTACTGAAGTTCGAAATTAATGAATGTGACATGGTCTTTGCGGAGACAACTTTGAACCTTGGCATGCACAAAGCAACATTGCATGCTGGGCTTTGTTTCACGGGCACATCAAACAAAATGGGACGATTGCTTTCATGTTCATATTAAGGGACGTGGGTCAGTTGTCAGTCCCTGGCTCTAAAATCGAATGCAAATTTCGTCAGTTTTTAATTCTGGTAGGCTTAACTCTGCCTTATTTACCAGTTCAAACGAAGAAGCGACATCATTTATAAATAACGGAGTCTTGCTGGGTTTGTCCAGACCTAAGGTAATGAGGCTGTTTTCAGTGGTTTGCTGAACTTAACACAGTAGTTTTGTCCTTCTTTCAGTAGCTTATCTATAGCGTGATAACCTTAATATGCTAATTACTGTCCGCTACCCAGAGCTGAATTCACAAATCATTTTAGACAGCTCAGACCACAAACGACCACATCGCTCGTGAATCCCCGAACCCGGTATCCGAATTGGAATCCTGGTATTAGTTGTATATTCAGTTTAGAAATATGTTTATTCCATTCCAGGTCTTTGATGCTAAAAATAGCTCGAGATTATGGTCCTAGTTTTCTAAACGCTGATCAGTGGGTGGTGAACGATAACAAATTCACTAGGTCGACAATAAGAGGAATAAGAGGAGTGTGTCTTTAAGAACTACGGTCTTCACTATTGTAGCAAGAAACACCGAACATAAACCGTTCCGATATTGTATGGAATCTTAGTATGATATTTTCAGTGTCATCAAGGACAAGATTGTAGAACAAAATTTAATCATAAAGATATTGTTTGAAATGAAGAATTTGGGTAGTTTCCTTGTTCGGAAAACGAAATCCAACCGTAATTACCCTTCGGCAAACCTAGCAATCTCCGTTCAGTACGTGGAAACAACCTAAACAAATCTGACAACAAGCAGTTGGTTTCGTGGCTTCTGGACAAACATTTCGTGTGTTCACGAGGTGATCTTCGTGCAGTTTAATTGCTGTCGGTAGCCCGCATCCGTAACTTGTTTCTAGTGATCGAATTCCATATTTTAATTACAAGCCGATCCCATTCCCAGTTGCTAACTTTTCAATGCTCACGCCCATCCTCCGGACTATTTATTGTACTTTCATCGTATAACACGAAATGAATCGACTCACGGTTATTATGATTTATTACATCTCCCGTAACTCGGTTACGCTTGCCACGCATCGAACTGTTTCAAGTTCAATAAGAGCTACGTGGATTGAACTTCAAGACAGTTCACATTATCGCGTTTTTAGAGATGTAGGTAATTCCGGTGGATCTATAGAGCGGAGATATAATAAAAATTTTACCAGCTAAGGTTGAATCTCCTGCTCCGAGAACAGTCCATTAAATTCAGTCAGATGTCATCAGTCAGAACACGGTCACATAAGAGTTTCTTCAGAATTCCTGTCGGATCTTCGATTTGTATCCCTCGAATTGGATGTCAACTTTATCTGATCTATTCAGTATTCACGCAATAGCTACTTTCTTTTATTTTTGACAGCAATAGCCGCTTGTATAGGAGTAACATCAAGTGATGAGAAAGCTGAAAGTCAGTAATTCTTAGTCACGCCATTATGCCATTATGATATGCAGGGTCATTTCTAAGGTTTAATCCGATGCATGGTAATAGTTTATATTTCTCAGCTAAAACCAAATTCATGATATTGACTTTGATATCATTAGAAAGATCTCTCGATTTGAGCTTCAAATTATATCAAAATGGATTTTGGGGGATATCCCACAAGATAGGGTAGGGGACGATATGAAAACTAGATTATTCTATCATTGCAAACGGTTTATGCTTTACGAGCGATTGTAGAAATCAACATTTCAACACAATCTGTAGAAAGCACGTGGGACTTACAAGCAGCATTTGTGGCGGGATTTCGGCCAGTTACCGTGAAAAAAAGTGTTTTTCTTCTCCCATCGAGAACCAGTGTCCCACCAGCATGACCTTCAATTTTGACCTGATTGGTAAAGTGTTTGATCCTCACAACATTGGATGAGCATTACGATGTTATAAAACCCAAAGACTTGTTTCTCACAGATTTTCGTGCTACACATTTTACTACAAACTTCCTTCACAAGCTTTTTGTACTAACAGAGGTAATTCATTGACTGGTGTGATCAAAGTTTTCCAATGGGAAGGCAGACTCACAACGAAATCGCTTTCCTTTGAAACAGTCGACCGAGAAGGAACATGGGTATATCACATTTAATTCCTAGCGGTCTATCGGTTTGACATAACTTTACCCGTAGATTGGAGAGGATCTGACCTCTCTATCTTTTTGTTTCCTTTATTAATTAAATAACAATGTGCATCATTTCTGAGGAAGGGGATCGCAGCGAAGAGAGGGTTGCGAAGTGGGGAAGTTGAACGGCGGTGGGAGAATTAGAACCTGCCATCTTCATGTCCAAGCGCCACGACTCTATCTGCTTGGCGGCCCTCTTGTTGACCGCTGCCATTTTGGGAAGCTTTTGGGCACAGTCATTGGATCAGGTACTATGTCTCCTTTCCGAAGCCTTACAGGTCTCTACTGACTGCCATTGTGGGCGATATCACAAGTGACTTAATTTGGTTCTTCGCACTGACCTGGACGGGAGCTGGTAACGCAGTGATGACACATAACTCTTACATTTGCAAGATAGGGTTCAAACACGGTTGTGACAATGGACGTGTGCCTGTGAGAAGTTCCGATAAGAGAGAAACTCGAGTCCAATTCGTCCTAGTGTTAAGCTGACCTGAGGTTTATGAGTGAAAGGTATAGTCCGAAAATCGGCCAGTCGAACACAGAGCTTCAACACTTGATAGTCTCACTACCAGTGGTTCCTGACTTACCAAAAGGAACAGTTATTACTTCATTCGACGCATGCCTGCGGAAACATTTCACTCAGTCAGTAGATAACTCACACATAAAAATAAACCTGAGTTTTAATGGAAAATTAGTGTTTAAAGATATGCAACTAAATTTACCCTTCGAACGGTTTAATAATAAACCTTGGACGAACAAAAATTAATGAACTTCCTGGTATCATAGGACAATGTTTAACTTGGGGTATGTTAGTGCATAAACAAATGGGCGTGACCTTATCCCCGACCATAAATCTTACATAATTCACCACTTTCCAAACAAGCTTAGAAAAACGTTCATAGTTTTCCATCCCCTTTCACCTTGACGAAAATAGGTTATCAAATCTGTCAGCTGATACCCGTGAGTATCAGGTCGAATGCAGTTCATTCGATAGGAAAGAAAGAAGTGAACAGACATAGATCCTGTTTTAACGGAGTCCGCAAAGTTTCACAAAGTAGCATTGCGTATCAAAATATCATAGGAAGCATTACAGTTTCGGATGCAACTTACAGATGTCACGTGTTTTATTTCGTACAATAGGTGATTTTTACGCAGCAAAAACTACTGATGACTACTAGTTATACTGTATTGATAAATATGCAGCACCGGAAGTGATTCATCATGCAGGTAAGTAAATTTTCGGTCTCCATTGATGAACTTTGAGATCACTGCACAGCTACATGTTTGCCACACCCGAACTCGATTGCGCAAGCCAAATAAACGATTTTCAATCAAATATCGCAGGCAAAGGGTTCTCCGATCTGGTCCCATGCTTTTTACTAGACGCTATGTGATCTTGCATGGCGAGTCACTTAATGCATTGTTTTAGCTTTTTGACACTCATGAAGCGTCGGTAAATGCGGTCAAGTGACATGTGGGCACGGCAGTGGAAGGATTGATTTGTTCGAGTGTTCGAGAGTTATTATGTGAATTAGAAAATAGACTCCAAATTGAGCTGTAAGATAGGGAGCTCGTATGATTTCATTTTGTCAGCCCTTATCATCTGCATCATTTTTTTAATTCACAGAATCTGACCCAATGGGTACTAAACCGTGGGAGTTATATTACTAGTAGTTATTAGACTAATGATGATCTATTTGTAATTATTTTTATTTCTTATATCGCAGCTGTTTACTAGGTCAAGGAGTGGATCGTGATCTAGTGGGAAATGTTTGGAGGCTAAAGGAACTGATGACAGGAAAGTCATTTCTGAACCATCACATTAGTGGCCGTTACCGGTTAATTATAGCCTAAAAAAGCGCCGGGTTGAGAACCGCAAATGGCGATTCCGCTTCGTTGAATTGTATCATGCATACTGAACTACTTCAGGCCTTCTGCAAAGCCTTCCTTGTCCGTGTGCTCCCTGTAAAGAAAGTATCCATCACAAGGATCGATCGTCGGCGTTTTGCAACCATGATTAATCGGTGACAGACAGTTACCTTAAAAGGTAGGTAGGTTTGATATTTAGTGAACCTTTGAGAACGCTCCAGTGTAGACCAACGGTTATGATGTCTAGCTGGCGACCGTTCGTCCTTGACGGGTGACCTAGTTTGATCTCGATGAATGTGCATTAATGATGATTATCAGCAAGCCCAAAAAATTCACACGTTGAACAGTTAAGTGCCGATGATATACTTCCTATTATTTAATTACTCCAGCTGCACTGTGACCGCTTTTTTCATGTTGCAGTTAACTTGACCAAACGGGAACCGATTCGAGAAAAACCATATTCTTTTATTTGTGATTTGGTGGGTTTATCTACCTTGTGTTTCAGCCAATATCAACGCCGCAACAGTGCACGAATGAATCAGATTTGATTAAATCATCCCTGAATGAGTCCATTGGATGTCTGTTTAGGAGCATGACAAATATCAGCGGTGCTGCACCATCAAGCGAATAGGCCGCAAGTAGGACAGACATGCGCGTTAGCAACACGTATTCCTGCGTGGACTTGGATGAAATCAGCTCGCGCGCATAAAAATACCCTATATACGACAAGTCCCACTTTGGATCGAAACGTCACAGTAGACTTTTTAACTGTATATATATATATATATATATATATATATATATATATGCCGCGGTTCACCCTGCTATCTGATTTCAGATGTTTAGTCCCAGAGAAACCTTCATTTTAAGGACTTTATTCAGTAATTCACATGGCGAATGTGCCCAGGTTCACCGCCATTCCCGGATAGTTTTCTACGGTGAATTTATTGTTATTTCGCATTCAGCTGTTTTCTAAATTGCACCAAATTAGGTCATAATCTGCTGTATAGTTCTGCTTTCATGTGTGTACTCCACTCTATTTGATCAAACGCTTCGAATCGGCATCTGTCACTGTCGGAAACTTTATATAAACGAGTTCTGATAGGCACCTACTTGGTTTAGTTGATATGGGTGGGTCGTTTCCCGAGTTGTGAAAGACTGTAAACGTATGCAAAATTGTACCCAGAAGACGTAAGGATACCAGGGGTAGCATGAACTCGACCTTTAGTCGCTGTCATGACATTACATCAAAATACGTTTCACAATTTTTTGTCGGAAAGAAACAAACACTGAATTACTGAAAGCAAGGCTAGGTTCTGTTCTCGCGTTGCCTTCAGTGGGAAAACTGTGATAGATCGCTTTAACTGACTGGTTATTGATCCTGACTACTGACTGATTTTTCTGTTTCCAAGCTGTTCAGCTGCATCACGTGAATCACTCAGTTCCCATTGCAAGCCGATTCTAATCTAATCTCACGCCAACTTGACCTTGACCCAACGGCAGGTAATCTTGTGATCGGGTGGACGGTTTGTAAACAATTCCCGTGAGAACATTTCCCTGACTCGGATGAATGCTCAACTTGTACTTGATTTAGTTGTAGCTATTGACAACAAATCCACTGAGGTATTCCAGCCATCAAACAAATCTGTCTACTGAGTAGGTTACCATAGTAGTGACAATCGTTTGTTTGGCTCGATATCAGATTTTAGCATCAAGGTTTCGTTTCCGAATCTTGGCTTCGTGAATGGTAACTTGGGTTTTATGTGGTTTATATATCCTGGCTGAAAGTTCAGTTCCCGAAAGTTTTGGGAAATCCCATCTGACTGTAGTACCATAAGCTTTTCTATGTGGTCAATATCCGCGTTCACTAGAAGTCTAATTTTGAAATTTCAGTCACTACGCCTCACGAAAAAATGCTTAAAGGAAAACTGTAAATGACAGCGCAACGAAAATGTCCTTCTTATCATGATACAAATGCTAGGCATTAATGAACATATTGCTTCTTATGCCAAATAATCTCGACACGCATTCTGAGGATACTATCTACACGATTCAGAAAATCTTCGATGTCGGTAGTGTCATCCGCACTCCAGAGATGCTTTTATATCCTAATTCGATAACAGATGCCTCCCATTGGTTTAACCAAAGCAATCCTAGCTGATAATAGGCCAACATGGACTTTCTAAAAATGGGTGCAGCCTAATGTCTTTTGGATACAATTTTGCATACGTTTACAGCCCTTCACAACTCGGGAAACGACCCACCCATATCAACTAAACCAAGTAGGTGCCTATCAGAACTCGTTTATATAAAGTTTCCGACAGTGACAGATGCCGATTCGAAGCGTTTGATCAAATAGAGTGGAGTACACACATGAAAGCAGAACTATACAGCAGATTATGACCTAATTTCGTGCAATTTACAAACATAGTTGAAAGAAAAAGAACGAAAATTTCATCCTAGAAAATTTTCCTGCAACAGCGGGTATCATCATCATCATCATCATCGTTCAACCGTAAACAACGAGGCGCGACTCACTGACCACTGCCCTTCGCGAACAGTTACAGTCTGCTATAGAAAGAACGAAATGGGAAAGGAAGTGGACCTGAGGGAGTACGAAAACATTGCCGTAGTTGCCAGCATACTGAATACAACCTAACTGTACAAGCGCATTTGTCCTTAGTCATTCTGACTCGACGGAAAATAACAACACGACCTCTATTGTCTGCGGTTCGCTGGCAAATATTTCAGTGTCTCCAATCAACTGATAGATGGGTCTTTTGGGCCCCAATTACGAAGACCATAGAAAGCTGTACAACCTCAGGTCGTTGTACATTTTCTAATTCCATTGAATAACAAGGTCTACTGAACTCCGCGTAGCTTCTCGCACCCCTGCGGGTATGTTGTGGTAAGCGAGTGCTCGACATGCGCAACACGTGGCCCCACCACCAAAAGTCTACTGAGCTTCATGCCATGTGATGCAGTCTTCTTAGAACCGGCACCTAATACCAGATTTCTAACCTGATCACTGCATTCAGTCCAAGGGATGCTACGTAGACCGCAGCGACTTGAAACATTCAAGAACTGAACGTGCGCTCTTTGACAGGCTGCGCTACAATTCTATATCATCCTATTTCGTTGTATTGTTGTTGGATATTTGGTCCGATCATGTTCTCCGTTCGACGCTACAATCGCTCGGAACTACTTATGTTCAAAAGCCGTACCGTTTCTTCACATATATTAGGATCCCGTGTTTCTGCACCTCAATGAGCTTCCAATAGATCTAAAAGAGGCACACGTACTGGCAGGAAGGCAGGCAGGCAGGCTTTAAATGCACCCCTCCAGCCAAGATGTCCATTCCGGCATTGTTGAGTACCAACATCCGCTCCCTGTTCACAATTATGTCGGATATGACCCTCGCACTTCAATCTCCGATCCATGTTCACACGTGTGTCGTCTGCATACAAGAATCGTGGCTGAACCCGGATATCGCTGATTCACTCGTGTCGATAGACAGCTTCAGAATCCATCGGCAGGGCAGAGTTTCGAACAAGAAGAATATTGGAGGCGGTGTAGCAACATACATGAACTCATTCTGGTCTGGCAAGTCCGAATTTATTTATACCTACTCTCTTAATGGAATTGACTGTCTCGTAACACAGTGTCTTCCTAGTTTCTCTCGTCATAACAGCACTATCATAACCAATTTGTACATTGCCCCCTTTAACTCGCAACCAAATATCATATATTTTCGGCTCTTTTCTAGTGTTTGTTGTTCCTCTTCTTAGGGATAATGTGCTTATTATTGTAGACGATTTTAATCATACATCTACCTTACCAATGACTGCGTTTGACTGATCTCTGCGTTTCTCCCATCAGAGGCGATTTCATTTTAGCTAGTTATTACCAACCACCTCGATCCATTTTCCATGAGAGTGTGCTCCGATTTCAAGTAGCGATCATTTTTTGCTTCTGTTAAGGCCCAAGATGTACTCTAGGTCAGCTTTCCATTCCTTCAGGTGAACAAATCAAATCCGAGTTCGCCTCCGTAATCTTTCACACAACAACATTATTCTTCTTCAGAAATCGCTTTCGCTCGCATCCACTTGTGTATCTTTTGAACCACTGCTCGAAGACAACGTCAAATGCTTCAAAGAGATGGACAACGCAATCTTTGATATTTGCTGCCCCTCAGAAACACTATTCGTCTCAAATGGCCCTATCTCCAACCAGAAACTGAAATCTCTAAGACGATGCAAGGAGCACTTCTACAAATCTCGTTACAACTTAGCGTGCGGTATTTTTCGAGCCCAAAAAAAGCTGAAATCCGACGCATCGACATGACGTTCGCCAGCCAAATGTCGAGTGGTAACAACAATCGATTCCTGGGGCGAGGCATTCGACTGTCGTGTGGGAAGAAGAAGCGTACGAAAACTCCTGCAGATGTCGACAGCATCAGTCGTGCTTTCATTCATCCTTCCAATTATACCCCGGTCATTATTGGTCAGGGTGATGATACAGTTACAAGTTTTCTAGAGACGAGTTGCTCGATCGTCCGCGCACCACTAAAAGTACCACAGCGGTTGGTCCAGATAGTCTGTCCTCAGCTCTTTTAAGGCATGGTGCTATGGCTTTGACCAATGCATTTACTTCTCTAATTAACTCACAATAATCTCGTCTTCTATCCCTGACGGCTGGAGACCGGTTACTATTTTTCCCATCCCATAATATAGCAGTTCTACTGGTTTAGCAAGACGCTTTCGCCCCATCGAAATAATATATTCTGATCTTGAACTGCTGGAGCATGTTATACTTATATATATATATATATATATATATATATATATATATATGAAATAATTCACCATGTAATATCATTGCTCAACTCATCATAAAGAAACCGTGGAAGCACTAAACAGCTATTTGATCCTTGTTAGTAATTATCAGCAGTACATAACCACCGCACCAGAACTGGGACGCGAACCCGGGACGAATGATTTTGAGGCTAATGCTTTAGCCGTTAAGCTGCCGGGCAGGTTATCAACGGTTTGTTGAACTTCACCAAATATATATATATATATATATGTATATGCTCCCAGTTGTATATACAAACGCCTACTTAGATAATCTGGTGATCCATCAGGCCGACGGTTACTCCGATTTGATTCCAGAACGAATTTGGCCCGTTATTAGCAGCTTGGATTTTCACTAGAATCTCATTTGACTCGTTAGGACCGTGAATGGATGATAAGTCCATTTTAAGAATCACATCGTGATTCATCGAGGGATTTTCGTCGGTCCGGCAAGCCTAACCTTTAGAACGAGGAGATAAGGTCCCTCCATCCGTATGTAAAAACATACTATTGAAAATAACAAACAGTTTGTACTTTGGACCTCCTGAAATTGTATCATATTCCATTTTGACTGCTTAGATCAACTTACACTTCACAGTTCGTTTGTTCCAAAGAGGGTAAATGTGATGCTATCGACGTATAGAAAATATTGAGAAAATATTTTTATTTGACTAATCCAGTCCTTCCTAAAATGAAATATTTCCAAATATTTAGTGATATGATGGGATGTGTACGAATCACTAAAAGCGAGCTTGTTCGCCAACTTGTTTTCTCAATGTGGTCAGTATAGTAAATAATTCCAATCACAAACGTTTACGGACTAATGTGAGCTGTTTGCTTCATCGAATGCTCAGGCTGCGGATCGATTACCGCCTGCTGGATTAGTCAGTCTGGTCGGAACGAAACTTAATCGATCGATAGCTCTGGTCGTCCTGCCTAATCTGCGATGGGGGAGTGGAATTCCGTCGGTCACACTTGGGCGAAAGACTTAACAATGAAAGCCGTTGACCTCTGACCAGGCGGGCGTGACGGTGAATCCCCAACGCGTCAAACGGCACGCTCCACCGCACAGGGGCATAAAACAGGAACGAACAGTCAGTGAACGTTGTTTACGCGGTGGATGGCAAATGGTGGTCACAAGTTTAACCAATCACTCCGAAACCAAATTCCACCTGGCGATGGAGGTAAGAATCAGACGACTCATGGGTCGACAACACAAAGGCGTCTGGTGATCTAGATCTGATCAATCAAGCCGAAAGAGGCAGAAAACAAACGGACTGACTGACTGTGTTGGGTAGTGAACATACGGGTCTGACGTGACCGAAGAATAACCAGCTGAAGCGCCCTACACGATACATGAGTGCAGAAACGATAGAAACTTTATTTTCTGCATCCCCCTGCGTTTCCTACCTGTAACTGATTTATAGGCTGGAAATCCCTTTAGATTCTTAAATAGAAGGAGCAACATTTCCTTGTAGATTGCGAATTTTGAATTAGATGAAGTTCACCGAATAGGATGAAATTGGGTAGACGGATACCTCGGATGGAGGAAGGACCGAATGACCGGTATACTGATCCAATGTTTAGCTGAACATAGCAACTGAATCTCTTACATACATCAGACAATATGCTGCAGCACATTTTGATGGATTTTGGATTGTGCAGCTGAATCAGACGCATATATTGTTGCAAACTTAGCTGTTGTGTCCTAGCTTGTATTAATTTTAGGTTCGGAATTCGACTTCAACTAATCAGTAGGTGATTCCCCATAGCAGAATGATAAAAATAAATCAAGCTTTGGTGCATAGCCTTCAACTATCCCGTATAGTGTAACACCACTTATAAAAGAAAATACTACAGCGAGCATTGGGGAACTGAAGCACTGTCCGCACTAATGCTTTGACTGTAGATTTAACACTGTTTCAAATGCCTTTGGCATAATTTCAAAAAATCATTCTGCGAAACTGCCGAACAAATTACTGCCGGTGGACTATGGTTTCAGAGCAGCCGGCGGTGTCCAGGTGGATAAGGTCGTGGCGTTTGTACGTGAAGGTCGCGGGTTCGAATCCTCCCACCGCCGATCAACTTCCCCACAGCTAATCGAGTCTGTTTTCTGAGATATATCGTTCCATGCAACGTTGTAGACAAGAAAGGCTGTTCTTCATTCTTACTCTGAGTTGAACCGAAACGTCACCAATTAGTTAACAAAGGGACTAGATTACGAACGCTAGTAATTCACGCCTTCTTGTGCAGAGTTTTCTCGCTTACCAGCTCATTGGTAGCTGACCTGCAAAGCGACGTTCTGTCCTCGATACTCCTCTCTTTAAACATTTCTATTAAGTCGAATTTCATCACATCTTTGATTGTCAGCTTTTTAGGGGATGTAATAGTTTTAAGGCCATAAGATGATAACTTTCCACTTAACGCTCGCCATTCTGAAACGTCAAATTCCTGTCATAGCACAGGGGCTTAAAATATGATCATGTTTGCTCATACCGAACCTAAAAACTTCCGGTTGCTCCTTATCGTGCTCGATAGTTGAAAAGTTCAAAAGAAATTAGTTCTAATTTACACCATATGATTACTTAGCTCCACGCTTTTCATTAATATGGGTGATGCAGTTGGTGCGGATTCACCTTTTCGCCACTGCATATCACTTGTTTTATCTAACATGACTTGATTTTGATAGTTGTATTTTGTTGAAACACAACCTACATTGATTATTTGACGACGTTAATTGCAGTGGTTTATGTTTTCATGTTTAACCACAAGCGCCCGTAACATAGACTTCAATCAGTTCGGCAAAGACTGCCAGACTGTGAGTCGAAAATTGCCTCCGTACAATCAGCAGGCTCTGAAAACTGATTTGTCTGTGCTCCTTTCCCTAAGTCAGACTGACACTTAGTTAAGTGAGTTAGAAAATACCGCATCCCGTCGCCCTTTCACAAAAGCGAAAAGCCTTTATCCCTGATGATTTACCGGGGCTGATGTCTTTTAAGCTCTTTTACAAAAACCGAGGTCATTGTGAATGCTAATAGTGTGGCGTACAAAGATTTTTTGAGAACTGACGTTTCATCGGCTATGATGTGGTAATTGCTGTCATACAGAATGGGCCCAATATGTGCGTCTAGGTTTAGCCGAAAAACTATTACTCGACGAAGCACTAACTAATATGGGATTTTCGAATTTTTATGGTAACTTCGCCATTTGATCCAATAGTTCTAAATGAAAGTTTACGTACACCAATTCTACATCGATGCATTTTACTCGCTTCCCATATGGACCCCTGGAAATGTCACCGGTGATGCTATCGGAGGTAGAGATTTTGAAATCTCTCTTGTAAGATAAAACACGTTTCCACAAGCTCTTACAAACACTGCTTGAGCTATACAATCCAATCCTGTGCGAACATGTTTCTGTGGCCTTACCACACTTTCCTCTTTCTCTTTCTCTTTCGCTCTCTCTCTCTCTCTCTCCCTCATTGTTTTTTTATAGCCTACCCAACAGTTATCGGGTGTACACGCTTGTCGGGAGAACGCCATACGGGCGTCGAAGTTTAGAAACCTGGCAGAAATAGCACAGGAGCTGTCGGCTAAATACGGTTGCAAATCGACGACAATTACTATGCTTTGTCCAATCCATAGAATTTCGATTATTATACTAATCAATTTGTTTGCAATTTCACAAGTAATAGGGTGGTCTGCATTTGTTTGTTTACTAGCTTCTTAATTTCATGGCTTTGATAATTTGGTCCGATATTCACTTCTGGACTGATCTTTAGGATAGTAGAGACGAACCCTTTTAGGTTGGCTAATTAAATGCATTGGTAAACGCTATTCTCTCTGCCGATCAAGACAAACTCAAAATTTCGAAATTGGGACTTAACTAATTTATTTTAGGGTCATATACAACTTCCTTGCTACTGTAATCTAGAGATTTGTGGCTTCAGGCATCTGTGGGATCCAGCTAGAGAGATAGAATTTGGCCAGTAAATAACGGGGTTCAGGCACACTCAAGGGTGCTGTTTGACACGTGAACAGTCATTCAGTACACTCGAGCTCACTTTTCTGCTTTATTGGCTTTCTGAGGCTCATCCGCACATCTTAACATTACAATGAATACTAGTGCTGTACCCGCCCAATGAATTTGAAATCGCACAAAACCCTACAAGTTTGAATAAAACAGCCTTTGATGCATGAAATAGCTTCCATTTTTGTCTTCGTACGATGGACGTTGACCGCAATGGAACACGGGATTTGAAATGTGCTCTATTAGCTAACAGTCCATGGAAATTACCTGAGAGAATATCGTGAGATGAGGTCAAAGTCAGTCTTACCCCCCAAAACTAACCGTCGAAGCCCCTTGGTTTTCGATGGACTGTCTAACATATTGACGAATAATTGGACAGACATTTCCATTTGGAAGAATTCGTCCCGTTAATTTCTTAAATGATTCCCGTGAAACTCTTTAGCTGTTGACTAGACATTGAACACGTAAAGGTTTTCTCTTCCAGTAATGTTATAACTAGGGAATACTGTCCTGGATTCTAAGGGCGAATTATGGAAGCCCAATCTGTATAATAAGTTATTTTGCGTCGTTTTACCTCCCACAATAAGAGTGCATACGTGGATTCACAAGACCATCATCTAGGGTTTTGTAAAAGGAATGACAAAACGAATTTCCGGAAAATTTGAGCCGATGTGACGGTAACATTTTACAACTAGTAGTCTGTATTGAAATTCACTATCCCCATTGAAGGTTTTTGTGTCATTTGCTAGCCTTCGGTCATCGTTAAGTATCGTCGAGCCACCTTTTACAGCCAGTACCTGGGTTGGAATAAACAGATCTAACGTTCGCACTAGGTTAGCAATTACTTTTATAGGGTCACAGACGTTGTGCTTCACGTGCGTATGTGATATGCGTTGTACCGAAGCGTGTTTACTTCACTCCAGGCCGATGCCACCAAACACAGCCCAAGCCCACTAGACGATCGTCAGAGGCCGTTAAACGGCGGAGGTGCCCGTATTTGAAAAGCCGATTCCTTGTACAGATTCGTTAATTTCAGTGATGCTTGATAACAGACCTTAAAATTTTACTTGACAGTCATTACGTCGCCATCTGAGCCGGTGCCACTGTTGTCGGAAGTAGTGTGGTGCTGTCACCTGATAGGTAGAGCATTAGTGCACAAATTATGTGTCGAATCCATGGTCTGACAATTCACTGCCGACCACCAGCCAACATACTTCGAACTTTGGTTATTTGATTGTGCATTGGTTAGATCACTCTTGTGTTGATGGTTTCTATTGGTTAGCTCTCGTCTGTAAAAATGACATTTATTTACACTCTGACTAGGCATTGCGATTTGTGGCCACATTGTTCTGACCACTGTTTATTAATGCATTCAGATGTGGTTGCATGATGTGAGACTTTGACTGATAGTTCGCTTCCTCTAATCAATCCTATACGAAAAGAACATGGTTATCATCCCAACCATCTGACAACATAAAGATCCCGCAAAATGTTTAATAAATGTTATAGCAAAATGCCACCCAGCAACCTCCAACACTACCTGCCTGTGTTGGACGCATGAGCTTCGTTCACTGATATTGGTCTATTTTTGATGAAATCGATAAAATCACAAATTTATTAGAGCTAGTTCTAATTGAGGCGTCACCTCAGAAGCACCGGGCGTGCCATTATTATTTCTTCGTTTCGTTTCTCTAAATTGTTTCGAAAATAAATCATTTATTCCCGAGATAAACGCATACGAACGTGAAGTCCTAAAAATGCCTCAGATGTCATTGTACCGAATATGTTCCACTAAAATGGGATTCTTCCAGTTTGCATTTGAAAGCTTTGTAAATAATCCGTTTTGTCATCAGGCTGTATTGAGCTTCTTGTTTTCTTTTGGCATTTAGTTTTCAGTAGGAGTTATGCCATTATTACTGACTATCTGTATCCGTGCTTTAATGTTAGTGGCCGAATTCCTTCTTTGTCGTCGATACCACAAGGACACACACACAAAAAATGTGTAATGTTCCGCATCATTTGCAGTACACAAAACAGATTTTTTAATGCTCACTGGTAACAATACACTTTCTAAACTTTCCCGTTAGAACAGAAACTGACTACGGCTAACTTGTTACTGCATTTGGGTGTTGGCACTTACACTGTCGTCAAGACAAGGAGATCACAACCAGTCTGCTATCATTCAGTTGGTAGTTATATAGTTTTCTGGAAGAACCTAAGCCAAGGAAAATGGAGCTGGGAATTCCCGATGTGAATTCACAACTGGGCTAATTAGAACAAAATTTCATTTCCATCAAATATTTTTTTTTAATCTCCAACGTAGGTTCGCATAAAAATTGATGACATTTTGTCAGTAATGAACAAGGACGTGACAGAAGTCGAACACTTCGTTTGTAATTCACATCACTATTTCGTATCACCACCCCTCTCCGTCATAGCTCAAATGCTGCACCTTTATCGTTCCCAAAAGTGAGTTAGTTACGAAAAATTTCTGAGCATCACGTGCATAACGCGGTACGTACTTTCAGTGCATTCACACGGGATCGTGATTAGCCTAAGTAAATAGTATGCGCATCTTTGGGCTCGTAAGTGACTGCGATTCAAAACTTGCATGTAATAAGAAAAAGTTGAGTGATGTTTACTGTATGTATAACAATACTACTGTGGTCCCATGAATCCATTCAACTCGTCCCTCAACTTTGAATATTGTGTAACCGTAAATCGTGAACGCGGAAACTTAGGGCATAGTCCACCGTGATTAATATTGGCATTGGCCAATATTTGCACGTGATGAAATAGGGATGAAACAGGCCCCCTTGTTTCCAATTCTCGGGGCAGTCATGATTGACTTGCATTAAGTGATGCATGCATCGCATATTGGGATTAATCGTTCGCTGGTTTGTTGTCATGAGGACCAAGAACTCGAGTTCGGGTAATCAAAACATGAAATGCACGCTCGGCAATACACTAGGATAGGATTCGCGTGCGTCCCAATCTGAAATGGGCAACACAAAAGGAAAACCGGCGTTAGCCAAAGACTAGTAAGTGTATCAATCAGCATCAACACTCAGACAGTCAAATTCATTTCAGCAACTCAACGTGTTCATCACAAAAAGCCCAGTTACCATTGGCGAAGTTATGGTCTAGTACAGTGTAGGAACGTTGAAATCACGTGATATCAAATCGTCTGAGTTTGTTCGTCAAATTATGCCAAAACAAATCGAGGTCATCGTGACAGACACCAGATGCAGACATTCCGTTTGTCTGTCCTCAAAACCAAAGGATCGATTGCGATAAAATTCCAAGAGGAAAAGGCGAGAAATTTTGACAAAATCAAAATTAGAAAAGATTGATTTGTATTACTAAACTCATTCGGCTGCACAATAAGTAATTAGAATCTGGGAATTGCAGGAAAATATACACAAACGCTTCACCCCAACGCTGGATTACTTTGGTGCCTATGTGCACAATTAGATATTAATTTAAGATGACAACAAATTTCAACCCGTCAAAACATCAGTTTCTGTTAGGTTGATGTTAAAATCCCAAAGAGAATTGCCAGTAATCCAAACATATCTTACATAGCTCTTTTATTCCGATTCCCAGCGTCCAGTACTACACCATTTTCTTTAATCGCGCGACATGAATGAAGATAATGACTGAATAACTACATGTGATGTGACTCGTGCGTTCAGCCGGAAAAGAACTAAGCACTACGCGTTGAGCATACTTCCAGTGCATCTCCTGGATACCATGAATCATCTAATGGAGTAGAGCAAGACAAGCATGTAAAAATGATTTTCTTGTAACGTCAGAAATCATGCATCCCATTCATGCAATTTCTGCTGCTTGCTGATTTAATGTGAGCACCCTGTGCAAGAAACATTCTTCATTGATTGATAAGAAATGGTGGAAGATACTCAACAAACTCAAAGTTGCCAGTTTAAACAGTTCACCGAACCTACTTCTTTGCAGCTGGTGCAACCCAATGTACATTCTCATATTTTTACGGGTTACTAACGGCTGAAAGCTACGTTACACAAATAGATTTCCTTTCGATGCATGATCATCCATGGAGTGAACAGATTCACCAGTGCAAAAGCTCAAAATTTATTAACAATTTTCGTTATTCATTTCAGTTTCTGTCAAAAGGGTTGACCTCACTCGTTTTCGGTCCATTGCACAAAGTTTTGTGCCATGTTTCATTTCCCCAATAGCGGTTTGTGCTTGGATAAGCATAACGGAACTTCGATTTCGTTAGGTTCAGAGATTTCCACTCGTATAGCTGTCACTGATAAAATTTGTGACAACTGTAATTTGATGGGTCACTTTTATAAATACAGCAATTTTCGTTGCTTTACTATAAATGACGATAACAATAAACCATTTTCTTTATTTATATTAGAAAAATGCAATGTTTCAGGGACGGAATGCAATAATGAAAACGACTGCTGATTTGGAAAGCGATATAGTTGAAAGACTGGAACTAGCGCACTCCAAATTCTAGAGCCCCGAATTCATACGTTTGACCGCGGTTGTTAAATTGAAACGATTGAGTGAACTGGAGTCCCGATTACAAACGATCACAGTAACGTGTAGCTTGACTAGTCGAAATGAGAGTTTTGGTTCTCCGTCACCTTTTACAAGATCACGAGAGTTTGGCATCCCTATATAACTATCTATGAACACGGAAGCCTACTCACGCACCATTCGATTCCATCGTTGAATGACTGCAAGATGAACCCAATTTCTGGATTTATGGATTTCGCATCCTTTTGACTGAAGCCCGACTGAGGTAAACAGTAGTACCTAGAATTGGATGCATGCTTACGCACAACATGTGGACAAATGAAATCCGCTACACCAATATTTCGCAGTAAAATCTACAAAACAATGAGTTACTTCTGGGGGAGATTCTGGTATCATATTCGGTTGCCAAAATGGGCAGATATATATATATATATACATATTTATAGTGGGAGAAAAAAAACACAAAAGTCGCCGAAACTCAGTCAAAGAGGGTCATGTGAGAAAGCTTCCCGCCAATAGGTCGTACAGCAAGAAAGCGAATAATTGAATGCGCATTCTTAATTATTTGGCGAGAAATGGCAAATCGTTTCGATGAGAAACCGCGTGCTATGGATTAACTGAAATCATACAGTGCCTACCATGGGCATATTTTAACCGTGACGGTCACGAAATGGTTGAGAGAAAAAATGGGATTAATTCACAAGTTTGGCGCATATTCTGCTACGAGTCCGACATAAATGCACACTGGAAAACGGTGAGCTCACCATTATCTTTCAGTCAATTCTTGGCAATTTGAAGTGACATCTAGCAC